>JAWNLM010000137.1:0-600000 GCA_035042345.1 Drosophila fungiperda | reverse complement strand
TCGAGTTTTTGAATTTAGTGCATTAAAATGTCGTTAAAAAGGGGCTATCAATTCGCAAATGCTATTTCGAAAAAACTGTGTTTATTTGTTGTTAATTTGTTCATTCCTTATTCTTTATTCATGCAAACTGACGTAAGTCTTTTATAAGACCGCATTATTTAAAGAGTTGTTAATCATAATACGTGGAAAGACATTTCATCATACATATTCTTGTTTTCTCACGACGACATGTTCGTTCGTGTCTGTGTTTTGTTCTCAATGGAACTCGGACACGTAAATTCGTCATCTACACTGAATGAAAAAAAATACACTCTTGTAAGTTTGAAAACACATCAATTATCAAGCTTCAGTTATGAAAAATGAAAAAAATCTAGTCTTTAACCGGAAATAGAAAACAAAAATACAATGTTAAGTTACATTTTGCTTCGCTCAGTGCAGAGTTACAGCTTTAAATATGTCTGATGAAGGTACAAATGCTCTCACCTCCTGTGCGGTTGACGTTAGCGGTGACTCCGACTGCGACTGCGAGGGCGAGGGTGATTGCAGCGGTGACATAAAGAGAAGAGACACGGTGCAAACGGTATGACTCAAATTGTTGGTATGCTAAGGCGGCTAGCAGCAAAGTCAAAGCAGCGCATGCGTTGTCGAATTGGTGCCTTCAGCTCTACAACTGTTTGATCGTTTTCGCCTTCGTTTATTTTCCATTCAATTTTTATTTTTTTTCCGCTCAACGGCTGCTACAATGCATTTCAGTTCAATAAAGTTCGTTAACATGGCTCGTCGGCTCGGCAACAGTAATAGTAATAAAATTAGCAGCAGCAGCGGTAGCGGTAACAGCAGCAGCTAGTCATCACAAAAGTCGACGCCAACTTTGACGTCAGCGTTTGCAGCGGCAGTGACGGCGCTTGCTATCAGCAATGTTACTGTTGTTGTTATTTTTATTCTTTGTTGCGCTTCGCTGTTTAACTTGCTGGCAGATCGACTATGTATTTTTCCGTTTCAGTAATGAAAGAAACTTTGAAAGCGTCGCGTCGCGAATTTCAGTGTCTCCCCAAAAAGAACAAAAGCCCCCAACTGCATACTATACGGTTATAGATATCAGATAACTGCAGTTATTGTAAAAGTGTATATTCGTTTTTTTTTTTATTGTTGTGCGAGTGGGTGTCTGTTTTAGTTATAGGAAAAAACAAAACGCAAAACAAAAGAAAATGGTGCATCTCTGTCAGCGTCGACGCAACCGGGAACAGGTGGGTGTCATTAGCGATTAGGTCACACATAAAGTTTTCCCAATGGGCGAAGAAGTAAAACGAATTTTTGCTATCGATGACAACGCGTGTCGCATGCAAAATATCTAATTAGTCAACAGGTGGAAAGCGAATGAAAAAATCCGAATCGATGTAAGAGATACTAGGAACAAAATAATATTAAACCAAATGTGGCAAAAGTGGAACTGGGCGACAATTTTGGGTTATAAATAGAGAGATTAACGAGCTGCAAACAGAATTCTTATAAATTTATTCAATTCAACGGAAGCGGTGAAGCAACAAAATCCCAATTAAAATCAAATGTCAGTTCATCGGAACTCATTTTCTTGGTATTCCCATTTCACGGTATTTTAGACCCCCGACATTTGACTCTCGACTGAAATTCGCTGAAATAATTTGTGCGTGTTTGTGCGTGAGTGCGTGTCTGCCTGTGTGGGTGTTTCAGAATGCAAAATTGATAAAGACAGAAGCTAAATTTATTTCTATCAACAACTTAAATCGAATCATTTTTGCATTGTTAAATTTCTGTATAACGAGATTTATGTATGTGTTTGATAAATTTTGTTGAAAAAGAGTAAGACGAATTGGTTCTACAGATTTGTTAAAAATTGTTTAATCCTTGATTTCCACATATTATAAATTATACATCATATATTATTTATTGTCGTTTTAACTCGATTTGATAAACTACTTACTTTTTCGGTCCTTAAATTTCGAGTGTCATTCACAAGCTGAGATAATAAAACGGCATAATTTCATGGATTATACTAAACTTTATTTTTTTATTTATTTACTTTTTTTTTTGAAACCACAAAACTTTTTAGAAAATTTAAATTTGATGGAAACTCGACAAACGGAGCTTGAGTGCTGCTGTACAATATATATATATATATATATATAACTCGACAAACAAAGAATGCAGCTGTACAATATATATATATACTTGTATACCGAGTACCTAGGGGAATCACCCGCTTTTGATAAGTAACAAACTATAGAAATGAGCTTAAGTTACGATTAAGTAAATTAACAAAACAAAATTCCCCATTTTTTTTTCTATAAGAAAAAAATGATTAATATGAATGAGCTACCATAACCATTAATAAATTTTACAATGACAAGGATTGAAAAAAAAGAAGGTGATTAAGGCTGAGGCTGATTATAAATTGTGGGTTCGGTTGAATTGTTAGGAACTATTGATTAGCTTTTTTATATAATTTGATCTAAATGCAATAAGAGCTTATGTTTCTTATACGGTTATTACTAGAAATATGGAAAATAATTATAAGGCTGTTAAACCAAAGCCGGAATCGGACTCGATAGAAATTTGTAATAGAAATCTGAATTAGTACTTAAATACCGCACTTTTTTTAAAATCCAAATACCGGAACTTAAATTATTTGACTCAAAAAAACCATAGTCGATCCCGTTTCTTAGCTGTATATGTGTCCGTGGTTAAGCTTTGTCTTCATTTGTTTATACAGACATGACTAAATCGACATATTTGATATTTAATATATGTATATGTATCTACCCCATGAGCAAGAAATAATGGCTAGATAACATACCATTGAAGACCTCACGATTGAGTCGTTCTCACAGATTTTTGTAAAACTATTTTATTATATGCAATTTTTTTGCAATGTGCGTTTTCTAGTGCGTTGATTGGCAATCTGACCGGGATCAGTTCTATTGACCAGTTTGCCCAGATTTTATTTTCACAAGGTTAATACAAACTGCCTATCGTCAATCGCCTATCGCCGAGTGTCTATTTTAACTTATCAATCTATTATGGGCAATAAACGAGTCACTCGTCTGCCAATTATTTTCATTTTTAATTACACTTAATGGCGTCATTTCACAGCAAGTTGTATATATTAATAATATCAATAATATACATGCAGTTCATAATGTATATAATGACCCATTACTAATGAATATAATGGTCATAGACATCAATTGGACTGGCATGTTAATTACGACTCAAATGTTTAATTATATTTTAGTTGGCGTCATCCCTGACAATAAATCGAACTTGATGGATAACTTAATGTTTCCATTGGCAATTTCTATTGGTAGATGAAATATCCAAACAAGTAAACGAAATAAAATAAATAGATGCGAGATTATTGCACTTTATCGATCACTTCCTCTGTTTTGTTCAGTACCTGTACAAATTAATTTGCGATAGCAATAAAAAGATATATATTTCGAAAGCTTTGACAGACATATTATTAATAAGAGCTTTTAACATGTTTATCATGTTGCATGTGTGTGAATTATTTATGACTAATTTGGGATAGTTTGCTTTTTTGTTGTTTCTTTTCATATACATCTTTTTATATAATTTTTTTGTTGTTGTACATTTCAGTATTGTGAAATTTTTTATATACTTTGTAAAATGAAGCACTCCGAATAATATAAAATTGCCATCGGCAACTCATCTTATTATGCAGAATGTATATTTCTAAGACGAAGAGTTGTATAATTTCCAAAGTACATTTCCAGGGTACATTTTTTTTTAGCTAAGAAACAAAACCTACCTAATTTACTGAGTGTTTTGTTTCTAATTTAAATTGTTGTTTTCCTTTTTTTTTGAAATTCTTTCTAAAAAGTGAATAGATGACCTTATGATTAGTAATTATTTAATTATTAGTGATTGTTGAAGATGTAAAAACGTTTTCATTATAATTGGTTCTTTACAGGCTGTCAAACAATTCATCGATATCTGCAACAATTTAGGCGCAAGAGCAGCCGACGCCTCCTCGAATGCTGGCAGCACATTTGATATCAGCAACGCCGACAACAGACACCAACAGCAAGCACAGACAGGGGTTGCAGCAACAACAATAGCAGTCGCACCCGAAACATATGCAGGAGCAGCAGCAACAACAATAACATCATCAGTAACCGCTACGGCATCAGCACCCGCATCCGCATCAGCATCCGCATCATTGCCCATTAGACGGCATATCACGCATACGACAGCTGTCAAGTTTCTGTACGCCCGTAAATTTGATATACCCCGTGCCGTGTCCTTGTACGAGCAGCATGAGCAGATACGCCAGAGGGAATACCTTTACAATATTGATGCGGATGTGGAGCCGTTGTGCTCCGAGCTGCAAACTGGCAAATTCACAATATTGGTAAGTTCCACGAAACCCACATCTGAAATACTACTACTACTAGCAAGCAAGCTAATTCGCAGGCCTTGCCAAAATCTGAAAGCTTTTATGCTGTTTGCCGCATACAACACAAGAGCTTTCAATACCTAAATAAAAGCTCATTTGGGCAAAAGTAATACGATTCACTTAAACGTCAAAAGGTTTGTCGTCTCAAATTGACAAAATGATTGCCCTGGCAAACTGTGTCTCACATTATTTATTTCAATTTTTAAAATTCATATTTTGCTTGCTTCCTTTTTGCGTTGCGTATACCACTGTGCGCATCAAATGCTTTCAATAAGGCGTTCAAGCCAACTCGAAAGTAGTTATATAATTATATTTAAAAAATTTAAAAAAAAAATAAGTGAATTTAGGAAATTTAATTGATGAACATCGGATATATTTCATATAGATCGGTTTGTATTTAAAAATGTATAATGAAATTTAGGTGTCAGCAGTTGAACTGAGTTCATATAGCCATTATTTCTTTGACACCCAGTTTTTGTAAAAAAATGTTGGTATGGCCAGCTTTAGAGAGTATTTTCTTTCCTATTTTATAATGTAAACAAATCAGCTCAATTCTGCCATTCAAATTTCAGCCAGCTCGCACGTCCTCGGGAGCTGCGATTGCGCTCTTCACGGCCAATCGACATAGTCCGTTGAGTGCCTCGCATACGACAACTTTACAGGGTATCGTCTATCAGCTGGACTGTGCGCTCCAGAACACTGAGACGCAGCGTGCCGGACTTGTCTTCATCTACGATATGAGTGGCTCCAAGTATTCCAATTTTGATTATGATCTATCGCAAAAGATTCTCACGTTGCTCAAGGTGAGTTTTTAAATTGAAATATAAATTTGTCTTTGCACTCGTTGCATACTTTTGGGAGAAACTTTAAATTTACATTTATGTTTACAACATATTAGCGTTAATCTGGCCAAACTTGGCAGTGCTTGTTAGGAAGTGTTGCGGTATGCGGTTCAGAAATTCACAAAGCGTGCCCCAAAAAAATTGAAATACCCGTGTTGCATGTGCATCTGTGTGTGTGCGTGTTTGTGTGTGTTTGTATGTTTTTGCTACTTATCTGATATGCATATATTGCGCACATTCACACTGTGTGTGTTTGTGTGCAAGCGTATTAAATCGTTGCCAAACAAAAGATAACTGCGCTTTTCTGTTCGAAGTTATCGCTTCAATTTGTATGTGTATATTTTTCGAAACGAATTTAAAGAGTGAAAAGCAAAGAGCGAAGAGAAGTGGGCGGGGCTTATCCGAAATCCACTTAGCATTTGCATCGATGCCTGCAACGTCAGCAGCTATTAGCGAGCAGTCACTAAATATAACTCCGATTTGCTGCCAGTCTTGCCTCCCTTCTCTCTCTCTCGTTCTCTGTTTATTTCGCTCAGTTTGTGTTGAGCAGTTGATTAGGGTGAACCCATATGCCAGGTAATCCTTTTGAACTGTGAATTTAACGGAAGTAGCCGAGCTTAATAAGTTAATCACAATGCCATCTAGCAAAACCTTTCATCCATTTTAATGTATGCACATACGTATGTATTTAGTACGCCCACACAGACGCACACATACACACACACACGCCTACACACCTAGGCAGTGATGCGACGGTCAACTCGGTACCTTTCATACGCCTACATTAAATGCTGTGGACAGCCAGAATTAAGACGTAATTTTTTGCTACTTGTATGTACACATATATATATATATATACAAAATGTATATATATACGGTATATATGCATATATGGCATACATGATAGTTATGCATATGTAGTGACGCACTTTGCATGTACCAAGAAATGTCAATATACAAATATAAAGATTAAGACAAACACCAGTCACTAGCGGTGTTTACCAAAAAGCCAAAAGCAAGTACATATATACATGTATATACCATAAATAAAAATATATACCATTTTGGAAGAATTTATGTAAACATTCTATATGCATGCGTTTGACAACAACTGCTTTAAAATCAAAACGAAAAAAAATATAAAAATTGCGTGGGCAAAATAAGCAGCCAACATCGACTGTCTCGCAGTGGCAACAAAGCAGCTGAGCTGAGAGAGCCTACCCAAATAGAGAGCAGCTCTTGCGCTCTTGTGCGCACTTAAAGAGTGTCGAAAAGAGAGAGAGTGAAAACAGTAAGCAGGGTAAAGCGGCATTCGCTGCAAGTTAAATGTTTATAGCTGGATTACTCTTTTTTTCGTCGAGCGTTTGCACAGTTACGCAAAAGCTTCAAAAGATCAATGGTAAATTAGAACACGAACACACAGAATATTTATACATACATATTTATATGTTTAACAATACGAAGAAATTTTAAAATACAAATCTTTATGTAGCTAATATCTTTCGCAATCAACAGGTAAAATATTTTATAATTTTTGTTTAGACTAACTATGCCAATTAACAAATTTGCTTTAAAAAATTTAATATGTAAACCAATTATAAATAATAAAGGGAAATTCTAATGATTTACCACTGTGCAGTGGAGTTTTAACACTCACTCGCACATTATTATAATCGGATGTCACCGAGGCGTATGCGCAACATTTTGTAACTTACATTACGCATACGCAGTGTGACTGCGTGCCTACAATTGTGTTGTGCTAAGTAGAAACTCATGTATATGCAATTAAAATAAATATTTATGCACAGGTACAGATTATCTTCATGCATATTGGAAAGCGATCGTAAAAATTATTGCGTGGCATATTCGAACAGCTGGCTATACACAGTGCTCATAGTAAGCAGACACACACTCGCACACACACACACATAAATGCGCATACAACAGTAATAGTAATACTGACACATTTTCACTCTCGTTTTTTTTTTTTTTGGTATTTGTAGTGCCGCTCTCATCACTCTCAGCTGGCAGCTGCTTACTTGCTCGCACTCGCGCTCGTCGCTTCGTCTTCTCTCGCGCTGCGCTCGTGGCAAACGCGCGCGCCGACGCTTGGGGCTATCTTTCGCTTAATTAACTAATTCAGTTGACGAGTTCTAGTCGAACGTAATAGATTGATTCACAAGCAGCACAAAAGCAAAAGAAATCCAAATCATAATAAAATAAATAGAACGTGCCGCATGCGTTGTGTGTTGTGCGTTCTGCATTGTGTCGTGCCGGCTCGTTAACCGTTTCCGTTACGCCCTGCCATTCGCCCTCCCCCGTTTGTCGTTTTAACGACAATTGGAATCCATCCAACGTGCGCAGTTCGGAAGCTAAAGTTTTTGTGTCTTCTGTTTTGCTTTTTGGTTTTTCTTTCGCGTTAAGCTTCAATATCTTCTACACGAGACAAGGAACAGCAAGTTTTATATATAGGTAGCAGAAAATACTCAAAATTGTATAGGATTGATATTTTTAGTTTTAGCGTTCACCCACGCACACATCCACATCCACATACACATACTCATACACATGCACATGCGCACATATTGAGAGCAAAGTGTTCATTCATTGCTCAGTTGGCTTAAAAAAAAACGTATAGGTTGCGCAGATATTTCGTGTTATTTTTACAACGTGCGCTTTGCTTATTTATTGTTGCTGTTGTTTTTGTCTGACATTGACGTAAAACGTTCACATAGATATAGGTATATATATATATATATCTACACTTATGTGTACGTAAGTGTGTATAAGCTGTTTGTGAACTTAAAATGCAAATTCAAAGTCAACGAAACAAAGTTATGCGCTATTATTTACCTTATTTTTCTGTATTATTGTTTACAAACACATCCATACGTGATGTATGCAAGTATTCCACACAGTTTAATTGAGTTTCGAAAACATATTTTTTTGTTGTCGTTTCCGCATTGAAACCGTTCAGCAGACAACACATATGTGGGCGTTAGGGATTTTGCCAAGGCTAAGTTACTGTTTACAATTTGCATAAATCAGTGACACAATTATAAGTGTGCATACACACACACACATGCAAACATACATATGTCAACGCTGTGGCAATACTGGTCACATGAAGATCACACTTATCTACCTTTGTATGGATATTGTGGATTTTTGTAACCCTCAGCGTTAACAATCACATCGTCAGAAGCCCTGGCGATAACCGCCCACAACACAACCCATAACGGACAGCTGTAAAAATGCAACCATGCAAGCGAGCAATGCAAAATCTAAAATCAACCCTCAGGTGAGAGCAGACGCAATGCTCTGCCAAAAGCAACCCTAGCCGTCAGTTATCGAAATATTTTTGGGAAAGGGTGGTAAGCGAAACAACGAAAAGCAAAGCAGGCCAGTGGGTTGCTTTGCTCTCACTTTGTGCGCGCGCTCTCATTTCCTTTTCTACTCTCTCTCTTTCTCTCGCATTCTCTCTCTCTTTCGTTCTTGTCACTTTCGTTGGTATTGTTGTTGTTGTTGATGGCGAAGGTGGTGGTGGTGGTGGGAGAGCGCGCCTGCGTCAAGAACGCAGCGTTGGAGGTTTTTGGTGCCGAATATTTGCCGTTTTACTGTTTAGCGCTGCTGCTGCCGCCTTCATAGTCGCCAGCAGTACTGCAGCAACAGCAACGACAACAGCGGCGGCAGAGTCCGACAAATAGACGTAGTTCAGCTCTCCACGACGACGCGCAGCAAACAAAGTTAACCGTTAAATGTTACTTATAAACGAATTATAATATAAATCCATTCAAAGGAAACAAGCATAATTAATTTCCAAAAATCGAAGAGAAATAATCTATATGAAATAAACAAGAAAAACTATTGGTGTCAACATTTTTTTTTGTGAATTTTTTTTGTGACAGCGAAAAGTGAGAACCGTTTACTTAGCCAGCCAAAGAAAATTGTAAGCAAAACGTATAATACACATTTGTGTGCGTGTGTGTTTCGCGTCTGTGTGGCTCTCTCTCTCTGCTTGTGTTTGTGTGTATGTATCTACATATATATATATATGTGTGTGTATGTGCTTAAGCTAAATGCTGTCACACGGCTGCTGCAAGTGCCACAATGTGTTGCTTAGACATACCCACATATACATACTTGCATGCATACAAAACAAATCCAATATGTGCCGCAACTTTTGATCGCCAGAGGGTCTAGCGAGAAAAGTGTCTACAAGTGCAAAAAAGACGCAGCTGCCCAACGTCCGCTGTTCGCAATCCGTTTTGCTGCAGCAATTGTAACTGTTACTGTAAATCGTCTGTTGTTTTGTTTTGTTTCTCCCATTATTTGCGTGTGGGTGTGTGTGATTTTTTTATTATTTTTTTTTTTAATTTTTTTGCTTTTCTTTTACAATTTGCAATTTTGGGATGCATCATTTGTGCAATTGTGTAACAGACAACAAACAACATTGAAAAGCTTATTATATAAATAAAAAAAAACCAGCAACAAACATCGGAAAAAACCGACAAATTGTCAATTAAAATTGTCCCAACAAACAACAATAAAATGTTCTCTCGTCGTGCATAGCAGCTGCTCTCCTCCCGACGTTACTGGTGCTATTTAGTACATTTAGCATTTGACTGCGAATATTTTCCAAAAGCCAATAACAATTTCCAAACAATAACGCGTCTCGCGACAGTCGCAATCTCAGATGTATATATAAATATATATAAATTGAGATTGTATTTTCACATTGTTGATTGCATCGAAAAACATTAAGAGAAGAATACATACTCTGCAGTCTATGACTTGGTTATATATAAAAACTATCTCTCAACATTCACATATATGTATATATATATATATATGGCAAATTCCTGGTACATAGGTATTTTTTAATGTTTATTTCCTATATGTATTTCAATATATATATGTCATGTAAAATGAACAAATAAAAACAGCGTTCCGGTTGATGAAATTTGAATACTTTTACGTAAACGATTCAAGATTTTCGGCCTTATTTGTGCTACGATATATGCAAAATCCAAAAGATCTTCACGAAATGTGGCAACAATTAATAGAGCCTTACCTAACATTAAGCTCTATTGATGTCATATCTTGTAAAGTCCACGCTTAGCATAGCTTTTACTTTAACACTTTAAAAACCCATTTCAAATAATAATAAATAATATATACGACATGCACAAGTACCAAGTACGAGTACCACTATAAGAATTCAGCATCGAAGTTATCCTCTTACAGATAGGTGATGTGAGGGGTTATTTTTTTTTAAATTTTTTTTTTTGGTAATGGCATTGGATAGGAACAAAAGCAGCTGTCGGTTGCAAAGAATGACAAAATCAAAATCAAACAGCCGATATCAGCGACAACAACAAATAATAAAAAAACGATGACTAGAAGAATGAGATAAAGCTAAAAGAGTCAATGAAATCACAGCTGTTTCTACATTATAACATTGGCGCATTTATTTGAAGCAGGCTTTTGATTAATGTACACACATTGATATCTGCCTTTCGTTTCGCTTGCCAACTCATTCTACACACACACACACACACACTTACGTATCTGGTGTCTGAGCAGGTATTAGTGTGTAAACAGGCATGGCAACTATAGCGAAAATAAACCCAAAACAATTAATAACGATCTGGTCGACTAGCGGCCAGTCAATGTACCACTTAAAAACAGTCTGTTGACATTGTGGTTATTGTTCTTGTTGTTGTTGTTGTTGGTGTTGTTACTGCTGATATAGTGCAGCAATACATATTTGTATATATAATAAGAGTATTTCAACTTTGAAAGCATATAATTTATATTTACCCATTGAACTTCATATTTCATATACTTTTTTGGCTTGAAACATTTCATGTGCCACTCACAAATATTTTGAATTTAATAATAATAATTTCAGTTTTTTTTACGCTAAAAAATTGCAGACCGCAGTAAGCAAATAAACATTTCTGTTGATTAAATATAAATAAATGTACATACATTTACTGAGAAACAAATTGTTTACACAGCTTGGGTTTTCTATTTGTTTTGCTATTTATTTATTATAGGCACTATGGGCGTCTGTTCGCCGATATCCGGCACAATGATTAAACAATACCAAATATTCCGTTTTATTTTCTTGTACTATTTTTTTTTATATTTATTTTTATTTTAAACAGTTTGCTCCCCTCTCTATTTAATCATACGATCTGTCATATCGATCTATCCATTTAGCCATCTATCTGGCTGTCTGTCTGCCCATCTGACTGCTTGGGGCGTCCAAAAAGCGCCTTTTGAGGCCAAACGCCGCCAAAGAACCACACAACAACAACAACAACAAGAAATTCGTTTCATGCCCAAAGCCGGCGACAAGCTCAAAAAACATTACCAATTTTGGCCATGGCTAATTTCACATACACACACATCCATACATATAAGTTACTTTTTTTTATAAACATCCACAGTCAATGTTGCTGTTGTTTTATTTTTCATAATTTTTATTTTATTTTTTTTATTTTTTTTTATTATTTTTTTGTATGACACGCCATTTGGCCAGCTTATTGTTTGGCTAGTGTGTCTGCCTTTTATTTTTGGGCATACACACATACATTTTGACAATATGCAAAGCGAACACATACAAAAAATACATCGCAAAACACCAAAGATTAAATACTCTTCCATACTCTTAATTGATGGATTGTTGTCATGTTGATAGTTTCTTATCTAGTTGATAATTTTCCAACGAGTATTCCGGGGAAAAAAGTGTTTTTTTTTTTCAATTATATTCGATCAATTGCTCTATATAGTGATATAGATATAAAGATATAGATAAAGAATTTCTAAATGCTTTGATCCAGGCATATATATGTAAAAGCCCATGCGGCGTATGCTTTATTTCATTGCCTTTGTAGCCTGAGATAAATCGAGTCCAGTTAGCAATCAGTCTAGAGTCCAATGCTGTCATCTACTTAAGAGGCACAACGGGATATCTGTTGCCGCAATGGGGTAAACACATTTATATTTTTATAACAATCAACTAAGAACTTCAAACTTATAATTGCTTCCTCTTTCTAGTTTCGATACGTTTTGCACACGCAAACCTGATGATATTTTCGATAATTGCATTGCTGATTATCTGTGTTTAACTTATCTTTTGCTGGCATCAAACAGAAGAATCAAAATAAAAAATATTTTAATTAAAGCTTCGCTAAAAATTAATTTGAACTTTTGTTCAGCCAGCTGCTGCTGCTGTTGCTACTGCTACTTTAAGCATCCCTCGCGTCGCTCCTGGCAACCCCAGATGCTGATGCAGTTGAATCACTTTCTTCTTGGAAACACAAGTCGCTTGCCGAGGCACGTATTAATTGGAGCCACTGGAGTGCGTTGTGGAGTGCATAACATGCTCACTTGACGCACAACCACGTCAATTCTTCACTGCTCCACCTACACCTGTTCCCTGCTGCCAGCTCCCATCTCATCTCTGTGCTATTTAGATTTGGAACATGTGGGCGGTGGCAAGCTGACTTTCTTTTAAGCTGAATTGCAACTGGTCGACAATACTTAAAAAATAACAATGTGTGTGCATGTGGGCTGTGTGTGTGTATGTTTGTGTGTGTGTGTGTATATGCGCGTGTGCGCTTATTATTTTCAGCTTAATTTGCTGCCGGTTGTTTGCTTGGCTTTCGTCAATGATTATGTCGATTGTTGTTGTTGATATTTTGTGCTTATTAGGAACAGGTGCGTCATAATGCTGCTTATTAAGAGGCCAATATTTATTTGCCTCTTGTATCTCGCTACCCACACAAAATATTCCAATTTGTGCAACTCAAGCCAATCGTAAAATTTCGTTGTTATTCATTGATTTTGGTTCGTTATTCGCCTGTGACCCAAAAACAACCATGGCAAATCGAAATGAAATACTTATTTAGATAGCCAATAAAATGCATCTACAACTAATTTGATGGATAGTTGGACAGTTGACAGTACAGTTCAATGTTGGACAAAATCTGATTAAACTGTTTGTATAAATGATTTCCAGACCAAAGGGCTTAAAGTCAGCGTGTCAAAGCAAAAAATGATTTCGCAAATGCATATTAAAATTCTTTGGAAAACCAAGAAAGTGTTAAAAGTTAGTAATTAAAACTACAAGTAAAATTCTGTAATCAAAAGAAAAGTCAAACATGTTAGGAGTGTTCTGGTCGAGAGAGTTCGACTGGAATATATCAAAACTCGAACATATATTTGGTGTTTTTTTTTTTTTTTAAATAATTATGCAGGATTATTTACATATATATAGATATATATAGGTATATATAGATATATATAGGTATATATAGATATATATAGGTATATATAGATATATATAGATATATATAGATATATATAGATATATATATATATATATATATGTTTAGAAAGATGTATCTTTGAAATTGGTGGTTTTCTGTGTAATCGATTTATATCGATATGCGCGTAACGAGGAGAGTCATCGATCAATTGAAATTTAACTTGCTTTTGCTTCGGCTATAGGAGAACCTATATTCCAACTTTGAGTTCTCTAATAATATATTTATAGATTATAGGTCAGAGGTGCTTTTGTTGTACATGTTTAATAAACCCTATTTGTGTTATGGGTATACAAATATTGATATATATGTGCATATATATGTCTGCAAATATGTAATTATTACGTGTACTATTGCCATTGGCACACGCAACGTAACGGTAAAAGTGAAAGTAGCAAGTAGCAAGGACAAAACAATTGAAAGCACAACTGGCAAACTATCATCAACAGCCAGCAAATTGTCCTTAACCCAACAATTTCTACCGTTTCTAAATATGATTGTGAAATTAAATAAAATGTGTGTGCGTCTGCAAATGAGTGCAAATTATGCAAATTGGAGGTGGACTTGATTGCCGTGTGGCTCAAACAGCTGCAACAGTTGTGGCATTGAAAACGAGTAGAACAAACTAGGTTTAATAGCTGGCAAATTGGAAATATATGTTGCCTACTTTGTTGCGAGGCAAAGCCGTGCAGTCAACTGTACCGCAAGGAACAGCCACACATTAATTCCTGATGAGGAACGTTGAACATCTGCTCCATAGTCAGGCTTTAAACTGGCCCCAATTTAATAGCAAGTGCTCTTTTGGCAACTGTGTGTGTGGCACTGTGGAAAATGCCACTTAACGTTTAAATCTAATTAATATGTATCAATTTCAAATTGCATTGCAATTACGCATTTTCTTAATCTTTTTATAGCTAGAGACAGTTCGTGGAAACGCCATGAAGGGATTTAATTAAAACTGAACGGGGACACACACACACACACAATAACAAGCGTGGGTGTGCAAAATTGTTAAGCCTTAAATCTGGTCAACTTGAATACCAAGATTTGTTCGTTGTTCTTGTTGTTGTTTTTATTCTCTTTGACTATCTTTGTTGCTCTTGTTGCTGTAAGCGTTGCTTTTAATTAAGGCAAATTGTGAAATGCACTTGTTGTTGTTGTTGTTGTTGTTAGTGCTGCTGCTGACCTTAATCTGCGTGTCTACCTATTTGTGTGTCTGCATGCATGTGTGTGTGTAACCACAAGCAAGCACACACACATACAAAAATGCATAGATATATATATATATATGCATAAAGGAAGACAAGAAGAGACAGAAGCAGAGAGAGTGAGAGAGAGAGAGAGAGAGCGATGGACTAGCAGTGTTGGTGTGGTTGGTGCAATGGTAGCGAGGGGGGGGGGGAGCGAGTTGTACAATAAACTGGGAATAAACAGCGTTGACATGGCTACGGCTCTCTATCCTGTGGACCACAAACTGTGTGGTTTTGCCGGCATCGGCCATTTTTTGCAATCCAAAAATATGTCCACAGTGTAATGTAAAATGTTAAACACACTGCAACTGGGTGAAGGTTGTGTCGCAGCAACAGCAGAACAGCAGCAACAACAGCAACAACAGTGGCAGACATCAACTCGGAGCCACAGCAGAGCACATCGAATCAGCAGTCGCAACAAATTCATTTCATTCAATTTCAATTTGTTTGCAATTGCATTTCTTGTTGTTGTTGTTGTTGTTGTTATTTTTGCCTTTACAAACACTTAATTTAATCACAAACACAAGCGAAGGACACACACACACACATACAGACACGCGCACACGCATACATTGTGAAAAATGCTGCTGTCAATCAGCATGCTTTTATTACGCTTTAATGTTATCGCCGAAGCATTTCAATTGACATTTGTCGCTTGACATGACTCACAGATACCCTGTAAATCGAACTGAATTACAAACACATTTTTATTCTTCACATATACCCAGCAGAGATCCGCTCGATATGGTTTAAATGGGTTAGGAAATCGATAATTACAAATCGATAAACCACACAGTTTCCACCATTTTTAGGCTACGGTCACCAAAGTTGGTTGGCGGCAGATTGTTGCCAGTTAAAAACTTACCGAAAAGCTGCTTATTTATGTACATCTTGAAAAATTGAAATTTCTACTATTCAATATGCATCAAGAGTCGCCAGACTTATTTGCTTATGCTACACTTACAATTATTCCACTTTTTTATATATACATATTTTTATACATAAAACATATGCATATTTTTGTGATTTATGTATTTAAGTATTTATGTACATTTAAAGCAGCCCCAATTTTGATCCACCCACTAACTTTTGCAATTTCCATTACAAATGCTAGTGTCACAATCTTAAGATATACACACAAAGGAAGATATATATATATATATATATATATATATATATGTATATTTATTTTTAACATGACGAGTCATTTGTCGTAACTTATTTGTAGAAATGAGCTGACACTTTTACAATTTTTTAGACAAGCAAACAAATTGACGACTTGCTTATTTCAACTACGAGGGGAGAGATAAAAAATGAGTTTTCACTTTGCTCCACTTAACATACAATTTATTTTAAACAATAACCAAATAGCTCTTGTTAATGAATCACAGTATAATATATATATATATATATATATATATATATGTATGTATGTGTGTATATAAGTAATATTGACGTTTTTTTTATAAAGACTGCAACTTTTAACAAAACAATGTGTCAGACAAGAAATTGTGGTGCCTGCCACACTTAATGTAATTAATTAATATCGTATTTCGATAATTGTTCACATTGTTATCGAAACTATTTTAATTTCCAGGTGTATAGAAACTTAATCAAAGAGAATATCTATCAAATCAAATTTGACATTAGTCGACCAGTTGACCTTTGCGTGTGTATAAGAAATAACGAAACACACACACACGCACACACAAGCACACACACGTGTGCATAGGTAATGATTGTTGTACTTGGAAAAATGCGTTGTAATTTGTTTGGTTAATTAAGATTCAATAATCGTTCAACAACATTAAATTTCTAATGGTTTTTGTTTTGTTATTTTTATTTTGTTTATTTAGGGCGGGTATCCGGCGCGCCTAAAGAAAGTGCTGATCGTGACGGCGCCGCTGTGGTTTAAGGCGCCATTTAAAATACTGCGTCTGTTTGTGCGCGAGAAGCTGCGCGAGCGTGTGTTCACCGTATCGGTGCCGCAGCTGAGCCTGCACGTGCCGCGCAAGGCGCTGCCGGTGCATCTGGGCGGCACGCTTCGAATCGAACACGCCACATGGTTGCTAAATTGCCGCCAATCGATGACGAATCGTGAAGACGAACTGCTTGCCAATATTGTGGTGGGTGTCGCTTGCCCACCACTCGCACCAGCAGCAGCAACAGCAACAACATCTGCAACAGCGACGCCGCTAAGCAACGGCAGCAGCAGTGGCAGTATCGGTGGTGGTGGTGGTGGTGGTGGTTCGGCCAACGCCGCGACATCAACAATAATCAGCGCCGTGCATCAGTTGGCCGAGAGCAACACAACCGTTGTGACAGTTAGTGGCGAGCAGAGAGCAACAGCAACTGGCAACAGCATCAACACGGAATCGGAGTCCAGCGAGAGCATCACAATAAACGGATTAAGTCCAACACATCGGACTGACGTTGGCAACGCAGACGGGGCGCTGCTCAAGCTAAATACGAGCGGTGTACAGAGTAACGGTACTGGTGTTGGTGGTAGTGGTGCAGCTGCTGGAATTGCTGGGATAGCACCAGCGGCAACAGCAACGGCGTCAGTGTCAGCAACAGTTGCTGGTAGCGCTGTCAACGGCAGCGCCGCTGGTGTCGCTAGCAACGGTACCGCTGGAGGCGGCGTTGGCGTCGTCGTTGGCGTTGGCGTTGGTGCCGGTGAATTCTGGTCGGAAAATCCGCCCAGCAGTGCCTCGTCCGGTTTCAGTGATGACGACAGTCTGGCCGGCCAGGAGGGTGACCCAAAAACGATTGATCTAATCGTTCAACAGGTGCGACTCCGCGGCCGTCAGGGCCTAATCAGAGAGTATGCGGACATACGAAACCGGGCGCCCGAGGGCACCTTCTTCCAAGCGCGGTAAGTGCAACATCATGTCCAAGCAATAAGCTAACTAAACAAAAAAGAAAAATTAATTCAATGTGTTCCAATTTGCATTTGCAGTATGCGCAACAATCTGACCAAAAATCGTTACACAGACGTTCTCTGCTATGATCACAGTCGTGTGAAGCTGGCAAGCGAGAAGGAGGGTGACGAGCTGTCTGATTACATAAATGCGAATTACGTCGATGGCTATAAACAGAAGAGGGCATATATTTCAACTCAAGGTGAGGTCGTGGCAGCGTTGCAGCGTTGCAGCGTTTATCGATTCTCTTACTATGGCTTCCCCAAGAGAGAGACAACAATGAATATCAATTGGCATCGTTTACATTTTGGTTGCGGTTTTGGTTTTGCTTTGCAGGTCCATTACCAAAGACATCCCAGGACTTTTGGCGCATGATCTGGGAACAACATTGCCTAGTTATAGTTATGACAACGCGCGTCATGGAGCGCGGACGTGTTAAGTGCGGCCAATACTGGGAGCCGGCTGACGATAGTTCCTTAGAATTTGGAAATTACAATGTGCGAACAATTAGCGTCGAGTGCAACGAGGATTACACCGTTGCATCCCTAGAATTGAGAAACCTAAAGGTTAGTTTGTGCCTCAATTCGCTTTATTGGTTTATTTTTCATTTGCCTAATCGTTTGCAGACTGACGAAATTCGCAATGTGTCACATTGGCAGTTCACCAGCTGGCCGGATTACGGTGTGCCCAGCTCCGCAATGGCCATGCTTAACTTTCTGCAGAAGGTGCGCGACAAGCAGGCACAGCTGGTCCACGCACTCGGCGACACCTGGGCGGGACATGCGCGCGGTCCGCCAATTGTGGTGCACTGCAGCGCTGGCATTGGACGCACCGGTAAATATTTATATACATGTTTATCGATTGAACTCTTAAGCTATCGGAGAATTATATATGCATAGTTTTATTATCGCCACTTTATTAGAATTTTATGATTCAATTAATCAGTTTTATAGAGACAACCAACAATGAACAAACTTTGGGCAGTGCCCAATGTACAAATAGCTTAAGTTGATTTTAGAGATATCATTTACTTACACCACTGGAAGTCAATATATTTACTGATATTAAAATGTAATATTAATTTCCTTGAAAGAATCAGTTTTCCTAACAATAATAAATCTTATTTGCACATCGATTTGTGTTCATTTACAGGTCTTTTGTTCATCATATAAGCAAGGGAAAACTGTGATTTGTGGGCTACTTAAGCATTGCGAACCGATTACTAATTGTTTTATTTGTTGTTTATTAGGCACTTTTATTACGCTGGACATATGCATATCGCGTCTGGAGGATGTGGGCTCGGCGGACATACGAGGCACAGTGGAGAAGATACGCTCGCAGCGCGCCTACTCCATACAAATGCCGGATCAATATGTGTTCTGTCATCTGGCGCTGATCGAGTACGCGTATTCGCGCGGCATGCTACAAGCGGTTGATTTGGCAGGCTTTGATGAACGGGAACAGGACTCCGAGTAGGCGGTTGCAGCAGCAGCAGCAGCAGCAGCAGCAGCGGCCACCCACAAGAAATACAAATTGTATACAGATTACTTATATTATGGTCATTTTTTTTAAAACTATTACTATGTGTGTATATACATATATATATAAACATGCATATATTATGAATTGAAATTGTAATTTTGTATTAGATGAATGTCTCATTCGTTGTTTCAATCAGACGCATAGGCAAGCAATTTATGTTTATTATCATAATATTAATAATTCTAATCTTTTTTTTAATGAAAGAAAAAACAATAACAAAACAAAACAAAAACAAAAACAACAACATACCAACATTTATATATATCAAATATGTATATGAAAGAGAAAGAGCTAGCTAAAAGTGAAAAATGATGGAAGTTTTGCAATGTTTCAATGTAAGCGGCTGGTAATTGTAAAGTTGACTATTTTTTTTTTTTGTATGTTTCTTATTATTATTATTATCTTATTATTTTTATTATTATTTATGTTAAAGTGAAAAGTGTAGCTGCAACTGCTTAAATCTGCAAGTTGCTTAACCATTTCTAATGATGTATGTAGTAAGTTAGTATGTATGTGTGTGTGTGTGTGTGTGTATGTATGTATATCATTGAGCACACACACACACATACACAAGTCTACCTACATGGTATGTATATGTATATGTATGTGTATTTATAACAAATTTTTTTGTAATGTACGTGATTAATATTTAAAATTCATTATTTTATATAGAATAATTTCAAGATTACAATGATGCTTATTTTTTTCTAAAGCCATCCCAGCCCAACCCAACCCAGCCACTCCCACTACCCCAGGCAGTTTCCTTGCAAATGTCTTCATTATTAACATGAATTGTAATTGTAATTGTAATGTACATTTATTTAAATTATATTAAAATTTAAAACAAAAACATAAAGAAAATACAAAACTAGATAAAAACAAAAACAAAAAGATCAGCATTATGCAAAATAGCAAATCAAACAAAAACAAAATAAGAAAAAATCCAAATAAAATAATAACAAGCAAAAAAAAAATAAACAAACAAAAAAAAAAACTACAAAATAAAAAATATGTTTAATTAACAGTCACACAAAAGTTAACTACTTAAGAAATGCAACTTGCAACAACAATTATGTTCAGATGACGCTTAGAGAGAAACGCGGCAAAGTACAACGAAACGAAACGCAAGGCGAGGCCGGAACCGAACCGTACCGAACCGAACCGAGTTGAGAGAAACAGAGAAGAGTCCCAAACAGAAACAGTCCCAACCCAAAATGAGAATACAAGTTGATACCGTCCGGTGCAACGACGGCAACGGAGATGAGTTTAAAGTCAATAAATAATTAAATTAAATAAAAATAATAATTAATAATTATGAATTAGACACAGCAGCATGTTAACAGCAATTAAAAGGAATCTTTTGTGCAATTCTTTTAATTTTGCGATCGTGTTTTGTATTCTTTTTATACATATATATATATATATAAAGAAATGTATATATATAGATATACTATAAAACATTAAAATACGTATAATACAATGTATGCAAATTGTTGCAAATTTCCTACAAACAACTACAAATCAGACAAAATAGCTACAACATATACGACATTTATATGCATGAAGCCACAGTGAATAATGTGTGTAAGCCAAAGTTTATAAGCATATAAAATTATAAGCATTGTTCAACTGTTGTTGTGCACACACACAATAATAAAATATTCCTACTGACAAATAGCCACAAGCAGAGCAGAGTTCAAAGTGCATCACAGTTTATACATAGTTTGTCCCTTGAGCAGCATTCTCCCCCCTCCCTCTTGCCAGAAGTTACCCCACCAGGCCCCATCTAGAAGTCAAATCGCTTTTTATGGAACAACGTTAAACGTAAGAAGATGAACAAAATAATCATACAAAAAAAATACGTAATGATAAACAACAAAATTGAAATAAAACCGTCGAATTAGCTGTTGAATGTTATTGCTTATGATTTTTTTTTTTTTTAAATATTTTTGGTAGTAATATTTAGGTTGAACGACATTTTATTTAGAGCATTTTTCAATGTAGATGAAAACGAATTCTACATGTAGTAAAATTTACTAAGTAAATAATGATATGATATACATAAACACATAGTAATGAGGGCCGCAGAAATATATATATATATATACAGATTACATGCCTTCATCTCATGATTTTCATATACCAGGCGAAAAACTAAAAATTAACATATTTTTGGTATTACCTTTTTAAATACTAAACGATTATTATGACAAAGAAAATAACATAAATCAATGAAAGAAAAAAAAATAATATTTAGTTGTTGTGTGTAGCAGGGATAAGGCAGCAAATCTATATACATATATATGAATATAAATATATATATATATATATATATATATATATATATATATATATATATTTATTAACTGGCAGCTATCTGAACAAAATAATAGAATGAAATCAACATAAAGAATAAAATCAACAAACAGTGCAAACTTTGTGCATAATGTGTAAAAGTATACAAGTTGAAAAGTATTATAAATATATAAGTATGTATGATAATGTAAATGCATACATAAATTGCATGTTTACATCAAAGCTGACACTCTCAATGCATATATACAATCAGATACATGGACACATACAAGTAACAGTACATATAACAGTATTTCTGGTGCGAATTTAGTAAGAAGACATTTAAGAATAACAAAACACACACACACACGCACACGCACAGACTTCATTGGCCACACATAGACACACACACGCATGCATACATCAATTTGTATATCATTAGAAGAAAAGCTGTGATCAACAAAATGCAAAAATGAAAAGGTAACGGAAACCATTATCCTGCTTACACACTAATCGTACCAAATTCCATACAAATTGAAAGAATTAAAACAAACCAACAAATAAACAAAGAAAATCAAATCCTACCTATAATAAATGCCAGTAAATACATAGCTTATAAACATCTCTTAAAAAAAAACCAACAACAACATATTCAATTCTTGAAGGCCTTTTTAGTAATGTGGTCGAGAGCACATCTAATCCAGATGCAAAGTATTACTCTATTCTAAAATAAAATGATGCTCTATTTTTGTAATGCTTCAAATGTAATGAATCCAAATCAAAGTATCTCTATTATAACAATAAATACACACACACACATACATACATATGTATTTAGAGATGTATATAATCGTCAATGTCAATGTTTTTTTGTGTACCCCAAAAGAAAATGTTTTATTTTAAATCCATTATATATGTATGTTTGTACATACTTCAAAATATACATACAAATATCTGTAAACTATGTATATGATAAAATGATTTAGCAAAATTTCATCAAGTGTAATGTATAATTAGCTAGAATTACAACACCCAAACAGACACACACACACGCACACACATACACTTGCAATCAGGCAACAGGCATTTGTCTCTGCCACATAGCCAGGCTCTCTCAGAGGCAGCTTGGCATACAAGCAGTCAAATTTTGCAAATGTGATTTTGCATTTAGTCTTTGGCTTTCTGAAAGCTTTCGCCGCACTCGCAGGGAACACACACACACACACTCACACACAGAGATACACACACAGATACAAATTAAACTTATAACTGAGAACAGAGAGATCGTTATCCAGCCCACCCAACTCTGCGCATCTGACAAAATACCAATTCTAAGACATTTATAATTAACACACACGCTACTCTCTCCCCCCTCTCTCTCTCTCTATTTCTCGACTCCTCTACATAAATATATACATATACATATATATACATACATAAAACCTACCCAAAAAGTAGCACATCCAAATGCCCAGCTCAAAAATTTGTAAATACATTATAAGTCCAAGTCCAATTAAAAGAATAAATGAAAACTAATTGAAATGCGGAATCTAAGCCTGTCGGCCAAGTAACAAATAAATATTTAAGTGGATATATGTATCTTATCATTTTCATTATAATCTAAACAATATTGACATGCAAAAACTGAAAAAGAATATAAATCGGTATATGTAAAGCGAATTACATTTGCTGAAAAAAAAAAAAACAAAAGAAAAGAGATAACAAAAATCAAAATGCAAAAAAATGATACCAAACACAAATAAAAGTAAATGAAATTGTGAACAAAATATATATATAGAAAACAAAAGAAAAAAAAAAACGAATTTATTAATTATGGGCATATATTCTATGGTTTGAATAAACTTTTACTTTCAATACAGACAACTTTATTTTCAGAAAGGTTTTTCGGTTCGGGATCTTTCATCAACTTGAAGCGCTCGTTATGGCTAAGATACCACAATATGTCGAACCTTTAACCTTTTAGGTATATATTTCGATGAAATATATTTGATATGATATATTTGTAGGCCATAGGACAACCGCATGACCAAGATACACGGTCAACAAGGATTTTCCAAGGATCCAACCATCGGCTGTAGAAATTTTGACTGAAATATTTTTGCTAGTTCTGAAAATCTTTGAATGAATCGATATGAAACCCAGCTCAATTTTCATGAATTTAATTTATGGAGTCATCACAACTGTTTAAACTGAACAATCACATCGATTTTATCTTAACTATTTAAGATATGAATTCTCAAACATGTTATTTAACTGTCCAAGTAAAAGGCTCGTATTATTTAATTCATTAATTAATTATATTTCATTTATTTAATAAATACACGCACATTAATAATACAATAAAACATTCTCATGCATCAAAAGCGTTTCTATATAGAAATATCTTGATCTCCAATCTATATCTTCAGTTTGTCTTTTGTTTTAATTGCGTTAAACTAATGCGGAAATAAATCACCATTTTGTAGTTGTTCTTTTATACTCAATCATTTTCAATACTAATCTTAAAAATGTGTCTTCAATTTTTATTTAATTGTTAGCTAATATATTTCGTTATTTTCGATTTTTGGTTAATGTTAATTTGTATGCGCTGGAAAATCCAAAAATTCCAAAAGCAAATCACTGGACAAATGTCTGTAGAATCAATCGATTGATTGTATATATATTTATGTATGTATACATACATAATATACATCAATGCATATATATATATGTGGGTACGCTTGTATATATGCAGATACTTCTAAATACATACATACATACATGTATATATTCTGCTACAATTGCCGGCTTTTGTAAATTTAAAGACAATCCACTTAAATTTAGTACACATTTGTTGTTTTTTTTTTTAGTTGCGAATAGTATAACTAAAATACGTATCTTTAATATTTCTCGATCCCAAAATGGAATGCATAGCTAATAACGCAGACATCTCAAGAGATTTGTTTAAGGCTAAAAAATTACAAGCTATTTAAGTATTGGCGTAGAATTTTTCATAGGTTTGTTTCTCTTCTTCTCTTCTTCTTTTGTTTTTTTCTTTTTTGTTTTTGTTCATAGTTTTTGGATTTGTGGAATGTGCTGAGTAAAAATGTATTTTTCTTTGCAAAATTTGCTCTAGACGAGCTTTAATATTGTTAAAAGTTAAAGTTGCCAAGTTGCAAAAGCTGCCCACATTTAGATCCTAGGCATGGGTATGCGTGGGTGTGTATGCGAATGTTTGTGTGTGTGTGTGTGTATGCGAATGTTTGTGTGTGTGTATAACTTATGGCTAATGACTGCAATGTGCGGCGCATAGTGGCGCTGGCAAAATGTTTGTATTGAGGTAACGGTAACGGTAACAGTAATGGTAATGATAACTATAACGGCAAAATCAAAGCGACAATATTGAAACCATCAAATTGCAAAACAACCAAATTCATCACCAAATAATATTATTATTCGCATTTAGCATTTGCTTTGTGGTGAACAAAGAAAAGTAAAAACAGTCTGTTTAAACTAATCGATTTGCTGGCAGTTGCAAGAGCTGCAACAACAACAACAACAACAACAATTTGTGTGTTTG
Organism: Drosophila fungiperda; assembly: GCA_035042345.1. Classification (NCBI taxonomy): domain Eukaryota; kingdom Metazoa; phylum Arthropoda; class Insecta; order Diptera; family Drosophilidae; genus Drosophila; species Drosophila fungiperda. Next base: position 574,775 of record JAWNLM010000137.1, on the reverse strand, counting down.
TCTGTCTATTTACATGCCAGACCAAAGCCACTAATAATTAAAAACAAAAAATGAAATGAAAAAAATAAACCACAATTAATTATTAAGTAAATAAATAACGCTTGTCAGCATCGACAACAGCAACAAGATCAAGAGCAACCAATTGTTCATCCACATCCACAACTCTCGCATCCAATGGGATTGTGTTTTGGTTAGTGTTATGGTTATTCTGCTGACTGAATTCACTCAATGCCAAAGGTGTTGGTCTCTTCGACGGCAAGTAGTAGCTTCTCATAAAGTAGCTCCGGCGTGGGATACGGCGGCAGATCCAAGCGGTTGAAGCAGGTATGGGCACGGGGCAGGGAGTTTGGCTTGCCCCATTTCTCGATGCAGAAGCGTCTGGGGCCGGTGGAGCCGCGTAGTGCAGAGAAACCCTCGTAGGGTATGCTGGATGTGCCCGTGACGAACTGAAGCAGGCGCAGTCGCTGCTCATTGCTGAAGCGTTCAATAACCTGCCAGAACCAAATGATCACCTGATGGTTGTCATGGTAGCCCGAACGGTATTCGGTGTTTAGGCGCCAATCGTTGGTGTCTATCTCAGCGGTGCCGGCAATGACCAGCTCCAGTTCGCGGGCATCGAAGACGGAGACGAGCCGTGAGTCAACCACCTCGTAGAAGCCGCGCACCAGCGACTCCGTTTGCTCCTGGACGCCGCGCTCTAAACGCCATTTGATCATCCGCTCCAAATACTCCTTCTTGTTCTTCTCATGGACGATCACATTCCTGCCGCCCGGCTTGAGTTCGCGCTCAACAACGCGACCGAGCAGCTCCTCGGTGACGCAAAAGGTGAGTCCCAGATCGACGCCGGTGCCAATATCGTTGTCGCGAATCCATTGCAGCGACTGATGGAACTCATTGTCCAGCGACTCGAGATCACTGAGAGCAACTGGCAGACGCAACAGGGCCTTGTAGAAGGGACGCGTAAAGAACGCATCCAGCAGATACTGATGGACAAGGGCGAGGCCCAGAACGCGCCCACTGAACCGAAACCAATCGTGGCAGTTGTCCACAAATGCCGACAACGGCGACACCTGCACCGTATACGTATCGTTTGCGGAGTACTCAAACAATCCGTAGTAGGGATTGAAAAGTTCGCGCGACAGCAGAAAAAAGAACTCACGAGACGGGCCGCCATAGTCCAAGCCCTCCTCTGTGTCCCAGAGCACGGCGAGACGGCCACGCTGCAAGTCCTTCTTATTGGCCGACATAATGCGACGGAACGCGTCCTCCAGCAGATGACTTCGCCGGATGTGCAATCTGCTTAACACAAAAAAAAACACATTCAATTCATGATCAGAATTCGCTTCAAAACCAATTTTGGGACGTGAATACTGACTTGAGTTTGTGTGGTCCCTGACCATAGCCCTTGGACTCCAGCTTGCGATAGAAACTACGCAGTTTGGCCTCAAAGTCGCGCCGGAATGGAGGCGGTGCACGTTGCGTCATCCGGGAACTGAGCACTGGCGAACCTTGTGGACTACGCTCCTCAATGGGCACATAGCTCATGATCTCCTGCTCGAACAGGCTGAAAGCGAAACACAGAAAGAGGGAAAAACAAAGGAAGAGTTGAAGATTACATCTGGCAGTGATAATCTCTGAATTGTATCTGAAAACGTTGTTGCAACTTGTGTATTCCGATGCTGACTATAACTAATTGTGCATATTAATCACGCATCTCAATGCTTTATGCTCACAATTGATTAGTTATCGGTTGTTGTTTTTTTTTTTTGACTGTTAATCGACTAATCTGACAATTTATAAATGAGACCTATAAACAAGATGCAAGCAACAGATGTTGCTCAGGCAGTCTAAGTTGACACAACATCGGCCTAATTATACTGCAATAAATATGATTAGATTTGTAATCGATTATTATCGATTTTCTGTAGTTTGCAAAACGTAATTGGTTTTCTTTTGTTTTAATTAATAGCACTGTCAATGGCACTATAATACTAGATACCTCCAAACAACCAAGCCATAAGTACAGTGGTTTGTCGATAAAAATCGATAGTAATTCAGCCCAGCTTTAGGTATGTACAAATATAATACATATACAACATATAGACAATAATACGTATATCTGTGATAATATGTAAATAATTCCAGCTAAACATATATTTAGCTTGTTATCGATATTGGCTTAATACAAATTTTTTAAATTAAAAATTTCTACTAAATTATTTAATAGACTGTATACCCTTGAACAGAAGATGACAAATAAAGTTGATGACTATCTCAAATACCACAAAGATGATCTCAAAATTGAGTTAATTAAGGCAAGTTGATTGAAAAACAAGAAACAATAATAAAAAGTGAACTCATTTATCGATGACTTTCTTGCAGCTCAAAAAAATCCATATGCCTCTCGGTTGGGTAGTGAAACAAAATGAATTGCATCAAGCACAAAACTTGACCATGATTTCCCATTTGAAAAAGAGCAGCGGCTGTAATATGTAGATATAAACGATTGGCGGAAGAATTTGAATAGACCACAGACCTTGGGGCGAGAACACGCTGGAGACTTTTCCCAATGGGTCTGATGCCGCTAATGGGTTAGAAATCATAAGCTCCAATAATATTCCAATATTCAGTAGTATTCTAATTGGCGATTTGTATTGCGTTATTTATTTTTGTTTTTGTCTCTGTCTCTTTTTATTTTTTCGCGCTTACTTTTTGACCTTCAACTTGAATTTGAAAATTGGTCAATTAATACACACAAATTATGGTGATCGGTGACTGTAGTCTGTGGTCAACAGGGTTAAGGGTGGTGAGGGACAGAATGGGAGGGGGAAGGGCGTTGCCGTGCCATGTCTATGCACTAGTGACAACAGTTTGAGTGCAATTAACGCCTCTTTTGCTCGGCACGGAAATGACTAATTTCCAAAAAAAAAAAAATTAAAAAAAATATATTGTGGAAACGAGCCGATAAACAATTTTGTTAATTTTTTTTTTTTTTGTTTTGTTTTGTTTTGTGGCTTTAGCTGCAAAACAAAAACAACAAATGTTGATTCGATATGGTAACTGATCGGCAATATAATTTGGGCCGTGTCAAATTACTTTCAAATTGACTGAAGTTAACAAATTATTAGCGAAAACAAAACAGGAAATTGCAATTAATGAAAATTAAAAGCGGCTGTAAACGCGAGCGCGACTTTAAACGCGCGCATTTGGCAGCCACATGCGGGTCTGCCATGTCGCCCACACTGGTGCTAGTTGTGGTGCTGGTAGCACTGGTGGTGGCTTATTTACTGTTATTGGTCCAAATTCAATACGAGAACCAACTGATGCAATAGATGAGGGAGGTCCACATATGTTTTCGGGTGTCGTCAATTTCAATTAAATAAGATTTGAGTTCTTGCCACATGTTTAGTCTGTTTAAAAATATATATATATATATATTTCCATAAGCGATGTATATCACATATTCACATACTTATTTTATTTGGTAGTTTTTTTTATTTGAAGTGCTTGATGAATAGCCCCGGCGAAGACTTTCAAAACACAATTTAATTTCATGGTTTCTTAATTTCATAAATAGACCTGATGCTAGACTTGTGCCAATTGAATTTTAATCATAGACCATATTTAATGATAAAAACAACACATCGAATAATTCCAATGAACAAAATCTAAAGACTTTTAATTAAATGTAACTTATAGATAAGTCTTGAGTCTGATTGCTGCATGCAGTTGTTAACTGGCAACCTTCATGAACGACATCCAAAACAAGTACAACAAGTATTACTGATCATAGTTCGTAGATATATATTTTTGATTTTGAAAGATCTCCAAATCAAATAAAGTAAACTCGACCCGACAAATAACATTTATCTCAATTTTTTCTGACAAATCCCAATCTCTATTTCTATATCTCTGTCTACACAGGAACACTGCAAGTTATCCAAATATATGTGCATTCTGCTTTAATATAAACTGCATACTTAAAAAAAAAAAACCCCAAGAAAAAAAACATATGTCGGAGTTATAAGTCTAATCAGAGTCTAAAATCGAAAATGTATATTCTTAAATTGAGTTCCGTTTACTCAATTGGAATTTGGTTTGTTATTTTGTTAAACTCTTGTTTAATATGCGACTTCGATTTTATAATGTATGTTTTTCTTTGTACACAATTTTTAAATGAAAATGTGAGAAACGTCTTACTTGGTCAACATGGTGTTATAGGTAAAGTTGAACTTGGAAAAGAGACCCATTTGATTGGGCTATGGCTGACTGCACGGCCCCAATGGATTCTCAATAAACGCACTATAAATTAAAACTTAATAGAAACAACTGAACAAAATCTTAAAAACGTAATATAAATTTAATTCTCGACGATCCGAAATGAAAACCCTTTCAACGAAAGCGAAGCGACTGATTTGTGTTTTGTGGACTGCACATAACAAATGCAGTTACCCCAAACAAAGTAAAATAGATGGACAGAGAGAGATAGAATGAGATAGGGATATAAAGAGTCAAAGAGGGAAAGAGTGGGGGTGTCATATTGAGAGCGAGGCCCGATAGCGTTGATAAGCGGGCACGATAAAAACCATTGTTGGGTATTACGAATTTAATAACAAGCCACTACGCAATGCACATCCAAATGTGGCAAGGGATGTGCAAGGGGGTTGGGTTGGTTACATTGGTGGGGTAATCCAGTAAATTATGACTGCGGCCAGTGCCAGTGTTTCAAAAGCTGATCGATTGTAACCAATTCACAATCTGGCAACCCCAAATTGGGCAGAATACCGCGATAAGAGCTCAACAAATTTTGTATTGTTTCCGCATGCTCTAATTTCATTATTAACAACACTTGTTGTTATGTAATTCGAGTAAAAGATATTTTAACTGAGCCCCAAGATATTTTTGTTTACTATTTGCGTTTCACGCCCCGATCCTTAAACCTTTCGCCTAGCAGCAATTGGTACGGGTAACTGAAAATGAGATCTCAAATAAACAACAAACAAATATTTTCTCACATTTATGATAAAATGCTTGCGATTTGTTTGCGTAGCATTCCTTTAACCAGATACCCTGGGATAATTATTTTTGCACATATATATATATATATATATGTATATATTTATATATATATATCTGGGATAAGAAACTGGCGCATTTGGACCATGATTCATTTTTGTATAGTAAGGGGGATCTATTATAGTAAACAAATGGAATGCAAGCGCGTAATATGATAACTCAGGATGTTGACATACAGAGAGAAAAAGAGAGACATATGCAAATATAGATGGATGTCGTTTCCACTGTTAATGAGAAGATTAATTACAAATTCTTTGATAACACATCAAAGTTTTTAGAAAACTTTTTTAAATTCTTAAGTGGCTAAGTCAAACTCTTTAGTTCAAAACTGCATGAAATCTCTGAAAAAAAATGTTTTTTCAATCATAAGCAAACACATTAATTCGCCGAAATATAAATTTGATCATATCATAATCAATCCAAACATCATATTTTTTTATGTAGAACATTTTTGATAATTTTAATAATAGCTCTTGTCTGGCTATAGTGTTATAATTTTTGTACCTTTCTTTCGTATTAACTTAATAAGCTTTTTTTATCTATTAAAAGATAATTACTAAGCATTATTTCTAATTAACATTTAGGTAATATAATCAATATATATTTCTTGAAAGAGATTCGATTAAACTGGGCTATAAATAAATAATTAAGACAACTGCAATTAGGTATTAGTTGTCAATATGAAAATTAGAGTGTATTGAAAACAGCTGTAGGAAATGCCTCGTGCATTCGTTCTCTTCTCCCTTGTATTTCACAAATGCAAGTAATTCACGTAATTTTAGTCATGATCGAAGCGCTCTTATAATAATATTCTAGTATGTATTCAAATGTATCTGTTTATTTTTTTTTTTTTTTTTTTGATGACACTGAAACCGACAGTGGCTTGATTCGTACATTGGGATTTAGTACCACTAAATATTAGATGGATTGGTTAAACTTACACAGCCCACACAATGTAAGCAGCCTTCGATAGGAAGCCCATTTTGTAGCGCGGCCAATGTTTTGTGCATGGAATGGTTAAACATGCCGTTGGATGCTTGAAATTCCTTCAAAACTGTTCACAGTATTAATTATTATAATGATAGACACCAAAAAAAAAAACCAAACTAAAACACAAGCAAAAACCGCGAAACAAACGGTTGGCTTAAATTTAATATTAACTAGTTCACTTTTTTTTAAAAATTAAATTTATTAATATATGTTAACATAGTTGTTTTAAGACTGTGCCAGCGACCTGCACACGCTGACTGTTCAAATGCTTCTGTTTATATATTTAGTGTTTTTTTTCTTCAGTTTAAAGAGGCGCGCGAAATCGAAACTGAGTCGAAGTCAGATTCGAAGTTATACAGTTGGATATATTTATGTGCTAAGGCAACAGTGTTAAGTGCGAGTTCCCGTTGTATTTCTAATGTCGAATAGCAAACGCAGAATGGACGCGTTTGTCTAGTGCCCAACCGATAAATATGAAATTGGAAATGGAATTAATGCGAGCGCACAAAAGATACAACAACAACAGCAAGAACAACAAAATTAACACCAACAACTCCAAAGAGCAAGGAAAATTGTTTAATTGTAATTTTATTTTTTGTGTTCTTTTTATTTCTGTTTGACGAAGTGCAACCGAAGCGCCAACGAATGAATTGCCGAACTTTAAATTCTATGTGCGATGACAGCGACGCCGACTGCGACTGCGGCTGCGCTACTGCCTCAAGAATGAAATGAATGGCTTTTTAGCTTTTGGCTCTGGGGCTCAGCGGCTGACTCACAACTAATTTGATGGTGGTGCACTTCGATGACGAGTGATTGGCGAGTGCGAGCGGGAGAGCTGAACTGCGCAGAGCAGCACAGCGCAGCACATGTGCACCGATGATGACAACTGTGGCGTTGGTCATGGTTATGGGTTATGTGCTGTCGCTCATCACCCGATCGCCGGCTGTTCAATGCGCTTGGTGGAGTTGCACTAAGTGCTGCTAGGGCGCAGCAGAGGATCAGAGGGCGTGTCATGCGCTTAACAGTACAAAAAAAAAAACAATAATAATTATACAAAAAAAAAGAATAGTAGCTGTATTGGCAGTACTCGATGCAGCAACAAACGCGTCGACTGTCAACCACAGCACGCATCCAAAAACCCAAGCCCAAAATCCAATGAACTGTAAACCAAGCGAAACGAGACGGCAACAACCATTGAGGCCCTGATTCGCCTTCAATGGGTCAAATCACAAACACAAATAGCCCCTCAAAAGCTCAAATCGTTGTCAACGCTTCACTTGTAAAACCAAAAAATAACACCACGAAGATTTAAATACCCTAGCCAAATAGATATCACCTGCTGCTTAAAAGTTGTTAGGAGGATGATACAATTATTTACTAATAACAATATATTGCTTAAAAATTAGAGTTCAACAGTTTCTATATCAATTTTATGATACGCTGATGCAATTAAAACATATTTGCTAAACGCTATTAAAGCTTATCCAAAATATGTACACTTAATATGATCTTAGACGTTTCCTTCAATCCGTTTCAAAGTTCGCTTCAAAAGCGTAATACTCTCGGCAGTGGGTACAAAAATCACACACACACTCAGTGCTATTAATGAAGATGACGTAGCTGCCACAGCCCCGCCCTCAACTGAACCCAACCCAAACCCAACCAAACCGAGGCTTAGAGCCCAAGTCCGAGCTGCAGCTGCAGCTGAAGCTCCGAGACGGCGTCTAGCCAATAAATTATTGGTTTATTGGCAATGCTCATTTGTCGCTGACCCCAGATCCAAATAAAATAGCTAAAATTGAGTTAAGCTGCGTCCCGTTTTGTCTCTTCTCCTTTTCGGCTAGAGATTAACACAATCATTTAGCGACTGCCAAGTAAAAAAGTGTGTTTTTTTTATACTGATATTATTGTTGTAAAAGGGGCGCGTCTTCAAAAGGAAATACAATTTACAGATAATACAATAAAACAGCTGGAAAATGTGATAAGATATTCGAACAGGGTGATTCGTGCGTTATAACTTAATTATTTTCAAGCTAAAACAACCTGAAACAAATATTACCAAAAAAAAAAAATCATTAACAAAACCGACCGATTGTTCCTATTTCAGTTATCTATATAGTATTGCATTATTATATAGTATAGCGACTTTATGTATATGGGTTGGAGTTATCAAGATTAGTTAAGGGATCACCATTTGTATATTCTTACTTTTCAAATATCAACATGAGACGCTGCAAGACTCAGCCAATTTTTGATATCGAAGAGGATCACTTAATTATGGATTCGCCTTACAAGTTTTGGGTTTAATCATTTCCCAGGAGAAGAAGAGCGATGAGGTGTGTGTGATAAGTAAACTTATCATGCATATTCCTATTGGCTCCATTGATTATTCGATTTGTAGATTGGTTGGATTGGTATTTACTTCCACTAGGCAATTGGTGTGCCCACTCCCACGGTAATGCCAACTTGGATTTGATCACCTGGTTTTTGGGATGCAATGAAGCATGATAATTTATCTAATTGAATGCAATTAAATCGCTCAAAATTCAATCGGTGGGCAGCTGCTTTCAGGCGGACTGCCGCTTATGAGACGGAGCTCGATTAGATCACGTTGACTAATCTGTGGCTTAATCTTATAACAAACAGCAAACAGCAAACAACTTGTTTAGATATTAAGGTCAGAAAATGCATGTGAATATTTCCTCAATATTTGTGGTTGAGTCAACAACATTTTGAAGAAATATTGCCAATTAAACAATAAACAATAAGTGTGTATAGAACAAATGAAATGTTGGTGGGGGGCTGGGTGCTGGGTGCTGCAGGAGGTTCGGGCAATTTGTTGTTTTTCAAAAATACATATTTTGTTAACCTTGCTGTTTGCTGTTGCTATTCGAAGTGTTTTGGAAAATTAGTTGGCAACCTTCGCAGCGATTTTCAAATGCAATTAACACACATGCACTTGTCGATGACTACGTTGACCAGCTGAAGCACTGAAGCAGGACGACCACCAACCAACCAACCAACCAACACCATCGAGACATCCATCGAGCAGCAAAGTCGCTGCCGATGACGATGACGCAGCAATGCAATTTGTGCCAAAGCCTTTGCCAAGTGCAACCGATTGCTATGGATTATTACCTATTGCCAATTGGAATAATAACATTATATAACTATGTGTGTAGATCTAAGCCTAACTGATAAGTAATGCCAAAGAGTAAGGCACGAAAAGGCATGCCGTTTGTCCACTTAGACAACTCATCTGGTGCATGGATGGAGTTGCAACATCGATGAATATCATTTTCATTCCTATTCTCTTTTATCTTAAACAATAAAAAAAAAATGATCAATTTACAAATTACATTTTGTGAAAAGATTCCCAACTTGTATAATAATATAATAATCCCATATAGCCAAGCTATCATTCACTTGCGAGGGAATCTCTTGTAAGAATCACTTACCTAAGCAAAATGGTCAATTGCAGATCATGGCCAAGGCGCTCCAGGGCGGGCACGCCCTCAACTCGTAGTATGTTAATCTTCTCGCGCAACGAACGGGAGACAGTATGCTGGCCCTGACGTTCACGTAGAATCTCCAGAATGTTGGGTTGTCGCAGAAATGCAATGACCTGAAATATACAAAACATCGAAGAATGAACAACATCGTCAACTGGAAGCGGATGCTTGACATGGCTATGGCAGCCATATGATATAGAAGTCCGATCCGATCTGCAGCCAAATGACGGAAACATGCAAGATTTCCAGCTGTCAATTAAGGATGGTTCGAGTGACTCACCTTTTCGTTGTAAGCAATGGGGACATCCTCATAGCCAGACTGGGAATGGGCTCCGCTGGTGCTGGGGCCGCCGGCGGCGCCACCGCTCAAACTCAAGGCGCAGGCAATGGCCGCCGTTGTGGTGCAATTATGTGCTGCAGCTGCTGCTGCTGCTACAGTTTGGTTAGCACTGACACGACAGGGACGTGGCGGTGGCAGCGGTGGGACACCCGAAACCGAAGCTGTCGTATTGCTGCTGGAACTGGAGCTGGAGTTAATGTGGCCACTGGTGGCCGACAGGCAATTGCCATCAACCAAATCCGGTTGTGGCAAATACTGATGCTGATGATGCTGCTGCTGCTGCTGTTGCCGATGCCGGACGACACGGGGACACTCGACGGGCAGGCGGGGATCCATGAAGGAGGTTTTGCGATGCTGATGATCGATGAAAAACTGTTTGCCGGACTGATCGATTTTCGTCTCCCAACTGGAGGGCAGCTCACGGCTGAGTTGCGCAAATGTGTTGACCAGCGCCACCAGATCTTTGTTGTACTGGTAGCGCTGAAAGCACTGAGGATCGCGACGTATCCGCATCACCATGTGTTTCAGTGCCGCATTCCGATTGTAAATGGCCAGTGCCGCCTCATTGGTGTGCAGCAGCGAGTAGAAGTCCGGGCGGCAGAGCAACAGCACTGCCGGATGTATGGCCAGATTGAGAGAGGCGGATGATGACAGTGGCGCCGGAGACGGCGGTGGCGGCACAGTTGCACCACCAACACCACCAATCGCAGCGCCTCCAAGATCAGTAGCAGTAACTGTGGATGACTGCGGGGCTGTTGTGGTCTGAGCAGCGCCACGTGGTAGATTATACAGATGATTGTGGGCGTGGCCCGTGGACGGCTCTACGGTGTGCATGGATAGACGATTCTCATTGGTGATGGTGCGCCGTATGGACTGATAGCGTCTGTCCAGCTGCTGGCGATGATGCTGCTCCCGTCCGCCGGGCCCGTTACTGGGGCCACCCGGACGCTGCCACGATGTGGTGCGCGTTGTATGATCAATATAAAATATACGACCATGACTATCCATGCGCGCCTCCCATGCCGGTGGCAATGGTGGCTCTCCCAGGCATGCTCCATTCGCACCATTGCCGCTTTCCACAATGCCAGCACCGGCGGCAGCTGCGGCAGCGGCTGCTGCTGCTGCAGTGCGTTCAGGTATGGAGGGCAGACGAGTGCTGCTAATGTGCAGCATTTCACTGTTGTCATCCAGAGCAGCAGCGGCGACAACGACTCCAGGAGCTGGCGATCCGGGCGGCGTCTGCAATTGACTAGAGTTGCACTCCGGTACAGAGTTGGCAGTGACGGCCTGCAGACGCGCATGTCGTCGTGCATGATGTGTTGGCGTTGGCGGACAGATGAGTGCAGTATTAGGTGCACCACATCCTCCTCCTACTCCTGCTCCGGGTGCTGCTCCTGCACCACTACCACCACCGCCGCCACCCACACGTTTCAATAGCCTCTGCTGTGGACGCTGAGCATGAAATGTGGGCGTGCAAGGTGGCGGTGGTGCCAATGGTAGTGGCACCATTGAGTCCAAACCCCCAACGCCACGTCCACGCGTTGGCGAATGCTGCTCTGGACTCAGACTGAGATCCAGCGGCGATACACTACGCGTGGAACAACCCGAGGGTGGGCTCCGCTGGAGCTTCGGGGATAGCAGCAGTCTCGGAGAATTGTTGCAGCTACTGCTGCTAACCAGATGATGCGGTTCATCCGTGGTGCCCTTGCCATTGGAAAGGGCGCGTGTCAAGGGACGATGTTGTCGCAGATAGGGGAAATGGTGTGCGACCATGTTGGAGTTTCCACTTCCACTAGCCATGGTGCTGTTGGTATTGTTGGGGCTGCTGCTGCTGTTGCTATTACTGTGCAGATCCTGCAGCGGAAATGTGGGAAACTCATAGGTTAAATGGGCGGGCACCTTTTGTGTGCTGATCGTATTGATGTAACTATCGGGGCCAATCTTCTTTTGTATTAGCGGCTTAAAGCGCATCGGCGGAGGACTAACCTCCGCCAGTCCGAGTCCTGGTCCTAATCCTGGCCCTGGTCCAGATAGACGCAATGGCGAGCTGCTGCTGTTCGTGCAGGCGCCGCTGTAGGTGGGCGCCTCTTCAGCATGGAGTCGCTCATCCGTATCGAGTATGTCGAACTTAAACACGTCACCATGCAGCTTGAGTTCGCGTCCCGTGGCACGTGGCGGCCACGAGCGCTCCAACGGACGATGCTGCGCCGGCGGCTGTCTCAAATTACTATTATTATGCTGCTTTTGACGACCCAGTGCTCCCGATCCCAAACCTAATGCCGAGTTAAGATAAGCACTGGCTTGCAGTGCTGCTGCTGCGCCTAGTAGACTCTCTACGGCGGCGGCTTCCTCATCCACATCATAGTCATCAGCCGGCTCGTGATCGTAAAGAGGTATGCCCTCATCCTCCTCCAGCTGCTCGTCCTCTTGGTGCTCCTGAAGCTCGGCAACGGTGAGCGTGTCGACCATTTCAGCAGGCACCGTCTCAAAGCATTCGCGTGCCACCCACAAATTAAAGCTGTCGCCGTTGGATGCAATTGATTTGGGTTTCCTCTTGGTGTTGGCGCTTTGCGGTGACAGTGTCCACGACTTGCGACGCGCACCGCCGCCAACGCTGCAGCTGCCATCGCTGCCAATGCTGCCGTTGCACGAACTGCTTGGCGATAGCGTTGCACCCGCTCCAGCTGCCACAGGCGTCTCGCATGATTTTGTCGATAACAGCGTCTGGTGTTTTGGTGCTGTTCCAGCTGCTCCAGCTGCTGTGGTTATTTCGCTAATTTCGTTGTTTGCCTCATGTTTCAAGTCTCTTGGAGCTGTTTGTTTGGTGTGCAACCAATTAGATCACTTTTATAATAATACTCATCATTTTTAATTACTTACTTTGGTTACGTTTCTTGCGCATCACAATCTCATCCGTTGCGGCGTCCAGCTGCTGCTGCGGTTCAGTGATATTCTCAGCATCCACATCCACAATCACATCCACATCCGCATCAGCATCTGCATCGCAAATATTCACTCTGACGTCACCGGCCAAAGTTAACGCACTTTGAAATGCCATTTCAAGCTCATCGCTTTCATTGCCATTGCGCGCCTCGTAGTAAGCATCCTTGGCATCATCATCATCATCATCATCATCAACATCAGCATCGTCATCACCATCACCATCGCCATCATCATCATCATCATCGTCGTCGTCAGCATTATCCTCTTCTGCGTCATTGCTTTGCGCTGCTGCGACTTGAATGTTGTGCTCAGCATCCGCTGAGCTCTGACCGAGGCAGCTAATTGTGACTCCAGTTACAGCAACGTTCGCTGGAGCGTCCATGCTGCTGCTCCAGATGCTGATGCTGATGCTGTGGCTGATGCTGGTCCTGCTCCTGCTTACCCCACCCCAATTGCGGCTGCTGCGGCTTCTGCTCTACTTTTTTATAGATTTCTTGTTTCGCATAATATTGGCTGTTTGCTGCTGCGTCGTTGTGTTCTTGCTATCGATAAGTTTTTGAATGTGATTTTGGTGTGTACTCGAACAGCTGTTCATTGTTCTTAACCACCACTGTACGCGCTTTACAACAACATTGCCCTCATTTGTAACACCACTGTAAAAGCAAGAAGAAAAAGGCGACAGCAAAACGTAAACAAAAGTATGACCAGCATTTTGTAACTAACATGGTCACCTATTTTTTTCAGTATTTTTCCATGAATCCGACAAACTCGCAAATAGCTTGAATAATTTCAATTTGATAAATACTCCTCTTGTTATTTGTTGCCAATTATATATAGCGTAGATATGTATAAAAAAAAAAATATCGTATCATTTTATAGTGAAATTATTTCAATGCCAATGAAATTACACAAAATAAATTAAACTAATAAAGACATTGATTTTTGGATTGTATTGAAATTTTACCGTTAAAGCCTAAGATTTTGACTGCACGCCGAAAAATGGGCGCCAATGACCCTGACCATGCTGCTCTTGGGAAAAAATTTGCATGTTGATTTTTATACATTAAGTGACGCATAATTAATTGTGGAGCAATAAAACATATAAATTAAAAACGCATTATAATATTTATTGCCATCTAAAAATAATCAATAAATTAATAGAATATGTATTGAACTTGTAATTATTTATATTTTTAAAAATTAATAAAAGATGCAAATAAATTCTTCAAAAAGTATATGTTTGCTAATAACACACGAAATAGAAACACAAATGTTTTTTATTTTAATTTCTAAGCTTTTTCATTTTCATTGCTTTGAGAATATGCATTATTCAAGTAATGCCTAAAAGTACTATTAGCATGTGGTTACCTTTTTGAAACCACTGTTCCCTTTGCTTCTGCTTTGGAGCAACGGCATACAAATTACGGTAAAACAAAATAGTCATAAATTTTCAGTTGTCCGAGATTTATTGGAGCGACGAAAGCTGATGACTTTTAAGAAAAATATTGTTAATTGTTTTATGTATTGCGTCTGGTTGTGATTGAACAATGTTTGTGCACCCCAAGAGCTGTGAAACGGATGCTACTACAATTTCCGATTCGGACATGGATAGCAACAGCATGGGCATCGAATTGGCATATACTCCAAATAAAAATATAAACATATATAAAAATCAAAATGGTGGCCGGTCAGCCTTCGGAAAAACCATTTGCAAGAGTTTTGTTAATACCTATCAGGACTATTGCCAGCACACATCCATACATGGTGTCCAGTATCTCGGGGAGAAGAAGCGACCGATAAAGGAGCGCATCTTCTGGCTGTGCGTTTTCGTGGTGTCCATTTACTGTTCGGCGACGCTGATCTACAGCGCCTACACCAAGTGGAATGAGACGCCAGTGATTGTCAGCTTTGCGGAGAGATCAACACCGGTATGGAATATACCCTTCCCAGCTGTGACAATCTGCTCGGAAACAAAACGTGTACTGAAAACGGAAGGCAACCACAACAATTCATATGCGAATCTCTACCGTCAATTTACGACCGATATGCGATCTGGTCGCATTTTCCGGCCACACAATATCACTGCATGGGAAATGGAGGAGTTTCGTACGTTGCTGCATATCTGCAATAAGCAGATCGTTGAGCAGGATATGCCGCTGATACCGGGCGAAGATGTCGACTACACAGATGTGCTCGAACGGATGTTGCCACCATTTGAGCGATACTTCTTTTACTGCCGCTGGCTGAGTCGCTTTAATGAGTGCGACAAGTACTTTAAGCAGACCCTGACAGAGGAGGGCATCTGTTATACGTTCAATGGACTGCGAGCGACGGAGATTTATCGTGAGGATACTTATCAATATCATTACAGCAATAATATGGATGTTAAGCATAATGTCACCGAGGCAACATGGAGCTTGGAGACCGGATATGATGCCGACAGCGATGTCGAAACTTATCCGTCACGTGTCCTTAGTGCCGGAGCTCGTTCGGGCATATTCATGGCCCTGCAGAGTTTCAAACAGGAGGTGGACTATGCATGCAGGGGGCCCGTGCAGGGCTTCAAGGTGTCGCTGCATGCGCCGGATGATGTACCGCAGGTGTCCAAGCAATTTGTACGCATACCGATGGGCAGGGAAGTGCTGATTGCCGTCATACCAAATATGATAACCACATCGTCAGGCATTGCTGAATATCATCCGCTGCGACGGCAATGCTTCCTCAGTCACGAGCGCCAGCTGCGCTTCTTTAAGATCTACTCGGAGTCCAATTGCCAGCTGGAATGCCAGGCAAATTTTACGCTTAACCAATGCGGATGTGTCAAGTTTTCGATGCCGCGCAGCCTAGACACGCCCGTCTGTGGCGAGGATAAGATACATTGCTATGATCGGGCCGAGACACAGCTGCGTGTTCGCGAATTCCATCGCGTGCGTAACCTGAATAAGGGCGGCGAGGTGCCGAGTGGTGTGGAGACCGCATGCAATTGTATGCCCGCGTGCACATCGCTCATTTACAACACGGAAATCTCGCAGGCCAACTTCGATTTGGATGAGATGCTGGTCGCCGAGGGAGACACCGAATTTTTGCGCGAATATCCCGGTTCACAGATGTCCCGCCTCTCGATATACTTCAAGCAAAGTCAGTTTATCACCTCGAAACGATCCGAGCTATATGGCGTTACCGAATTCTTGGCCAATTGTGGCGGCATCTTTGGCCTTTTCATGGGCTTCTCGATACTAAGCTTGGTGGAGCTGCTCTATCACTTTACATTACGTTTTGGTGTCAATCTGAAAAATTTATTAAAGTGAATTTGCAGCCGAGAATCCAGCTGTTCATCCGAATCTTGCATGTTGCACATGCAATAAGATCAAAAGTACCCTTTTTATTTATTATTCCCAAGTCATATTTTAAGTGTTCAATCTGTTTGTATTTTATATTTGTAATTCTGTTAATCATACCATACTGAATAGAAGCTTTTGTAATTGATTTTATGTGGTAACCAGCGACATGCATTATCAGATCTTTATATCAAAGCAGCCATTGAAGAGATTCATTGCGTCCCGTGCGAATTGCCCATTAATAAGGCATCGCCTATATGTGTAGAGTTATAACTTGAGGCTTAAGAGCGGGTTAATTGTAAAATTTGCATAATTTAATATATTTTGGCATGTTATTTGTTAAGTTTTTAATTAATATATATATGCATAACAAACAAAATTCTGAATTTTTACTTTCAAAATGCTGGCCACTACGCAAATTCGCCTTTGCACCAATTCTGTACTCTGTGCTCTGCTTGGCGATAATTCGCACAGATGTGTCGCGCCAACCACAATTTTCGATACTTATCGTTGTGTTATCGCATAGCCGAAGTGGAATAGTTTCATTCCGGCTGAATGTCGTCATCGCGCGTAATAATAAACACTCGATTGGGATTAACTTTGGCATACACGTTTGTATATTAAGATGCAGCAGTTTATTAAGAAAAGATTTCGAAAAAAAATTAATTTTATTTTCCAGACTTATAATGCTTGCTCGCAATTTGAGACAAAAGAGCGTAAATTATCAAAATAAATCAATTTTATTTCGTTTAACCAGTAATAAGCATGTTTCACTAGCGAACAATTTTTGTTTTATACACAATTTCGACAAATTGGTATTAAGCGATTTTTTTTAAATGGGTTACAGCACCGTATTAGGTTGTAAATATGTACGTATTTTTGCCTCGATTTCTGTTACGTTTTTTTATTTTTATTTGTTTTGTTTTTTTAAAGCGTTCTGTATACAGATTAAGTAGCTCAACATTCGCATGGATAACCGAATAAATTTATATATATGTATATTTATATGTGTATAAATATTGATAAATATGTATTTACATTACTGCTTATAAAACTCGTGATAAAAACTCAACTCAATTGCAATTTGCGCCTTTAGTAACTAAACCGATGCTCCAAAAAACACAAATAAAAATAATATTGATAATATTATATTATAGCTAAAATAATAATCTACAAAGCACGAGTCCAGTATAACAGAACTGAACAAAATGAATCAAATTGTATATATATATATATATATATATATATAAGTGTCATCGTATAATACGAATTAAAACATTATACAATACACTGTACATCGTAACAACAATTTCAATTATCTGTATTTATAGCAAATTATTAATTGTCTGCTTTGCTTTTGCCATATAATGCAAAATGCGAAATGCTGAAAGAGTCAACGGTGCTGAGACCCAATTGGATTTATGTTTGTATATTTTTATATATATATATATATAAATATATATGAATATATATTTAGGATATTAGTTGGTAATACGAGGCGTAGAATAGTTTACTTAAAATCATCCGTTTCGAGTATCTCAAAGTCGCTTTCATCAGATGAATCCAAGGCTGTCACCTGGCGCCGCTGAGATTTGGCCAGCGCTGCACTATCTGTGCAGTCTGTTGTAATGGCCAGCTCTTTGTCGCCCCACTTGACCAAGTTGGACATGAGGGTTGGTAGCAGGGACTGCGCCGCTTGTGTCTGAACAGCGAGAGCCATTAGGGAGTTGATGCTCCCGGTGGGGGCATCGCTTATCATCGCTTTACCAGTTAGCTGGAGCAGCGATGAAGCGCCACGATCGACGCTGGTATGATCGGGAAACTGCAGACCCTTAGATAGGCTCTCTTCCGACGATGATGAGGTTGTGGACAATGAGGAGTCTCGCTTAAAGTGTCCTTTGCGAAAATCCATCGTTTTGTCTTCCTTTAACAAATTGGAATTGTTGGAATCGTTCGGATTTGTCTGTTCAGATTTGACGCAGCCTGCAGCATTTCGTTCCTCTGTCGTCTGCTTGGACTGAGATACTAAGGGCACCAACTCATCATCCTCATCCGTTGAGTTCTCATCGATTTCGGGTATAGAATCTGGTATTAGCAGCTCAGAGGGTATATCATCGCTGCGATCGTCATCATCATCATTATCGCCGACCCCATCGGCATCGGTGGGTGAACTGATGATGGCCACATCACTGGCGCGCTGCAGCACAAACAGATTGGATTCATTCACATCGGGCATGAACTCATCATCCAGTTCCGCATCGGCATTGGTATAGTTGATCTTCTCTGACCACTGGAAATCTGCAAGTGAAGTAAATTAAAGTCAAAATAATATTAAATGTGTGTTTATAACTTATATACAAATATGAAATATATTATTACCTTTACGTTCAATTTGCAGCACCTTGAAATTGTATTTGGTGGAGATGAGTGCTGAGAGTACCAATAGGGTCAGCACCAATGTTGAGCCCGATATGAGATGTCCCAAAATGGCAAGGGCAGCCAGGCAGCTGCTGCTAACCAGACAGAACATGCTGGGTGAGCTTTGACGCCAATTCTCGGCACGATGCAACCACGACTCAAATTTGCTGCGGAGCTCCGGTGTAAGGACCACACGATAACTACACCTTGTCCAATAGATCCAGTAGCTGAATAGGCCCAGGAAGAGCACACCCAACGGACGAACACTGTAAAGATCGAAAGGCAGGCAAGCAAACCAGGAAGCAATTAGCCAATTAGCACAAACTTAACTAGGGATCTTGGAAGATGAACTTAAGATGTTGACGGGTCAAGCACAAATGCCACTTGCTAACTTAGCTTACCTACCTAACCACTTATCAATCGCATATAGCGTAACTCTCTATATAAGTTTCTTAAGATGGCTAAAAACAAAACGAAAAACCAAAAAAAAAAAGCATTAATAAAAAATAAAAACACGTTCTAACAGGAAGCAGCGTGTTCTGTATCATCATAATTTAATAAAACTTGGTTTTGGTTTCGATTTTGTTTTGCGTTTCGATCTGTTTGCATTGTGCGAGCTCAGCTGATTTGTGTTTTTTCGGTTTTCTTTTACTCTGTGTCTGTTGTGTGTGTGTGTGTGAGTGTGTAGGCGAGTGTTTGTGATTCCCTGTTAGCTATTATCTGACTGAACTGAAAGGTTATGCAAAGAGCGCTACTCTTTCGCACCTCCCCCTCTCTCCCTATCTATCTATACCTTTCTCTCTCTCTCTAGTCAGCTGTACGGAAATGTTCAACGCTAATAAACAAAATTGACTTAAATTTGTTATGTTATTTCACATTGTTGACCTTTTAAACGGGCTGATTAACTTTCGTTCCTGTATATTTTTATTTGCTTATTCTTGCATAGTCGTTTATATATCGTTTGGTCTTTGAATAAATTTCAGTCAAAAAGGATCTAATACTGAGATAAATAAATAAAGGCTCTCTTTGAAGAACATTAGTTCGTTGAAAATTATTATATTATATTGAATGGTTGCTTACTGTGCAATAGCAATTACCAAATGGATTTTAAGCAAATGCTGCCATCTGTTCTATATTTGGAAAAATATTTGTATTTAGGCAGCAAATACGTCGCACTTAAAAGATAAGCTGGTTTAAACTAGGGCAGCAAATAGCGAAGATGATCATTTCCTCAAAGTGCGTTGTATCTCAATTGGCAATAACAAAAGCAGAACTGACTAATCACCTTCTTGTCTTTGTTATTGTTATACTCATTGAAAAATGGGTAAAGGCGGCTTCTATGATTGTTTGTGTTTGAATCAATTTTATACACTTAACAGCTGGATATCTCCTAGTCGAGCTCTCTCTCTCAACTGGAGCAATCTGACTTGTTAAATCTCAAAAGGGGACACTTGTGCCGTCTGTTTACGTCTATTTAAGAAAATGCACATATCGCGCTGATGACCAGTTTTTATTAATAATAATAATTTCAACTGTTTACACAGCGAATCCAATGAAAACTGGTTATCTGTAAAAATAAATAATTATGTATCTATAAGGGACAAGCAAAAGATATCATCGTCGTTTTTTTTTGATTAACAAGCGAAACCAAATTTAATACGCAAATCTGGGTTATTTATCGATAACGTTTAATGACAGTGTTATGAATTATGTACCGTACAAAGTGCTATCTTCTTGCTGTCTCTCGCTAACTCTCTAGCGAATTGGAGAATTCTTATTATGACAGTTAATTTACACATTTGTTTACCGCAAAAGCCACATAATTGTCAAAGAAAATGTAACTAATAACACCCAATAATAATACAAGTCTAGATCGACTCAGTCCACAAGTATATAGTCACACTAAAAAATTGCGTGAATGTATAAATAAAGAAAGTGTCTGATGACTTTATATATATGTATTGAATAATGTTATTTGAATTTGTTTTTGTTGTTGGCGTCGTTGCCTGACAAACAACCTTTAGCTGCATAACAATTGTTGTTTTTGTTGTTTATTTTCACTGATAGTCGGTCGACTAATAAACAAACTAATGTGACAAGTGCATTTTGAGTGTACTCGATCTACTCTGTGGATATAATATCATCTAAGCACATATGTATACCTACATAGTATCTGGCCAGAGCTACTTGAGACTTAGTGCGAAACATTTTTGCTATATTCTTCATTGGTTAATTGCGCCACACAGCGAAATTGTGATTGCATACATACACATACACGCACACGCGCAAAGAATCACACATGTGCTGTGCAAACCAAGGCAGCAGCTGAGCTGTTGGGGGGGAATGCATGGAAATGACACATATATATATAAATATATATATATATATACATATCAAATATATTTATATATGTGTTTGTGTGTGTGTAAATATTTATGCATGTAAAAAGTCAGCACAAAGAACAACGCAACTGACCACAAACCAAATACATACAAACGTCTACACATACAGACATGCATTGGTAGAAGCGGGGAGCCCAAAAGACAACACTGAGCAGCCAGCCGAAGCGAAGGTGTAAGCACGTAAGCACTTACACATATGCATGTACATGCATATACACATATGCATATATCTATATATTTATATATATATGCATATACTTATTCCTAAAATAAAACATTGCAACTTTAAAGAAAAGAAAGTTATTTTTGTTGTGACGAATTTCGAATACCCTTGCATGGATATATATATATCCATATTGATCATGATCAGGGATATATATATACTTACACACACATATATATTTAAATATTTATATTTATACCTTTAGACTACTGGTACTGATCAAGATGTATAAATATAATTATTTCATATTTCGTCAGTTTATGTGACAAAATGTTAATATACACTGCTAGGGTACACAATTTGGCCACGCGGCGCTCTACGCTCTCCTTCTCTCGTTCTCTCACTCTCTTCCAAACACTTTCTTTGTCGCATTCTCTTTTCGCTGCTGTTCCTGTGTCGCCGGCTACAGAATTTATTTTTGTTCCCTTTTAGATGGATATGCGTTTGGCTTTGGCTTGTGACCCAAATTTGGAAGGCGTGAATGCACCTCAGTATTTAAATTATTAACAACTTTATGAAACAAGAATATGGTAACGATGTGACTATGTACTTGTTAGTGTATGGTTGAATGCTTTTATTTTACTTAACTTACCAGGACATCAGAAGCACAATGATTAGAGCGATGGCAGCCCCTTGCAGCGAGAGCCGCGAAGGTCGTGGAATTTGAAACATATTTCCTTTTGTGATAAGTTTACCTTACTCTTTCGGTTTTCGGCTTGATAAAAAATGTGGTTTAGAACAGAGTGTTGACTGTTATACTTTGGTTTTGGTTTGTGTTAGGATTTGTAATTATGTCGAGCCCAATCGATCGATCAGCTGTGCGCGCATGGACACCGTTACATCAATCTGCGCACTTGCACTTTTCCTCACTGAATGTGAATGCGAATGCGAATGCTCACAGCAAGAATCTCAATTCTTTCTTGAGGGGCACTGAGCCAACTTGTTTTTCCGGCCGATGCTGCTGTTGCTGATTGTTGCTGCTGCGTAGAAATGAAATACTGCTGACAACAACAGAATATGGCAATTTACCAAAAATAAATGCAAACGAATAATCCAAAAAAGAAAAACAATTTAGTTGCTGTTCGTATTATTATTATTAAAATATGACAAAAACAAAAATGTCCATAAAGATAGGACACTTTTGAATCTCTTTGTTCTTAATGTAGAAACACCGACAAGTGTGGGTATGGACTTTACCTCTCTTCTTAAAAAATAAATACTTTTTGATCCAAAGTGTTTTTAATTCTGCACGTATACGACTGCTTTTTATTGGAAACAGTGTGTAAACATAACAACAAAGAAAAAAATAAAGGAAATTAAACTGCGTTGCGGTTGCCACTCAATATTTTAATGGGGTACGCAAGACAATATTCCTCCTCAAACTGACGAAATTTATTGGAAGCTTTGCAGTTACTCAGCTCAGCGGAGGATGCGTTGGCGTTTCGCATTGGCCGTGACTGAGACGCCGGCTGCGTGCTACACCGATAGAGAGCGAGAGGAAGGGAGAGTGAGGGATTGCGCAAACGATCGGACGCGTGAGCAGCAGCAACAACAATATTGTGCGAATAGTGTGTGAAGTTGTGATAATAACAAAAAAAGCTAACAGAACAACGTAAAAAGAAGAAGGCGAAAACAAAAACAGTAAAGTTGTTTGGCCTTCGATGTCTTTTCAATTGCGTCGCAGAATATACATACATAAATACAGACACTCCTCCTTACATATTTACTGTGTGTGTGTATATAATATATATGTTTTAAAATATATATATATATATGTTAAATATGTGCGTAAGTGTGTGTGTGGCGTTGTCATGCTTCTTGTACTCTATTCTGTTTTAGTATGTGGAACGTAATTAAATACAAAGACATTCACACATATTTAAACATACATATGTAAGTTAGCGAAGCAAATAAAAGTCAATTGACTTAAGACTCGTGCATTTTATCCATTTCGCAAGTACAAAAAAAATTCTGTTCGAAACAAACGCCTTTTGTGGAAGCAAACTAAAGCGCAGTTACAGCTCAATACTCCCTACCCTTCTACCCTACGCAAACTACAACGGCATCTGCTACGGATAATAACATCCACACACACGCTCAGCCGACGACTTAGATACAGAAACGTTTACAAGGCTACTAGACACATATGTACATATTTTCGCGCACTTGTGTTTTCTTGGAATTAAACAAATCTTGAATTTTAAACTCAATTTGTTTCTTTATTTGTTTAAATATGTCGGCAAATCTTAAGCCTTTTTTTAGTTCGCACACAGTCACACACACATAAAAAAAACGCTCCTAAAATAGCGTTCAACACAACACAAAAACAACAACAAATGTTGAGACGCGTAGGAGCCCGAGTCTAGTGAAGGGGCGGGATGGCGTAGAGTTGAGGTTCGTTGTGATTGCGGGGGGCACGTATGTCCTGATGCTATACAATCTTATTTTATTTTCGCCACAAAAACTAATCTAATTGATATACAATTTTGTAAAATATTGATGCATGCGCTTTACTTTTGTCACTGTCTGCTTGCTCCGTTTTAAGCCGCACAATAAACAAAAACAAAAAAAATTTATAATAAAAACGATTTAGGTCCGAAACGCGCAACGCGATATCAAATGCTATGTTACGCCTATGTTAACCTGCTGTTCATCACACGGTATAACGACTTTTCGATAACCGATTGGCATTGACATTATCATCGATTTCGTGTAACAGCACATGCACCAGTAGAACGGAGCGCGATGCGCGCAAGAGCTGTCCACTTGCTCAAATTAAATTCAAAAACATCACCAAGCTGGCAGGCTCATGCAAACAAGCCGAACAGAAAAGCAAATGCCAAGCAATTTTTTTTTATTAATTAAGTATTTTTGTTGCTTATATTTAGTTTGTTTTTATGTTTGTGTGGCAGACAACCGAAAGCCGTTCAAAGTGCGCAGTTGCCATTGAAATCGTCATAGCAACGAACAAATAACAAATGTAGTAAGTTAGCTTTCAATTATAGCTTTTGACAAAAGGCACTCAATCAGAAACACAACATAAAAACAACAGGCATCGCTTGGCATTTTTTCAACACATTAATTTCACTAAAATTTAAAGTACATATAACTATTTCTTTGACATGGATATGGATAATGCAAGGTAAGTTTACTAACCACTATTAATTAAACAAAGTGTATAATTTACCTTTGATGTTTTTCTCTCTGTCTTGTTTTCGATGATTTTTCGCAGATGGGCAATGGATGTGCTGCGTGCCGCCACAGAACAGAATGAGGACAGATTAAGTAACACACCCAATGTCGCCAATCCTTACCAGCTGCCAGTGCCGCCCGAATACGTCTCTCTGTTTCGCATCGATGGTCAACCCATATTACCGCCAGTGGTGAGTATATATACATATATATTAGGGAGTGCCATTACTGAAGCATGCAAATTACCATTTACAGATGACGGCGGAAAAGCGACGCCAAATGCAGCAGCTGCGAGAGCAAGCTGTGGCGCTAGAGGCCAAGAAAAGGCAGCCGCAAACCATCAGATCAACATCAACGCTAGACGAGGAACAAGCAGACAACAGCAGCAGCAACAGCAGCAACATCAGCAACAACAGCAGTAGCACGAATAGCACAATGAACAGCATTCAGCGACTGCCGCAATTGCAGCAAACGGAAACTTTTATCTATGACAGCACACGCCAGCAACATCAGCTGCAGCAGAAGGATGTGGTTCAGGCAAAGGAGATTTGCAGCTCAGCAGAAAACAATCGACCCCAGACTCTCAATATTGAGCCAAAAAATCACGCGGCATTAGCTGGTCTTACGATACCGGCGATACCCACGATATGTGTAAATCCGCCAACACCACTGCAGCCATCGACGAAGGCATCGTGTGTGTCACCACCAACTATGGCCACTAGTTCAATGACATCCCCCATTGCGCTGAGCGCAATCCGACAACGCAAATTGAACAACATAAGCGGTCGCATTTGTCAGTTTGAGCGCACTGGCCTGGGGAGACGAATGGAGCCACTCCAGCCGGAATCGGCACATTTGGTTTGGCAGAACAAGGCGCTGATTGGACAAGCGGACAAGCGAATGATGCGCTCCAGCACCAGTCCAGCACTGAACGCTGCCCAAATCGATGTTAAGGAATTGATTCGATCGCATTCCTTCACGCTGGAACAGCCGTCACAGGCGCTAATCGACCACATGAAGCGCGAGGGCAATGAGCCGCCAGCGGCACCAGCAATGCAACCAGAAGTGCCACCACCAGTGCCACCATTACCAGCTCAATTATCGACGCGTTGCCGCTTTGCACTGCCAGCAACGATCAACGGCAACGAGCACGGATCGGGATGTTCAATGCAGGGTTTGGCACATTTGCGTCGGGACACCGTCGAGTCGCGGGCCAAACAGGTGCAACGCAACAATTCTAGATCCCCAGCAACATCTTCAGAGGGTGGAAGGCGTCGTGGCGGCAGTAGCAACAGCACAACGGCTCGCCTGCAGCATCAGCAAAAGCAACTTGAGGATCTATTGCAGCGTACGCTGCACGAGACAACCGATTGTTTGGCGGGACAGGAGCAGGTTGAACGCAACAGGCTGGCGCTGGCCAAGCGCCAAATGTTTAAAGATATCAAGACGGCGCATCGGGATCGCTTCCAGCAGCTGGTGCAGTATCAGCACGAGGAGCAACGTCGCATGCAGGAGGAATTCGATCGCCAGCAAAAGTTTCTCATCGAACAGATCTGCACCGAGATCAATGTGGCCGCCTACGCGCACGAGCCGCTTACCGCTGCTGCCAGTCCCACCGCCATTTCCGAGTATACAAGCACCGATGATTTGCCAACGACAACGGCAACATCCTCGGCGAACAACACGATTACGCTCGATTCCCTCGAGATATCGCCACACAGTTCGGAGATCCTTAGCCAAGAGCACTCGATGCATTTGGCACGCAAGCGTCTCTTCGACATGGACAATGATTCTGAGGATCCTGGCATAGAGTTGATGTCGTTGCCACTGCCACTGCCACAGCAGAGTGCTTCCAGTGCTGCCAAATCCAATTCACTGTACAGCAAAATCAAAAAGCCCGTAAATCGCAACCAATCGAAAAAGTTCAGCAGTCCGCTGCTGTTGTCCAAGTCGCTGACGCCAGCGCAAAGAGCCACCAAGAATAACAGCAAAAATGGCAACAACAAGAGCAACAACAAGACGACAGCATTAACTACACAGACGAAGGTGTCCAGTAAAAACAATACACGCAGCAGCCCGCAACAACAGCAATCGCTGCAATTGGCCAAGTCTCGACGCAGTGCATCCCCGAGCCGCCTAACTGTAAGTATCCAGAGTACTCCCAGCTACTGTTTGGGGGCAAACAATGTGTTAACCAAAAAAAAATCCAAAAAAAAAAACAAATCTTTTCCTTTTCTTTAAATCTGTCTGTGCGAATCGGCTGTGCTGCTCCAACAGCAGCGCTTTGTGGCCAAGAAGTGATAGTGATTAATGCGATAAGTTCAAAAGTGCCTTAAGCCAAATATATTTGGCAATCTCTGGGAACAAAATAGCATCTAGCAACCACTAACCAACTAACCATTTGACAAACATTCCCACTTCCATTCGAAAATGTTAAATTAATTCTGAGGAGGGAGACCATCGAATTAACTGAAACTATTTTACTAATATCGAAACGATTATTGGCTATAAGCTGATCTGATCTGAAATAATTTGATCTCATTCGAACCGATCATCACAAGCAGTCAGAGATGCTGGGCCGCCATGAAGCTGCCACTCTGCTAAATGCTGCTACACGTGGCTTTCTCGTGCGTCGACTCTTTCGTACCGAGCAAGTGCAGCGGATTGTGCAAACCATACGCGATACGCTAATCTTTGTGCTCAATCTGCATCTGGAGACGTACGGCAGCAGTCTGGAGCAGGAGGAGCCCGCTAATATACGACTGAAAGCACGCTTGTTACAACAGGTGCGTAGCATATATGATATGATCACCAACTCATCTGTAATCTATTGTTATCCTCCAACTTTTAGTTGTGCTCAGCCAGCCGTACTCTGCACCTGATCTTCTTCCAAACGAGCATCAAGGAGCGCATGGAGATCATTTCACGGGATCGCAAACGTATCAAAATAAAGCTTATGTCCACACATATCAAGCACCGCCCATAGATAAGTAATCCTCGCAATCCAACCACCTCACAATCTATTCCAAGTTCACGCATCAACTGGGATCACGTTGAAAATGACCAAATTCGAGTATAGAATAAAGACTTGCTGCACCCTAATTCTGATATATATACACACACTAAATATTTCAGTTATAAAATTGATGATTAATGAATAATATATACTATATAAATTTATATACTCGCAAGCAATGCAAATGTATTTTTTTGCAGATTTCTTGTGTGATATCGTTGAAAAACCGCTTTAAACTCTGTTCAACAGTTCTCTGATAATATATGAACCTAATAATAAAAACGAATCGAAAATACGAAAAAAGAATTAAATTCAATTTAATAACGTAAAATTTTGGATATATGCATATAACGAATATATTGTTTTTGTCTTTACATTTTTGAATGTACTAATTGTATTATCTATAAAAGAAAAGAAAATTTAAATAATAATCAAAAAACTTTTCAAATCACATTTGGTATAATACTTTTTATTTGTAGTTTCCCGAAGTCGCCCGTTGAGTATTTGGCAGCTAAAAGTCGCTTCTAGCTTGTGTGAATCAAACATATATACATATTGGATATATATAATATTATATTGACATCAGATTAGAAAGAGAAGCTATTAAAAAAAGGTATATCTTGAGGCAAAGAGAGATATAGTGATAAATAGATAATGAGACAGAGAGAGAGAGAGAGAGAGAGAGACAACATAACTGAAGGAGATAGACACACAAAAAGCCTTAAGTTTGAAACATTTACACATGTATATATTATCATAATTATGTATATTGGTATAATTGCATATGTATAACATCTGTACCATTATCCTAGACATGCAAACAACAAGATGCCAGGTTAAACTTTAAAACACTCACACACGCATACGCGCGGATAGAGGCAGACACAGAGCCAGAGACAGAACAGAGTAGGAGCACATTCGCATATTAAATATAGGTACTAATGTTTGTATGTATGTATTTTGTATATACCCAGTTGAAAATTCTCAAGTTTCTCTTTTATAGAATTAGTTTGTGATGTAAAATGTGTTATTCAAGAATTAGAACGCTTCAAATTTGAAGAGTTGACAGCGTTCACCGAAATTATCTCCATGCAGAGGAGTCAGGCTAGAATGGACTATTTGCACTGAGGCATTTTCATGCCTCTGCAGGTGGTATTTTAATTTAGTCAGCAAGTGCATTACAAATTGAAGGACAATGTGTATGTATATATATTGTTATATATATATTACTCGATATATATTAATCGATTCCTTTCCAACTAGGTATATATATGTACATTATACAGGTATATAAAATTAACTAATTATTTTATAAAAAAAAGCATACAAATTCAAAGACAGTAACATGAGCCATCAGTGCCTTGTTGCCGTTTAAATCGTGACCATTTTGATCTTGTTAGTTACACGTTTATGTTTCTTGTTGTTGTTTAATATAGCGGTGTTTGTGTTCCTGTTTTGCGTTTCAGTGCCTCAGCTAAACTGATTTAAGCGAAAGTGCAACACGAATTCGTCTTTTTCGCTGTCTTAAAAAATGCTCTGCTTTGCATGGATAACTGCTCCGATTTGTAGACCATGTCATCCAGCTTCTCCCCACGTTCCAGCACGGACGCAATAGTGTCCTTCAGTATGATTTTCGTTTCATCCAAATCGTTTTGCATTTTCGTTAGGGGATCCGCTTCTTTAGGATCTTGGTATTTGGCCAAAAATGCCGGCAACGAATCAAAACTTATGGTCGCCTCGGTACCGTTAGCCCACTGCTCGGCGGCCACCTTGGCTGTGAAGTCATCCAGTATTTTTGTAATTAACGTGTGAGCCACACGATGTGGATACTCATGATCAGCGATAAGGACGCCAGACAAATTATCGGCTCTTACATACACATGGCACATGTAGGAATCCTGTTTGACTGATTGCCTCAGCGCCGGCTGTGTGCGTTCCACAATTGTCGTCGAGGCAAAACTGTAGGGAGGGCGAGCCAAAAAAACATATGTGTGTGTATTAAATTGGGGCACAAGATGTTAAAGCGGGTCGCTCGTTTGGTTGGTCGGTGGGTGCAATTGACAAATGGGCAAATTGCGCATACTCACGTCATGAACTCATTGACTGTGCCACGTTGAAAAAATGAGAAGGATTGCAAATCGGATGCTGTCTTCAGTAGGCGCGCTTCGCTGGCACCCTTGTAAAAGACACTCAATTTAAATAGCCGAACCATATTTGACGATTTCTTTAATGCGGGCTGCAAAACTTTCGAATTTGTTTTATAGATATTGATGAGATTGGCAGATTGGCGTTGCAGTGCTGCTGATGTTGTGTTTGTTTGCAAGGTGGGCTTTAGTTGAGTCGCACACTTGTCACCACATATAACACATATGTCTATCAGTTGTGAAAATGTTTGCTTCGTTTAATACGCTGTTCGATTTGTGTATGGGACTCAGTTAGAGTTGAGCAATATCGGAGCGTACCTCATTAACTCGTTGACTGTGATTGGCAAATATATCGTGTCACGCAATAGCCGAATATCGAGAGTAACAGGTCATGCTCCGATATTAATCGCCGCAGATATCGATAGGTTGTTATAGTGTGAGAAGTGTTGTATTCCGCAATAACAAACGTTCGTTAAACCCACAAATATATTTAAATTATAAAAAGAAAACAATTATTATCTTTATAAATGCAATCTAATTCTGTTAGTTTGGGTAATAGCTGCCGCGTCTCTGATTTGGTGCTGGTAGTGTTGGAAAGTTTTCCGCATATAGTTTGCTGCCGACATCCATTGGCGCCGTTATCTGACCCTGTAACGGCAACGGAGGGGCAGGGTATGATGATGATGACTAAAAGTATTCAAATTGTTGAGAAGCCAGATTTTCGAATGTGAAAATGACTCAATTCACCTGCGACCAGTTGTCCATCGGTATTGGTGCTGTTGAAGATGATGCATTTAGAGTATGTGTGTAACGTCTGTCCATTGGCATATCAAAGAAAAGATGATCATGTATTGCATACATTTGAGCTGCATCCAGATCGTCCTGGCTCAGATTCATCATAAATGGATCTTTGATTTTGGTGCTGCTGCCGTTTTTATAATTGCTGACCCAAACGTTGTAGCCGCAATATTTGCCCTTGTATAAGTTACCGGTATGGAACTGTGGGGATGGCTTGTATAGCCAATGCTGAGGCTGAAGTTGGCCCGAGGGTTTTTGCTGTTCATTCTGATAGCTCAAAGGTCCTTTTAGCTGCGGTTGCTGCAAGCGACTGTTCTCGATGAGCATATTGTAATTTTTTGTAATAAGTGGATTACAAAACGAGTAACGGGAAGAGTCCCTGTTCCTAACCATAAAATTGTTGTTGCTGCTTTCGGCTGCTAATGCTGGTGTTACCAACTGTTGGCTATGTTGTTGATACATAGACGCTGCCGCTTCCATAGTGTGGTCATTTAGGCTTAGTTGCTCATAAGCCCATACACACTGACTGCGTCCCAAGCTGTATTCATTTAGTTGCAGATTTTTTTGCGGGCAGAAGTCCCATTTTATATTGCTCTTACAAATGCATTTGATGCTTTCCACAATGCTGATGGGATTCGGATCGAATTTTTTGCTGTAGTATTCCTGGCTCAACAAAAAATCGGCAGCATTTGGACGCTGGCTACAGCCTCTCATTATCGGATGGAATTGTTTCTGTTGCTTCTGTTGCATATGGTTTTTACATTTGGCCTCATAACCAATGGGTTTCAGGGCACTTTTAGGCATAATCTCGGCGAGCGGATGTGGATGATGTTTCTGCTCTTTGTCATTGAAAAAATGCATCTGAAAGGCATTGGGCCAGAATTTCATGTATGGTATATTGATGGGGCTGCCTGTGTTCAGTGGTCTAATGGCGGTGTGATGAGGCATGGACTGCAACAGACTGACCAGCTCCTTGTATGGGGTAGTCAGGGCCAGGAACGATAGCATTTCGTGAACTGACATATCTTGGCTCCAAGACATTTTTGGCCCTTTTGGCGGCTGTGAAAATGTAAAACGATTGCTAAAAACGGTTTCTGAGTTTTCCTGTCTGTCCTTTGGTGTCTTCAGGCGATGACTTTGACGACTACCAAGCAGCTGGCCCAAAAGCACAGGGTTCGTGAAGCTGCCTAGGGTTAGTGGGGCGCGATGATGTTGATAATACCCGAGATCGCGATCAAAATACGAAGCTGACCTAAGCAAAGCAAAAAAAATATATATTTAGTTTAAAATATTTGTTAACATGTATTGTTAACTTACAACTTTGAAGTGAAAAACAAAAGTAAAATATTAATTTAGATTTACGAATAGTTGGAGTTGGCTGAAGGGATCAAAGATAAGTTGCATAAAAATCTATCAATGTTGTTTAAATGTTTGTTTAAAAATCAGTGTTTCCATTTGTTTATGTGTTGCAGCGATTGCGACGCCATTTGACACTGATGTCAGCCAACTGGCGCCGATTACTTACGGCATTTTGTTTCGTCTGGCGGCGACTGCTGTTTCTGCTGGAGCTAATGAAAATGGACTTGTAGACGACCTTGGCAACAGTCTTTGTCGTCAATGGCAACTGCTTGGATATGGAGAAATTTAAATTTTGGGAGTTGCACTTGTTTGGCTTAATGGATATCCTTAAGCTTTCCTTTTTATTGGAGGACGTTGTTTTTAAATCGTCGGACTCGATTTGAACGCATGCGTCCAATTCGTCGATGCTGTTTAAGCTTTCAGTGCTGATCGGGTAATAGATATTTTTCAAATGAATTAAATAGTTGCTCCCTTGTTGTACGCTTAATTTAATTGTATTTAATTTCGTGCCAGCACAATTCGCACTGTTGCCGTTCGTATTTTTTTTTAACGATTAAGTGTTGCCGTATGCATTAAAATACGTATATATTCACCAAAAATGCTACATAGTACATACAACTCATGAAATACAGTTAAATTAGTGCTGTCAAACATACATAAAAATATCGATATATTTTTATTCACTTTATTCTGCGCAAAGAAACAGCAGAGAATCAGCTGTGTGCTTTGCTTTCCATTTGGAACCGCGAATCAGTCAAATATTTTGAAAAAACGCTCTTTTGTCGCTGCACATTAAAATAAACGATTGTCCAAAAGTCTGATGATCCAGACTACCTGTTTGCAAGGAAGCTTCAAAAGGTAAGTAACTGAATCAAACAATTAACGCAGCAAAATAAAAAACTAAATACCCATAATGCCAACTTTGGATAGGTAAAAACCAAACAAATGTCTGAATTGCATGCAGAGAAATCAAATGCGGCGCGTGGTGTGCGCAGCAAGAACGGAGAACACGTAAATATATAGAGATTTATATTAATATGTTGCACATAGATCTTACATTTATATTATCTAGGAGTCCGTTGGCCACGATGACCATTTCCTGGATCAGACACAGAATCTCGTCCATCCTGGATGGGAGCTGGTCGATCCCACTCCAGACATAATCGCCATGTTCGTGCGTTTTGATGAGAAGTTCTTTAATCGCCGTCTCAGCGCCGTCGCTGTCCAATGGAGCAAACGTATGTATTCCTGCGCCGGTATCTGCTATCAGCGCGGCAACCGTTTGGGGAAAGAGGTGATTATACGTCTCAGTGAGCCGCTACTAAAGCTGCGTCCACGCAAGGATCTAGTGGAGACACTGCTGGTAAGTGCTTAAATATATGTGGAAATAATTATATGTATTTATATTTCTAAATTATTTGATCTGCAGCACGAGATGATACATGCATATTGCTTTGTGCTAAACATATTGGAGGGTAATGGCGGACATGGACCGAACTTTAAGCGCATTATGGGAACAATAAACAAAGTGGCGGGCACTAATATAACCGTTTATCACACATTCCACGATGAGGTGAACGCATATAACACGCACATTTGGCGCTGCAATGGTATTTGCCAATATCATAATCCCTTTCAGGGCTGGGTGAAGCGCACATCGAACCGCGCTCCCGGTCCCAGTGATCAGTGGTGGTCAAAACATCAGCGCTGCTGTGGCGGCACCTTTGAGAAGAAATGCGAGCCACAGAAACCAGCTGCCAAATCAAGCAGCCCTAGCGACGAGGACAAGGCCAAGCCCAACACCAGAGCCAGTAGTATGCAGGGTCGGGGCTATAGTCTAAGGAGCATCACCAGACAGCTCGAGCCGCCAGAAAATGTTAACCGAAACCATTCGCGCAATATTTGGTCCAATCGTTATGATAATGGAAATAAACAAACTGAGCCAAAACAAAAGGCGCAAAGCCAAGACAAATCGAGCAAACGTCGGCGCAGCCCTTCAGAGACCGAAGGCTGGAAGCAACTCGATGAAGATGTTTTCATACAAGAAGTAAAACCACAAATTATAACCATATCAGATAGCGAAGATGAGGGTGAGCCTGAAATTAAAGTTGTGCCCACAATTGTAGTTTTGGCAGAAATAAGTAGCCATGATCGCACCATTAATATCAAGCGCGAGGTTATGGAAGAGGAGGGGCTGTACAATGACGACGACATTATCATGATCGATGATGAGTACGATGATAACGTCGATGAAATGACCGCAGCCGTTGAGCTCTCCGATCTGTCGATTTCTGAAGACCTATTTGAGGAGTATACGCTGCTACAGGAATTCCAGCTCGAGAACGATTCTGTTGCTAGCAGCTCGCGGTCTCAGTTTAATGCTGCCAACGATATTACCAGCTGTCCCATCTGCTTTGAGAAGATGAAGCGCTGTGAGTTTACCAATCACCTGGAGGGCTGCAGCATCACCATTAAAGTGCCACCTCCATCGTACAAGGGCTTTTCAAAATTGCGCGGCAACGGCAACAGCGTCAACAATCCAAAATCATCACAGAAACCAAAACGCAAATGCTCAATTCGGGAGATTTTTAAAAGAGCTGGTAACTCTGAAAACGATATTGAAGCGCTTGATCTCAGAACGTTTAGCCAATCAGACAGTATATCACCACAACAGTGGCGCCGACGTTCCCTCAGGAAGCAGACCAATCAGTGTCCCAAGTGCGGCCAGAAAATACTTGTCCATCAAATGGAAGCACATCGTATGATCTGCAAGCGCAAACGCAAACGTTCTTAATTCGAATTTGCAAAATTTCGTCATAATACAAAAATAATAATAGTATTCGTTGTTCTTAGAAATAGTTTTATTTTTATTTACTTTTTGGATTGTTTTTTGGTACATTTTGCATTTATGTTTTGTTTCTATTAAACGAATTTTTGATTTTTCTTTTGTTAAACCAATATTGATCCCTTGAAACTGATGTCATATATTTGAAAGGTTATGCATATGAATATTATAAGATTCTGCCAAAATAACGTATATTAGACTTGTCCGATTAGCGTGCGGCTAGCGTTGGCCAATGGAGGACAAACAGATCAGCCAGCGGCAAGAGGAGGCGGACACTCAGCGAGAGCGTATCCACGCGACAATAACTCTTCACAAAAACTATTCGACTGTGGGCGGGCAGTGGTCTAATTTCGTGAACTGACATATCTCGGCTCCAAGACATTTTTGGCCCTTTTGGCGGCTGTGAAAATGTTAAACGATTGCTAAAAAACGGTTTCTGAGTTTTCCTGTCTGTCCTTTGGTGTCTTCAGGCGATGACTTTGACGACTACCAAGCAGCTGGCCCAAAAGCACAGGGTTCGAGAAGCTGCCTAGGGTTAGTCGGGCGCGCTGATGTTGATAACGCCCGAGATCGCGATCAAAATACGAAGCTGACCTAAGGAAAGCAAAAAAATATATATATTTAGTTTAAAATATTTGTTTACATGTATTGTTAACTTACAACTTTGAAGTGAAAAACAAAAGTAAAATTAGTAGTTGGAGTTGGCTGAACGGATCGAAGATCAGTTGCATAAAAATCGAGCCATTTGTCTATCAATGCGTGATTGCCAATGCGCTGCACATTTGTTTAAAAATCAGTGTTTCAATTTGTTTATGTGTTGCGGCGTTTGCGACGCAATTTGACACTGATGTCAGCCAACTGGCGCCGATTACTTACGGCATTTTGTTTCGTCTGGCGGCGACTGCTGCTTCTGCTGGAGCTAACTTGTAGACGACCTTGGCAATGGTCTTTGTCGTCAATGGCTACTGCTTGGATATGGAGAAATTTAAATTTTGGGAGTTGCACTTGCTTGGCTTAATAGATATCCTTAAGCTTTCCTTTTTATTGGAGGACGTTGTTTTTAAATCGTCGGACTCGATTTGAACGCATGCGTACAATTCGTCGATGCTGTTTAAGCTTTCAGTGCTGATCGGGTAATATATATTTTTTAAGTGAATTAAATAGTTGCTCCCTTCTTGTACGCTTATTTTAATTGTATTTAATTTCGTGTCAGCACAATTCGCACAGTCGCCGTTCGTATTTTTTTTTTAATAATATGGCAGCCAACGATTGAGTGTTGCCGTATGCATTAAAATACGTATATACTCACCAAAAATGCTACATACTACATACACTCATGAAATTCAGTTAAATAACTGTTGTCAAACCCATACAAAAAATATCGATATATTTTTATTCACTTTATTCTGCGCAAAGAAACAGCAGAGAATCAGCTGTGGAACCGCGAATCAGTCAAATATTTTGAAAAAACGCTCTTTTGTCGCTGCACATTAAAATAAACGATTGTCCAAAAGTCTGATGATCCAGACTACCTGTTTGCAAGGAAGCTTCAAAAGGTAAGTAACTGAATCAAACAATTAACGCAGCAAAATAAAAAACTAAATACCCATAATGCCAACTTTGGATAGTTAAAAACCAAACAAATGTCTGAATTGCATGCAGAGAAATCAAATGCGGCGCGTGGTGTGCGCAGCAAGAACGGAGAACACGTAAATATATAGAGATTTATATTAATATGTTGCACATAGATCTTACATTTATATTATCTAGGAGTCCGTTGGCCACGATGACCATTTCCTGGATCAGACACAGAATCTCGTCCATCCTGGATGGGAGCTGGTCGATCCCACTCCAGACATAATCGCCATGTTCGTGCGTTTTGATGAGAAGTTCTTTAATCGCCGTCTCAGCGCCGTCGCTGTCCAATGGAGCAAACGTATGTATTCCTGCGCCGGTATCTGCTATCAGCGCGGCAACCGTTTGGGGAAAGGGGTGATTATACGTCTCAGTGAGCCGCTACTAAAGCTGCGTCCACGCAAGGATCTAGTGGAGACCCTGCTGGTAAGTGCTTAAATATATGTGGAAATAATATGTATTTATATTTCTAAATTATTTGATCTGCAGCACGAGATGATACATGCATATTGCTTTGTGCTAAACATATTGGAGGGTAATGGCGGACATGGACCGAACTTTAAGCGCATTATGGGAACAATAAACAAAGTGGCGGGCACTAATATAACCGTTTATCACACATTCCACGATGAGGTGAACGCATATAACACGCACATTTGGCGCTGCAATGGTATTTGCCAATATCATAATCCCTTTCAGGGCTGGGTGAAGCGCACATCGAACCGCGCTCCCGGTCCCAGTGATCAGTGGTGGTCAAAACATCAGCGCGACTGTGGCGGCACCTTTGAGAAGAAAAGCGAGCCACAGAAACCAGCTGCCAAATCAAGCAGCCCTAGCGACGAGGACAAGGCCAAGCCCAACACCAGAGCCAGTAGTATGCAGGGTCGGGGCTATAGTCTAAGGAGCATCACCAGACAGCTCGAGCCGCCAGAAAATGTTAACCGAAACCATTCGCGCAATATTTGGTCCAATCGTTATGATAATGGAAATAAACAAACTGAGCCAAAACAAAAGGCGCAAAGCCAAGACAAATCGAGCAAACGTCGGCGCAGCCCTTCAGAGACCGAAGGCTGGAAGCAACTCGATGAAGATGTTTTCATACAAGAAGTAAAACCACAAATTATAACCATATCAGATAGCGAAGATGAGGGTGAGCCTGAAATTAAAGTTGTGCCCACAATTGTAGTTTTGGCAGAAATAAGTAGCCATGATCGCACCATTAATATCAAGCGCGAGGTTATGGAAGAGGAGGGGCTGTACAATGACGACGACATTATCATGATCGATGATGAGTACGATGATAACGTCGATGAAATTACCGCAGCCGTTGAGCTCTCCGATCTGTCGATTTCTGAAGACCTATTTGAGGAGTATACGCTGCTACAGGAATTCCAGCTCGAGAACGATTCTGTTGCTAGCAGCTCGCGGTCTCAGTTTAATGCTGCCAACGATATTACCAGCTGTCCCATCTGCTTTGAGAAGATGAAGCGCTGGGAGTTTACCAATCACCTGGAGGGCTGCAGCATCACCATTAAAGTGCCACCTCCATCGTACAAGGGCTTTTCAAAATTGCGCGGCAACGGCAACAGCGTCAACAATCCAAAATCATCACAGAAACCAAAACGCAAATGCTCAATTCGGGAGATTTTTAAAAGAGCTGGTAACTCTGAAAACGATAATGAAGCGCTTGATCTCAGTACGTCTAGCCAATCAGACAGTATGTCACCACAACAGTGGCGCCAACGTTCCCTCAGGAAGCAGACCAATCAGTGTCCCAAGTGCGGCCAGGAAATACTTGTCCATCAAATGGAAGCACATCGTATGATCTGCAAGCGCAAACGCAAACGTTCTTAATTCGAATTTGCAAAATCTCGTCATAATACAAAAATAATAATAGTATTCGTTGTTCTTATAAATATTTTTTTTTTTATTTACTTTGTGGATTGTTTTTTGGTACATTTTGCATTTATGTTTTTTTTCTATTAAACGAATTTTTGATTTTTCTTTTGTTAAACCCATATTGATTTCTTAAAACTGATGTCATTTGAAAAGTTATGCATATTATAAGATTCTGCCAAAATATCGTATATTAGACTTGTCCGATTAGCGTGCGGCTTGCGTTGGCCAATGGAGGACAAACAGATCAGCCAGCGGCAAGAGGAGGCGGACACTCAGCGAGAGCGTATCCACGCGACAATAACTCTTCACAAAAACTATTCGACTGTGGGCGGGCAGTGGTCTAATTTCGTGAACTGACATATCTCGGCTCCAAGACATTTTTGGCCCTTTTGGCGGCTGTGAAAATGTTAAACGATTGCTAAAAACGGTTTCTGAGTTTTCCTGTCTGTCCTTTGGTGTCTTCAGGCGATGACTTTGACGACTACCAAGCAGCTGGCCCAAAAGCACAGGGTTCGAGAAGCTGCCTAGGGTTAGTCGGGCGCGCTGATGTTGATAACGCCCGAGATCGCGATCAAAATACGAAGCTGACCTAAGGAAAGCAAAAAAATATATATATTTAGTTTAAAATATTTGTTTACATGTATTGTTAACTTACAACTTTGAAGTGAAAAACAAAAGTAAAATTAGTAGTTGGAGTTGGCTGAACGGATCGAAGATCAGTTGCATAAAAATCGAGCCATTTGTCTATCAATGCGTGATTGCCAATGCGCTGCACATTTGTTTAAAAATCAGTGTTTCAATTTGTTTATGTGTTGCGGCGTTTGCGACGCAATTTGACACTGATGTCAGCCAACTGGCGCCGATTACTTACGGCATTTTGTTTCGTCTGGCGGCGACTGCTGCTTCTGCTGGAGCTAACTTGTAGACGACCTTGGCAATGGTCTTTGTCGTCAATGGCTACTGCTTGGATATGGAGAAATTTAAATTTTGGGAGTTGCACTTGCTTGGCTTAATAGATATCCTTAAGCTTTCCTTTTTATTGGAGGACGTTGTTTTTAAATCGTCGGACTCGATTTGAACGCATGCGTACAATTCGTCGATGCTGTTTAAGCTTTCAGTGCTGATCGGGTAATATATATTTTTTAAGTGAATTAAATAGTTGCTCCCTTCTTGTACGCTTATTTTAATTGTATTTAATTTCGTGTCAGCACAATTCGCACAGTCGCCGTTCGTATTTTTTTTTTAATAATATGGCAGCCAACGATTGAGTGTTGCCGTATGCATTAAAATACGTATATACTCACCAAAAATGCTACATACTACATACACTCATGAAATTCAGTTAAATAACTGTTGTCAAACCCATACAAAAAATATCGATATATTTTTATTCACTTTATTCTGCGCAAAGAAACAGCAGAGAATCAGCTGTGTGCTTTGCTTTCCATTTGGAACCGCGAATCAGTCAAATATTTTGAAAAAACGCTCTTTTGTCGCTGCACATTAAAATAAACGATTGTCCAAAAGTCTGATGATCCAGACTACCTGTTTGCAAGGAAGCTTCAAAAGGTAAGTAACTGAATCAAACAATTAACGCAGCAAAATAAAAAACTAAATACCCATAATGCCAACTTTGGATAGGTAAAAACCAAACAAATGTCTGAATTGCATGCAGAGAAATCAAATGCGGCGCGTGGTGTGCGCAGCAAGAACGGAGAACACGTAAATATATAGAGATTTATATTAATATGTTGCACATAGATCTTACATTTATATTATCTAGGAGTCCGTTGGCCACGATGACCATTTCCTGGATCAGACACAGAATCTCGTCCATCCTGGATGGGAGCTGGTCGATCCCACTCCAGACATAATCGCCATGTTCGTGCGTTTTGATGAGAAGTTCTTTAATCGCCGTCTCAGCGCCGTCGCTGTCCAATGGAGCAAACGTATGTATTCCTGCGCCGGTATCTGCTATCAGCGCGGCAACCGTTTGGGGAAAGAGGTGATTATACGTCTCAGTGAGCCGCTACTAAAGCTGCGTCCACGCAAGGATCTAGTGGAGACCCTGCTGGTAAGTGCTTAAATATATGTGGAAATAATATGTATTTATATTTCTAAATTATTTGATCTGCAGCACGAGATGATACATGCATATTGCTTTGTGCTAAACATATTGGAGGGTAATGGCGGACATGGACCGAACTTTAAGCGCATTATGGGAACAATAAACAAAGTGGCGGGCACTAATATAACCGTTTATCACACATTCCACGATGAGGTGAACGCATATAACACGCACATTTGGCGCTGCAATGGTATTTGCAAATATCATAATCCCTTTCAGGGCTGGGTGAAGCGCACATCGAACCGCGCTCCCGGTCCCAGTGATCAGTGGTGGTCAAAACATCAGCGCGACTGTGGCGGCACCTTTGAGAAGAAAAGCGAGCCACAGAAACCAGCTGCCAAATCAAGCAGCCCTAGCGACGAGGACAAGGCCAAGCCCAACACCAGAGCCAGTAGTATGCAGGGTCGGGGCTATAGTCTAAGGAGCATCACCAGACAGCTCGAGCCGCCAGAAAATGTTAACCGAAACCATTCGCGCAATATTTGGTCCAATCGTTATGATAATGGAAATAAACAAACTGAGCCAAAACAAAAGGCGCAAAGCCAAGACAAATCGAGCAAACGTCGGCGCAGCCCTTCAGAGACCGAAGGCTGGAAGCAACTCGATGAAGATGTTTTCATACAAGAAGTAAAACCACAAATTATAACCATATCAGATAGCGAAGATGAGGGTGAGCCTGAAATTAAAGTTGTGCCCACAATTGTAGTTTTGGCAGAAATAAGTAGCCATGATCGCACCATTAATATCAAGCGCGAGGTTATGGAAGAGGAGGGGCTGTACAATGACGACGACATTATCATGATCGATGATGAGTACGATGATAACGTCGATGAAATTACCGCAGCCGTTGAGCTCTCCGATCTGTCGATTTCTGAAGACCTATTTGAGGAGTATACGCTGCTACAGGAATTCCAGCTCGAGAACGATTCTGTTGCTAGCAGCTCGCGGTCTCAGTTTAATGCTGCCAACGATATTACCAGCTGTCCCATCTGCTTTGAGAAGATGAAGCGCTGGGAGTTTACCAATCACCTGGAGGGCTGCAGCATCACCATTAAAGTGCCACCTCCATCGTACAAGGGCTTTTCAAAATTGCGCGGCAACGGCAACAGCGTCAACCATCCAAAATCATCACAGAAACCAAAACGCAAATGCTCAATTCGGGAGATTTTTAAAAGAGCTGGTAACTCTGAAAACGATAATGAAGCGCTTGATCTCAGTACGTCTAGCCAATCAGACAGTATGTCACCACAACAGTGGCGCCAACGTTCCCTCAGGAAGCAGACCA
Organism: Drosophila fungiperda; assembly: GCA_035042345.1. NCBI lineage: Eukaryota > Metazoa > Arthropoda > Insecta > Diptera > Drosophilidae > Drosophila > Drosophila fungiperda. Next base: position 533,232 of record JAWNLM010000137.1, on the reverse strand, counting down.
ATCAGTGTCCCAAGTGCGGCCAGGAAATACTTGTCCATCAAATGGAAGCACATCGTATGATCTGCAAGCGCAAACGCAAACGTTCTTAATTCGAATTTGCAAAATTTCGTCATAATACAAAAATAATAATAGTATTCGTTGTTCTTAGAAATATTTTTTTTTTTATTTACTTTTTGGATTGTTTTTTGGTACATTTAGCATTTATGTTTTTTTTCTATTAAACGAATTTTTGATTTTTCTTTTGTTAAACCCATATTGATTTCTTAAAACTGATGTCATTTGAAAAGTTATGCATATTATAAGATTCTGCCAAAATATCGTATATTAGACTTGTCCGATTAGCGTGCGGCTTGCGTTGGCCAATGGAGGACAAACAGATCAGCCAGCGGCAAGAGGAGGCGGACACTCAGCGAGAGCGTATCCACGCGACAATAACTCTTCACAAAAACTATTCGACTGTGGGCGGGCAGTGGTCTAATTTCGTGAACTGACATATCTCGGCTCCAAGACATTTTTGGCCCTTTTGGCGGCTGTGAAAATGTTAAACGATTGCTAAAAACGGTTTCTGAGTTTTCCTGTCTGTCCTTTGGTGTCTTCAGGCGATGACTTTGACGACTACCAAGCAGCTGGCCCAAAAGCACAGGATTCGAAAAGCTGCCTAGGGTTAGTCGGGCGCGCTGATGTTGATAACGCCCGAAATCGCGCTCAAAATACGAAGCTGACCTAAGGAAAGCAAAAAAAAATATATATAGCTTAAAATATTTGTTTACATGTATTGTAAACTTACAACTTTGAAGTGAAAAACCAAAGAAAAATATTAATTTAGATTTACGAATAGTTGGAGTTGGCTGAACGGATCAAAGATCAGTTGCATAAAAATCGAGCCATTTGTCTATCAATGCGTGATTGCCAATGCGCTGCACATTTGTTTAAAAATCAGTGTTTCAATTTGTTTATGTGTTGCGGCGTTTGCGACGCAATTTGACACTGATGTCAGCCAACTGGCGCCGATTACTTACGGCATTTTGTTTCGTCTGGCGGCGACTGCTGCTTCTGCTGGAGCTAACTTGTAGACGACCTTGGCAATGGTCTTTGTCGTCAATGGCTACTGCTTGGATATGGAGAAATTTAAATTTTGGGAGTTGCACTTGCTTGGCTTAATAGATATCCTTAAGCTTTCCTTTTTATTGGAGGACGTTGTTTTTAAATCGTCGGACTCGATTTGAACGCATGCGTACAATTCGTCGATGCTGTTTAAGCTTTCAGTGCTGATCGGGTAATATATATTTTTTAAGTGAATTAAATAGTTGCTCCCTTCTTGTACGCTTATTTTAATTGTATTTAATTTCGTGTCAGCACAATTCGCACAGTCGCCGTTCGTATTTTTTTTTTAATAATATGGCAGCCAACGATTGAGTGTTGCCGTATGCATTAAAATACGTATATATTCACCAAAAATGCTACATACTACATACACTCATGAAATTCAGTTAAATAACTGTTGTCAAACCCATACAAAAAATATCGATATATTTTTATTCACTTTATTCTGCGCAAAGAAACAGCAGAGAATCAGCTGTGTGCTTTGCTTTCCATTTGGAACCGCGAATCAGTCAAATATTTTGAAAAAACGCTCTTTTGTCGCTGCACATTAAAATAAACGATTGTCCAAAAGTCTGATGATCCAGACTACCTGTTTGCAAGGAAGCTTCAAAAGGTAAGTAACTGAATCAAACAATTAACGCAGCAAAATAAAAAACTGAATACCCATAATGCCAACTTTGGATAGGTAAAAACCAAACAAATGTCTGAATTGCATGCAGAGAAATCAAATGCGGCGCGTGGTGTGCGCAGCAAGAACGGAGAACACGTAAATATATAGAGATTTATATTAATATGTTGCACATAGATCTTACATTTATATTATCTAGGAGTCCGTTGGCCACGATGACCATTTCCTGGATCAGACACAGAATCTCGTCCATCCTGGATGGGAGCTGGTCGATCCCACTCCAGACATAATCGCCATGTTCGTGCGTTTTGATGAGAAGTTCTTTAATCGCCGTCTCAGCGCCGTCGCTGTCCAATGGAGCAAACGTATGTATTCCTGCGCCGGTATCTGCTATCAGCGCGGCAACCGTTTGGGGAAAGAGGTGATTATACGTCTCAGTGAGCCGCTACTAAAGCTGCGTCCACGCAAGGATCTAGTGGAGACCCTGCTGGTAAGTGCTTAAATATATGTGGAAATAATATGTATTTATATTTCTAAATTATTTGATCTGCAGCACGAGATGATACATGCATATTGCTTTGTGCTAAACATATTGGAGGGTAATGGCGGACATGGACCGAACTTTAAGCGCATTATGGGAACAATAAACAAAGTGGCGGGCACTAATATAACCGTTTATCACACATTCCACGATGAGGTGAACGCATATAACACGCACATTTGGCGCTGCAATGGTATTTGCAAATATCATAATCCCTTTCAGGGCTGGGTGAAGCGCACATCGAACCGCGCTCCCGGTCCCAGTGATCAGTGGTGGTCAAAACATCAGCGCGACTGTGGCGGCACCTTTGAGAAGAAAAGCGAGCCACAGAAACCAGCTGCCAAATCAAGCAGCCCTAGCGACGAGGACAAGGCCAAGCCCAACACCAGAGCCAGTAGTATGCAGGGTCGGGGCTATAGTCTAAGGAGCATCACCAGACAGCTCGAGCCGCCAGAAAATGTTAACCGAAACCATTCGCGCAATATTTGGTCCAATCGTTATGATAATGGAAATAAACAAACTGAGCCAAAACAAAAGGCGCAAAGCCAAGACAAATCGAGCAAACGTCGGCGCAGCCCTTCACAGACCGAAGGCTGGAAGCAACTCGATGAAGATGTTTTCATACAAGAAGTAAAACCACAAATTATAACCATATCAGATAGCGAAGATGAGGGTGAGCCTGAAATTAAAGTTGTGCCCACAATTGTAGTTTTGGCAGAAATAAGTAGCCATGATCGCACCATTAATATCAAGCGCGAGGTTATGGAAGAGGAGGGGCTGTACAATGACGACGACATTATCATGATCGATGATGAGTACGATGATAACGTCGATGAAATTACCGCAGCCGTTGAGCTCTCCGATCTGTCGATTTCTGAAGACCTATTTGAGGAGTATACGCTGCTACAGGAATTCCAGCTCGAGAACGATTCTGTTGCTAGCAGCTCGCGGTCTCAGTTTAATGCTGCCAACGATATTACCAGCTGTCCCATCTGCTTTGAGAAGATGAAGCGCTGGGAGTTTACCAATCACCTGGAGGGCTGCAGCATCACCATTAAAGTGCCACCTCCATCGTACAAGGGCTTTTCAAAATTGCGCGGCAACGGCAACAGCGTCAACAATCCAAAATCATCACAGAAACCAAAACGCAAATGCTCAATTCGGGAGATTTTTAAAAGAGCTGGTAACTCTGAAAACGATAATGAAGCGCTTGATCTCAGTACGTCTAGCCAATCAGACAGTATGTCACCACAACAGTGGCGCCAACGTTCCCTCAGGAAGCAGACCAATCAGTGTCCCAAGTGCGGCCAGGAAATACTTGTCCATCAAATGGAAGCACATCGTATGATCTGCAAGCGCAAACGCAAACGTTCTTAATTCGAATTTGCAAAATTTCGTCATAATACAAAAATAATAATAGTATTCGTTGTTCTTAGAAATATTTTTTTTTTTATTTACTTTTTGGATTGTTTTTTGGTACATTTAGCATTTATGTTTTTTTTCTATTAAACGAATTTTTGATTTTTCTTTTGTTAAACCCATATTGATTTCTTAAAACTGATGTCATTTGAAAAGTTATGCATATTATAAGATTCTGCCAAAATATCGTATATTAGACTTGTCCGATTAGCGTGCGGCTTGCGTTGGCCAATGGAGGACAAACAGATCAGCCAGCGGCAAGAGGAGGCGGACACTTAGCGAGAGCGTATCCACGCGACAATAACTCTTCACAAAAACTATTCGACTGTGGGCGGGCAGTGGTCTAATTTCGTGAACTGACATATCTCGGCTCCAAGACATTTTTGGCCCTTTTGGCGGCTGTGAAAATGTTAAACGATTGCTAAAAACGGTTTCTGAGTTTTCCTGTCTTTCCTTTGGTGTCTTCAGGCGATGACTTTGACGACTACCAAGCAGCTGGCCCAAAAGCACAGGGTTCGAGAAGCTGCCTAGGGTTAGTCGGGCGCGCTGATGTTGATAACGCCCGAGATCGCGATCAAAATACGAAGCTGACCTAAGGAAAGCAAAAAAAATATATATTTAGTTTAAAATATTTGTTTACATGTATTGTTAACTTACAACTTTGAAGTGAAAAACAAAAGTAAAATTAGTAGTTGGAGTTGGCTGAACGGATCGAAGATCAGTTGCATAAAAATCGAGCCATTTGTCTATCAATGCGTGATTGCCAATGCGCTGCACATTTGTTTAAAAATCAGTGTTTCAATTTGTTTATGTGTTGCGGCGTTTGCGACGCAATTTGACACTGATGTCAGCCAACTGGCGCCGATTACTTACGGCATTTTGTTTCGTCTGGCGGCGACTGCTGCTTCTGCTGGAGCTAACTTGTAGACGACCTTGGCAATGGTCTTTGTCGTGAATGGCTACTGCTTGGATATGGAGAAATTTAAATTTTGGGAGTTGCACTTGCTTGGCTTAATGGATATCCTTAAGCTTTCCTTTTTATTGGAGGACGTTGTTTTTAAATCGTCGGACTCGATTTGAACGCATGCGTACAATTCGTCGATGCTGTTTAAGCTTTCAGTGCTGATCGGGTAGTATATATTTTTTAAGTGAATTAAATAGTTGCTCCCTTCTTGTACGCTTATATTAATTGTATTTAATTTCGTGTCAGCACAATTCGCACAGTCGCCGTTCGTATTTTTTTTTTAATAATATGGCAGCCAACGATTGAGTGTTGCCGTATGCGTTAAAATACGTATATATTCACCAAAAATGCTACATACTACATACACTCATGAAATTCAGTTAAATAAGTGTTGTCAAACCCATACAAAAAATATCGATATATTTTTATTCACTTTATTCTGCGCAAAGAAACAGCAGAGAATCAGCTGTGTGCTTTGCTTCCCATTTGGAACCGCGAATCAGTCAAATATTTTGAAGAACCGCTCTTTTGTCGCTACGCATTTAAATACACGATTGTCCAAAATGTCTGATGATCCAGACTACCTGTTTGCAAGGAAGCTTCAAAATGAAATCGATGCCGAATTAATCAATATTGATACAGACTCGCCCAATGTAAGTAACTGAATGAAACAATTTACGCAGCAAAATAAAAAACTAAATACGCATAATGCCTACTTTGGGTAGGTAAAGACCAAACAAATCTCGGCCAAGGATGAGGACCATCAAATAGCGATGCAGCTGCAAGCAGAATTTGATGCCGAGAATACCCCAAATGCAGATGAAAGTTCTTCCTTTGCAGAAGTTTCTCTGCCGTCAGACATTAGCATTTCGGCGCGCGGTGTGAGCAGCAAGAACAGAGAACACGTAAATATATAGAGATTTATATTAATATGTTGCTTATAGATCTTACATTTATATTATCTAGGAGTCAGTTGGCCACGATGACCATTTCCTGGATCAGACACAGAATCTCGTCCATCCTGGATGGGAGCTGGTCGATCCCACTCCAGACATAATCGCCATGTTCGTGCGTTTTGATGAGAAGTTCTTTAATCGCCGTCTCAGCGCCGTCGCTGTCCAATGGAGCAAACGTATGTATTCCTGCGCCGGTATCTGCTATCAGCGCGGCAACCGTTTGGGGAAAGAGGTGATTATACGTCTCAGTGAGCCGCTACTAAAGCTGCGTCCACGCAAGGATCTAGTGGAGACCCTGCTGGTAAGTGCTTAAATATATGTGGAAATAATATGTATTTATATTTCTAAATTATTTGATCTGCAGCACGAGATGATACATGCATATTGCTTTGTGCTAAACATATTGGAGGGTAATGGCGGACATGGACCGAACTTTAAGCGCATTATGGGAACAATAAACAAAGTGGCGGGCACTAATATAACCGTTTATCACACATTCCACGATGAGGTGAACGTATATAAGACGCACATTTGGCGCTGCAATGGTATTTGCCAATATCATAATCCCTTTCAAGGCTGGGTGAAGCGCACATCGAATCGCGCTCCCGGTCCCAGTGATCAGTGGTGGTCAAAACATCAGCGCGACTGTGGCGGCACCTTTGAGAAGAAAAGCGAGCCACAAAAACCAGCCGCCAAATCAAGCAAACCAGTTGCAAAACCAGCATCAAAGATATCAAGCACTTTCAATGCAAACTCAAGCGATGACATTCGCAAGTATTTTGGCAATAAGAAGAAATCTGTTAATTTACTGCCGCAAGCGCAGCCGCATCTTGGACTACCAGGCGCATTTCCGCCCACCTCTTATCCTGGTCTATCTAACGAACCATTTGCTAACATTCCGACAAATAACGCCAAGAAGCGTGGCAACATAGTTGGCTTCAAGGATCTGACCAGCGATGGCAGCCCTAGCGACGAGGACAAGGCCAAGCCCAACACCAGAGCCAGTAGTATGCAGGGTCGGGGTTATAGTCTAAGGAGCATCACCGGTCAGCTCGAGCCGCCAGAAAATGTTAACCGCAACCATTTGCGCGATATTTGGTGCAAGCGTTTTGATAATGGAAATAATCAAACTGACCCAAAACAAAATGCGCAAAGCCAAGACAAATCGAGCAAACGTCGGCGCAGCTCTTCAGAGACCGAAGGCTGGAAGCAATTCGAAGAAGATGTTTTCATACAAGATGTAAAACAACAAATTATAACCATATCAGATAGCGAAGATGAGGGTGAGCCTGAAATTAAAGTTGTGCCCACAAAACTACAAAAACCGGCAGAAATAAGTAGCCATGATCGCACCATTAATATCAAGCGCGAGGTTATGGAAGAGGAGGGGCTGTACAATGACAACGACATTGTCATGATCGATGATGAGTACGATGATAACGTCGATGAAATGACCGCAGCCGTTGAGCTCTCCGATCTGTCGATTACTGAAGATCTATTTGGGGAGGACACGCTGCTACAGGAATTCCAGCTCGAGAACGATTTGGTAGCTAGCAGCTCGCGTTATCAGTTTAATGCTGCCAACGATATTACCAGCTGTCCCATCTGCTTTGAGAAGATGAAGCGCTGTGAGTTTACCAATCACCTGGAGGGCTGCAGCATCACCATTAAAGTGCCACCTCCATCGTACAAGGGCTTTTCAAAATTGCGCGGCAACGGCCACAGCATCAACAATCCAAAATCATCACAGAAACCAAAACGCAAATGCTCAAGTCGTGAGATTTTGAAAAGCGCTGGCTACTCTGAAAACGATATTGAAGCGCTTGATCTCAGTACGTCTAGCCAATCAGACAGTATGTCACCACAACAGTGGCGCCAACGTTCCCTCAGGAAGCAGACCAATCAGTGTCCCAAGTGCGGCCAGGAAATAATTGGCCATCAAATGGAAGCACATCGTATGATCTGCAAGCGCAAACGCTGACGTTCTAAATTCGAATTTGCAAAAACTCGTCATATGTGACTGGAATTACTTATAATACAAAAATAATAATAGTATTCGTTGTTCTTAGAAATAGGTTTTTTTTTTATTTACTTTTTGGATTGTTTTTTGGTACATTTTGTATTTATGTTTGTTTCCGTTAAACGAATTTTTGATTTTTCTTTTGTTAAACCAATATTGATCTCTTGCAACTGATGTCATATATTTAAAAGGTTATGCATATGAATATTATAAGATTCTGCCAAAATATCGTATATTAGACTTGTCCGAATAGCGTGCGGCTAGCGTTGGCCAATGGACGACAAACAGATCAGCCAGTGGCAAGAGGAGGCGGCCACTCAGCGAGAGCGTTTCCACGCGACAATAACTCTCCACAAAAACTATCCTGCTGTGGGCGGGCAGACGGCCAAGCAGTCGCAACATATATGCTGCATAGCAGTAGGGTACACAGGTGCCAGGCCCGTTGCACAGCACCAGTTGTGGCCTGTCGCGCCAAACCAGCCAGCAGCTCCAAAGGAGTGACCACAGCGTTGTGAATATGGTGCTCACCCAGCTCTGGCCGACACTGCGACTGCGTGGCACTCGGATAAAATCGCTGTCCTTCGACACAGAAGGCATTGCGGCACGCAGCTGTCGTTCTGAGGTATCATCACTATTGGCCACTATGTAAAATACAGGCTGATATTTGTTGTGATATGTGTTCTGGTCACGCAGCAGTTCCTGATTTATTTTGCACATTTCAGCGGTGTGGCCGCCAGATCCGAGTATCACATAGGTGGGGTGTGGCGTCTCAGTTGCCGGCGATTTGCTTGTACTCATGATTGTTTCGATTAGTTGCAAAGATCACTTGGAAAGTTCTTACCAGCTTTTGTTTATGTTTTCAAAATAATCTCTGGTCACACTATACAAACATTAGTCTGAACTAAGTCCTGATCTTTACCAAAACCATCTATGTGCAACAGTTATTGGTCTGAAAAGATATTTATTTATAAGCTATTTGCAACTGAGCCTTAAATGTATTTTGCTTATAAGCGTTATAAATGTTGTTGGCTTATCGATATTTGGACATTCCCATTTTTATCCAGGTGGCAGCCCTCTGTTAATACGTGTTGCCGGCGTACAGAGAATTTCATTTTTATAAAGAAAAATTATTAGTTTAAATGTAAGTGAACATTTATTTGAAATTTAACTAAACTTTGTTTTGTATAAGATTTATTAAATATTGATTGCCCATTTCTTTTCTAAGCGTCTGAATTCGAAGAACGAACATTTATTTAAAAGGCTACAGTAACGTTTTCGTTATATTTTTCCTACGTCAGTATGGATATCAGGATAAATCCATAAATTTCATTTTAAACTATATGTTTTGGCCCAATACAGTTAGTGGCACAACAATTTTTTTGTTTCGTTTATTATTCGAATTAACATACAAAATTTTATTTTTTTTTTTTAAATTTAGCATGCGAAATGATACATCTAGATAAATCTCAGAATTATACGCGAGGCTAAGCAAAACGTCGTTCCAATAACGAAGTCTGTTGATTAAGAGATGTGTTTATACTTAATGTATCCCATGGCTATAACAACAACGCCATTTATGGATGCCGAATTGTTTTGCTTTCGATGGGTTGTTGTCAGTTTTTGCACACATTTGAAATCAGCTGTTTAGTGATGTGCAGATATGAGTAGTGCTGTGCGATTTTATAAATGGTGGGTATATGTGGACCTTTCCCTTACTTCTTACTTTCAAATCTTTGGTCACACTATATTAATAAACATTTTAAACCCAACAAATTAATGGCACATTTCTTACAAGTTTTGTTTTTCCGCGTAAATAAGTTAATAATTTTCCATCTAGGGTAAAAGGTAAAGGTTTATTTTGGTGGAATTTAAAGAATGGTGTTAATTTAAACAAAATGCAATCTTGCAGGTAGATTCTTATGATGCTATTTGCATTAACAAAACTAACAACAAGTGACTTCGCGCTCCTTATATATCCTTTTTACTATTCTTCGAAATTAAAAAGCCCTTAAATTTGTTTCACACATTTCTTTCAACTATTTTAAAAAGGCATCGCGTTGCCATCTAAATATGTCTAAGACTGCAAGCAGCTCCTTTGTTGAACAGAATTTGAAAAAGCTTGTTAAATGTTTAGCTTGCGACGGCGTAAGTAAAATAACTGTATAAATGTTTGCATATGTTTTCAATTTCTGATTTATGCAGACGACACGGTCTCAGATAAGAACCTTGGAGCAATATGCATTTCACAAGCTGCAATATCGTTCCTTGGCTATCAATAGCCACGAAGTGCGACGATCCGTTGATAATATGATCGAAAGATTTCGCCACCAAAGCATGCCGTGTCAAGCTGACGCGCTGCGTGAGGTGAGCACGCTCATCATGGAACATGACTTGTGGAAGTCGAATTACGTGATGCACCTACAATATTCGATCATAGATTTCCTGATAAGCGTGTCCCATGCTCCCACCCAGACGGTGCGACGCAATAGAAATCTGATGGACAAACAGATTCTTGTCTTAAAAACTGATCTCATAGAGGCGCTGACTAACAATAAACTCATGAATCCTGCAGAGGCAGATGTCGATTGGGTAGCACTACTATCAGAGGATTTCATTAATGTATCCTCACTAAGCTCGGATAGCAGCAGCAGCGTAGGTTCCTTTTTATAGTAATTAACAAATGACATAAAGCTAAACCCGTTTATTTACTTTACCCACTTTAAAGGATTGGTCTGAGGACGATGCAAGTGTCAGTAAAAAAGAAACATTGACAGAGGTCGGCGAAGAGGATCAGGGTGAGAAGGAGGTGGCGGTGGAGGAATCATCGAGGACGAGCATGCAGAAAGATAGCAGTGAAATGCATGGTTACAGCAGCGATTCCTCGCTGCCCGACCAGTGCCAGTCAACTGATCAGCCGATATCATTCAGTGAAAACCCAAAAGGCCCCAGTTGGTGTAAGCTGCCGACACTGCCAACGCTGCAGCCTCCAACAGCGCTGATAGCATGCACCAAATATATCGTCGGTCCCACTAATCGGTTGACTTTGGCGCATTCTCAGTGGTTGCAACACGACACAAATAATGCATATACAATGGATTTAAATCCATTCGATAACTTTGCTGTTGCTTATATGCAGTGTATGAATCAACGGAGGCAACGCTTGCTGTTTGTAACCACCGAGGAGTCGTTACTGATGCGTGAGATCATCTTTATGTTTTTTATGCCTCTCAGTTGCCTCTACTTTGAGGTGCACCCAGACTCGATGGAGATCAGCGTTCGCAGTGATATTTCTGTCCGTAGCGCCAGCAGGGTATGCATATCATAAAACTAGAAATGTATAGCAATTATGATTCCCAATTGTATATTATTGTTAAATAGAACACTCTGAAGATAGTGCTGGAGGAGGAGGTGCTGCCAGCCATGCAGGCCATGCAGCAACTGCGACAGATTATAAAAGAACATACCCTGCCCAAACACCATACGCCTAGCACAGGGACACTTGAATGCTTTGCTGTGGGGCTGCGCGATCTTATCCAGCCCATCGAGCAGCGTATACTTGCTTGCGAACAGCAAATGGTTGACTATCGCGCCGGCATTACGGAGTCGTCCCTAACGCTTATTGGCTTTGTGCGGCACATGGATGTACAATTCAAGCAGCTGCAGGTTATCCAATCGCTTGCGGTCAACGCAATTGTTACGGCCCCGCCGCATCTGCAGAGCGCATATCTGCTGTCTTATTTGTTTAAGCACACAAAAATAGACGTGCCGGATCAGAGGATGACAATGGCACTCCTGCTGATCGCAATGAAGCGCTACTGCACTATCATTGACAACTGGTGGCGCAGTGGGCATCTGAAAGACTGTCACCACGAGTTGGTGGTGGAATGCAGAGACGATGACAGTGCGGATGCTGTGCATAGCGAAGGCGATCGATGTGTAAAACTGCGCGACTGCGATTTGTATCAGTTGCTCATGGCGCATGTCCTCGAATCCGAAGAGACGCAAATTCTGCTGGCAAGAAACAATTTGCTAGGTGATTTGATTGTGAATAGCAAACAGGAGGGATCGCTCTACTCGGATCTTATCAAACAGCTGTTTGATGAGCTAAAGAGCTTTGGCAGCGTCACCCATCCAGTTGGTCGCCGGCGTACTTTCTGTGACTTTCTGAAAGATGAACGCCTGGAGGGACAACAGGACGTTGCATTGACACTGCAGAGATGCAGTGAGTTGGGTGATCCGCAACTAATGGGCCTTTTTACGCAGCACCTAAAGCAAGCACAACGGAATCAAGTGCAAATGGAACAGAGCACGCCGCCGCTGCAGGTGCTCGATATAATGGAAGCTCTGCAGCTATGCACTCCACTGCACCTACCCCAGGTGCTGCCACTTGCACTGAACAAGGTGTTGCGGAAACGCACCGTTCTTGCCAATGTCTTTGTGATGCGGTGGTATCGTGAGGATTTACAGCTGGGTGAACATGTACGCTTTCTGCGCCATCTGCTTATGCTGGAAGCTGACTATCTTCTATACCCTTTCTATACGTGGCTCTACCGCAAGATTGAGTCAGGTGAGCAGTGGGCGCGAGCATCGGATCTCACCAACACCCTGTATACGGTCCTGGATCCTCACTATCCGGGTATGGCCAGCGAGGTATATGTGGAAATCATTTCGCGCATGCACTCACAGTCAATTAAAGTGTTCGAAGCTCTGGAAGCCATCGAGGTGAGGTACACCAATTCGTGGGCGCTGTCGATTATTGTTACAGAGGAAAATATGAAGAGCTACAATGATATTTGGCGGCTACTTCTCAAGATCAAGTGGGCGGCATGGAAGCTGGAGAATATGCGTTTCATACGGCGCAAATCGAAAGATTTGTACGCACCGCTCGATCTGCTGGGCCTGACGGTGCGCCGGCTGGAAATTCTTCGCTTCTGGATGATCAATCTGTTCAGCAGCCTGCATACGCATCTCTGCACCCACGTCATTCACGCCATGGGCATGCACTTTGAGCTGGAACTGAAGAAGGTGCGCAACATCCGTGAGCTGACCATGCTGCACAAAGACTATCTCTTGCAGCTATCCAGGCACTGTCTGCTCACCAAAGAATTTGAGGACTTTCAATCGGCTCTTAGGCAGATATTACATTTGGTATTCGTGCTGGACTTGGAGTGGCATACTTGCAGTAGCTATTTAAATGATTCGCATGCGCTTAGCATAGATTCGAGCTTTTGTGGTGGTGACCCCAGCTGTGTGGACAGCAATACTTCGAATGCCTCTGAAGATAATAAGGACTTTGAGTATCTCGCACTAAGTCAGGTGGGAGAGGTTGAAAACACCTACAAACGTTGCCATCAATTGCTGGCCTCGACACTCACGACGCTTGTCTATAAGGACGATCACAAGATTTGTAAGTGAGACTCATATATATATATATATATTTGTATATATTATATACCTATTATATGCTGTCTCTTTTACACATGTTTTAACTTTTTCTACTTGCAGTAAGTTCTCTGGAATTTGCTCTGTGCTCGAGCGTGCCCTGCTGAATCTATGACCGATTCCACGCATACACACACACACACACACACATGTAATAATAATATTCATATACATGAAATTTGTGTTTGTTTTGTTGATAACTAAACCGTTTAATGCAAAATATTCTATGTCTAACTTTTAAAATATAATATTTTCCCTGAAATTAATAAATTGTAAACACTATTACATATTGAATTGTTTAACTGAAAAGTGTTTGTGTTTTTTTTATTTGATATTTTAAATATTAATTTTATATTTTATATTATATTTTATATATTCGAAATTGCAAGCAGTTAAGGGGATGGTTTTTATGCCCAGTTGTCTTGGCAACCACCGCCGGGAAAAGCAGCAAATCGAAAAAAGCTAATTGCGGCAGTCGCTAAACTGGTTTCTTATAGGAATGGATACCGAGATTAGGAGCAGCAGCTACTACTACAACAATGGCCAGACAAGTACGTAAATATACACAAATATATATGTAGTCTAAATATATGTATATATATATTTTTAGTGCTACCGCATCGTTCCAATTTATTGCTGCAAATGCTACTACAGACCAATGCCTACGTCTCCATCCTCTGGAGTTTTAGCTATTTTCTACACATGATCATCTGGGTGAGTTAGATAAGCCGAGTGATTTACATACATGTTCATCTGTCTCTTTTTTTTTTGCCGATCTGTTTCAGTCGTTTCGATTGTGGAACTACACTGGCCTGGCTATGCTGCTGGCCTATTCGCTGGCAGTTGGCACTGAATCGCTGCGACTCTACGCCAGCTACTCAATTAATCTGGGTACTGGTGCGTCGACAAAGTGGTTACTGTTGACGCTAACGCCTTGCGTCCTGCTGCCCGCGTTAGTCTTTCTGCGTCTGGCTGGTACCATGGGTAACTGCTGGCTGCAGTTCATCTCGAATGTGCAGCTTGTACTGATTGCATTGGAGGCACTTGTGGCGCTCATATATTACGCACTGTGCACCACCAGCATTAAGGAGGAGTCGCGGCAACTGCTGATGCTCAAGGCCAAGCAAATGTAACTTCAATGTGCACGTTAAAGTTTATGTGGATATTGACTTAAAACATAACATAAAATTCTAAATAGTATATTTATATCAGCGTATAGTATAATGCTATTTAAATAGGCTAAACTAGCAAGCGAAATGTATTTCGATCATCATCACTTTAATCACACTTTGCGTGCATCGTCCAAACTGTGCGCCTTGAGAAGTGCATCGATCCGATCGAGTTGCGCTCGCATTGCGGGCAAGTATTTGGTCAGCACCTCGATATTCTCCTGCTGGACGGCCCCCTGGCCCAGCAGCTGGCTGCGAGTGGGCACCCAACTATAGATGATCTGAACAAAAAACCAAATTAGAAATAGTTAGAAATTCAGCAATGCATTTCCGATGATTGCACTCTCACCTTGATGGTGCTTTGGACAATGAAGCCGTGATAGGGCTTCAGAGTGCGCTCGTAGGCATCCTGCAGATGATGCTTCAGTGCCTCTGTGTTTTGTGCATCGTTGTAGATGTTCTCGAAGAATGTGCAAATTAATTGCAAGCCGCGCTTTAGCCATAGCAGCGCAATTGCCGCAAAATCATCCACATTCACATTAGTCACGATCATCTCCTCCAGATATTGATATTTCAGAACATCCGTGCCATAGACTTTGGTTAGTTTCTGTGCCAAAGTTGTGATAATTACATATATGACATATATCTTTAATTGTATTTGCTTAATGCTTACATTTATATTTCCATTCATATCGCTGATTACGGGCGTGAAGAGCTTACCAAAGGTTTCTGTTTTAAAGAATGCGGGTATTTAGATAATACAATTTATATACATTTTATTCATTGCGCTCGATCAACTGGCGACGGATCGAACTGTCTCACCAATAACAGTTACAATTTCCTTTGCCGCATTTAAAAATGCCTGCGTTTCGAGTTTATCCGTCGAATCCGGGAAGCCCTTCAAGACTTTAAATTTTATGCGCGCATCCACCATAATTAATTGAGTATCTCTACGATCTTCCAGCTGCTGCTCCAGTTGAGCTCTGAAATGGCAATGACACACAAGCTTCAAATTTAATAATTATCGCAGGTTTTTCGCGTCTCTTGCGTTTGTCGCTAGTTCAATATGACTTTAACTTTATATATATCAATTTTTTTTGTACTATATTTTTATCTAATCGGACAGTCCTCTGACAAAAATTCTTTGTTTGTTGCTTCTATCATAACATTTTCACTATCGAACTGTTCGGTAAACAACCCAAAAAAAAAAACAAAACAGTCTCAGAAATGCGAGTTTTTCGTCGGCGCTGCACAGTGTTTAAAAAAACGAACTCACGTGATTCAAATTCGGCTGGACTTTGATCTTAAATCAATTTATTTGTTATATATATATATATATATTTTTTTTGACGTACCTCTAAGATTAGTTTGAGTGTTTCAATGTTGTTTGCTGAGTTTTCTGAAAGCGAAAATGTTGATTTCTCATTAGTTAATTTAAGTGAAATGCAAAAAGCGATTATTATTCATTTGTAACGTTTACACCACTGTGCAACTGTGCTGACAACGCAATAGCTTAACCCATTTGACATAGACAGCGATCGATACGTACTACTCTGGGAGAGTCTGGCTGAGGCACTATCTATTCCTTGTCTCTCTCTCAGCTAGTTTGCCAGCTCAGCTGAGTGTTCAACTAACAGAGACTCAGTCTTGGTCTCAATCTCAGTGTAATGAGGGGCTACTCTGAAAGCTATTTATCTCGTCTATTTGCGTGCGATCATCGAACTTGATAGTAATTCGAGAGCCGGTTTCGTCAGTCGATGTTGACACTTTAACAGCAGCG
The DNA here is from genome assembly GCA_035042345.1 of Drosophila fungiperda. NCBI lineage: Eukaryota > Metazoa > Arthropoda > Insecta > Diptera > Drosophilidae > Drosophila > Drosophila fungiperda. The sequence continues at coordinate 517,209 of JAWNLM010000137.1, read as the reverse complement.
CGCATGAATCATCTAGTTGTGAGGACTTTCAGATGTATCCAAACGTGAATCAGCATTTACAATATATGTTGTGTTATCTTTAAACCCAGTCCATTGAGGCAGGACAGCTCTTCTTAATGGACTGCAAGACTTCTAGACTGCATTTTGGGAGTAGACTTAAATTATATCAACAGAGATTTAAAATTGGTTTTCAAGATGCGCTTGATCTTTAAATGATACCCAAGTTCCGTTATGATATTTATATATAAAAAGACCAAATATTATTATATATCGGCATTGCTTTGCTTATGTCAAATGGGCTTATAAAACTATTTAACTTTAAACCTAAGTTCGACAAGTTGTCAAAAAAAATAATTTTCTTTCCAATTGCCGTATGAATATGAATATTGCTGTAGGTAAATGGTAAAATCTATTTACTTGAGTTATGTAATACTCTGATAATTGAGCATTTAATACGATTTCATTTGTAAACAAATCGTGCAAGTATTCATTGTGCTCATTATCATTTGTCGTACAAACGATAATTATAAATATCAATCAAAATTTTTTTGATTTCAAATAAACCAATATTCGTGAATCATTGAAATTATAAAATTTCTAAATTCAAGCATCATAAAATAAAAAAGGCAAATGGAGATTTTAAAGTTAAATGTTTGACAATTTAAACCGTTAAATTCTGCCGATAAAGTTGAATTATGGATTTATGAATTTATGGCATTATCCGATTTAAAGCTCACCGAAATGATAGCTAGTTGGATACCTTGTCACCGGCCAAGCGTTTGGTGTCGCCGTCAATGGTCAGTACAAAAGCGTAATGGGTGCGCTGTATGGCTAGGAGTTGCCAGAGCGCAGGGGGCAGCTGATAGCGATGGGTCTGTTGCTGGTCCCCGAACACTTCGTAGTGGGCAACTAGGCTATTCAGATTGCAGCGCAACTCGATAAGTCGCAGCGGCATACTTGACACAATTTCCGCGCTTGCTGCCAGCAATTCAATGTGTGGCTGCTGTTTCTGAGCCTGGGTCTCCAAATCGGGTCGCAGCCAGCGATGTTGGGCGAGAATGGCGGCACAGTTGGTTGTAAAATAGAAGCTATCGTTGCGCCGCTGCTCGTGGTAAGTATTCAGATACACGCTGCTTGCCGGCTGCTTTAGATTCACCTGGGTAAAACGTGGACGCAACAGAGATGTGGATGCATCTGCGCCAGCCGTCGACGCAGACGCTACAATACGCTGCGGCAGATGCTCCGTGGGCTCATCAACGGTTAGCACACGATTTAGAAAATCAAATCCATGGCCCATCACACCATTAATAGTGTGGCCGAGGTCGAAGCAGTGGCCCAGCTCGTGACAGACAGCGCCCAAGGTGCTGGCATAGACGCCGCCGTATGTGCGTCGATAGTTGCTCTCGTCCGGCAGTCTTGAGATATCCACACGTCTCTTGCTCCGTATGCACTCGCCAATCTCCTCAAAGCGTCGTGGCCATGCATAAAAATGCCCGCTGCCAAACAGAGCCAATCCACCGCCACCCAAAGCAGCGTGAGCCTGCAGATGACGACGGATGTTCGCGTAACTGTAATCACCGCTGGCCGCCACTCCAGCGCCGTCGTAGCGTGTACAGCCAATGAATGCGACAAACTTAAGATGCTGCTGCTGGCCCCAATTGGGACAGGCAAGTATCTCGCTGGCGAATCGCTGCCAGAGCTCGTCTTCGCCGTAGCCACACGCCGTCGCCTCGCTCAGCTGGCTGCGGAAGATGCGACAGGTGCCGTTTAAGGTGAACGTGCGATTTCCATAGCCGACCGCTTGCAGCTTATGCGCATAGATGCACTGCACCAGTCGCAGATTCAAATCAATTAAAGTGCAACGTTCGCGCTGCAACTGCTCTGATTCCGCCGACTCCTCGTCGTGGTCGCTGGACCGACACAATATATACAATGGTTGCACACGATATGCGCTGTGGCGTCGCTGATAGCTAAATTGCAGCAAACGCTTGCTGCTGCAACAGTTCAAGTGCAGTTCACACAGCTCCTCCTCCTCCTGCAACTCATGCGACTCTTGCTTCGGCTCGGATTCCAAATCAAACAGTAGCTTAAACTCACCAACAGCAGACAACTGTGTGAGTTGCTCCCGTTTTTTCCGTCGCAATGCTAGTGTCGCCTTCAGCTGATTGACACTGGAGCAGCTGGGCAGTAGTCGGCCCTTTACCAGCAAGAAGCTGTGACGCACTATGTCCGACTCCCGCAGGGAATCGATTTCAATCTGATGGGTGCGCTTGCAGCCGTTGACGCCGCTGGTCATTGCTCCGCGACCCAATGCAAATCGGATCACAAACAGCTGACAGCTTAATGCGTCACAGCTGGAGCAATTAGAGATGAGCGCGTGCCCAGACATATCGTGACATTGCATGCACGAATTGCAGCACAGAAAAAGAGAAAGAAGGAAAAGAGCAACAAGCAAATAATCCCAATGTGATTTACACAGCTTAAAGAATTGCGCTTTAAAGTTGAATAAAAAAAAAAAACCATAAAATAGCAGCACATCTCGCACAAGGGAAAGTCACTGTAAGCGTTAAGTGAGTTGTTATATCAACTATCATTCTACGAATAATACAGTTATAAAGTTCAATGCACGCAAATAGTTTTTTTTTTTTTTACGTATGTGCGTCTGTGTGCATGTGTGCGTGTGATAAAAGAATAACAATATCACACAAATATATATATCACACTATTCTTATTATTATTCTCTATAATCATATATCTGTATATATAATTAAGTATACCTCATGGGCTGAAAGGGCTCATAAATTATTCATCCTTAATTAAATGAATATTGAAAAAATAGCATTTTTCAACAACACTCAAAATTCAAATGTAATTCATAAAAAAAAGCATAACAATTTTAGTGACGGTTTGCTTATTAGGTATTTATTTAATTCATATAACTGAGCACAATTTCAACGTGTTTTCCATTATTTAGAAGTCGATCTCCTGTCGAGCAGGGGTTCATGACCCCTGTGTTAACACAAATCGGTCTGTTCGCACGAGATCCGGTTTGTTTCTTTTAAGTTTGAACTTAAGCCTAAGCTGGTGACAACGTTGAACGCGTCGAGCAGCTGCCGGGGTAGAGATTCCAGAGAGAGTTTTGGGCTTTTAGTTGCAATTAATTATATATTCTACTAGTTACTAGCTAAGTTTGCCATCGTGCGTGGAGCGATATTTTGAAATTAGGTCCATGTACTCCTCGTGCTTGTCCAGACTGGCCAACAGGCCACCTGTATTCACTGCCGAATCGTGGGGGCCATATTGGATTTGCTCTCCATCGAGCGTTGTCATGGCGCCGCCGAGGGCGCGCAGTATGGCCTCGCCGGCACAAATGTCCCATTTCTTGATGATGGAGGTATGCAGATAGGCAGTCGCATTATTGGCCACTACTTGTAGCACCTTATAGCCAGCGCCGGCAGCCGTCAGCAAACTGACATTCGTGCCAAAAACATTGCGCGCCACATTTTTGACAGCGGCGGCATGGGACCGCGACACAGTTATGATGGTCTGGTCGGAGGAGAGCCGCGGCATTTGATGCAGTTCTTGCAGGTATTCGGACCTACTTTGGCCCACCCAAGCCCACGCTGTTTGACCACTAAAGGGACTGTGTATAACGCCAATCACTGGACGACCTGCTACAGCCACACACACCATTGTCGTCACATACTCGTACAGTTCCTCTGCAATACGAGGAATACGATTAGATTAGGTTGAGATATACGATTGGCTTTTTTGTGTGACAGTGATTTACCTGTAAACTCCTTGGTGGCATCCAACGGATCCACCCAGATGGTCACATCTTGGGCAGTGACCGACATGTCGGGCACCTTGGCTGTCTCGTGCAACACAGTTGGATCCAGATCAAAGCTGTACGCATCCTTACAATGCTCCTTATCTTCCTCGGAGAAGATGCGTACACGTGGAAAAATGCGTTGCAGTCCCTGCTTCATCACACAATGCGATCGCCCGTCTGCATCCGTAAATGGATCGTTGACACCCTCAGCCGTTTTGCCCTTGCTGCGCTCCTTCAATTGACGCGAGTGCATTACATCGACCACCTCCAGTCCGCCCCGCTGTGCCGCCTGTATGGCGGCAATAAGCATCTTGCGTAGATTCACATTATTGTCGCTGCGTAGCATACCGTAAATTGCCGGCCGCTCATCTTTCTGGAAGTTGAGAAAGTACACAAGCGCAATGGTAAGCAGAATGGCAGTTATGGTTGCTGGCACCCGGTTGATGCGTATGGTGCGCCCGTTCATATTATCTGTCAGTTTATTGCTCATTAGTAGCCAAGACGTCTTAATTTCTTAACAGTTCAACTCAGCACAAGTCGCCCGTAATTCTTTCTTCATAAACGAAATGTGTTGGTCGACGTGCCACTGGCCGCGGGCAATGCCAGATCAGCACATCTGCCGATGCCGCTGCCGCTGCCGCTGCGGTTCAAACCTCTGCTACCAGAACCCAATACAGAAACAACAGTCAATACAAACTAACAACAACAATAGCAGCAACAGCAGCTCGAAATGCCGAAATACAAAACGTCTGTGTCAACAAGAAGCGTGAACGCGGTATTCTTTTCAGAGAGCGTCTGCGGTGTTGGTAAGCCAGAGAGCCGCCAAATCCACGTTGCTTTATTTCACCCACTTGTTTCTTGTTCAAAACAAAACAATTGAGCAAAAACAAAAAAATAGAGTTGCAACGATAGACGTGGTGGCTGGTCGATTAAACTATCGCTGAATTTAAAGCGTTAAAAGTTTGTATGGATATATATATATATATATGTATATACCTTTCAACGTATGAATGCCTTTTTCAAATACATTTTTGCTACATTTACATATATGAAAAAAAGTGTATGTCATTAATTATCGGCTGCTTTATTATAATTGTAATACATTTCAACCTCAACTAACTCAAAATAAATTTTCTTAAAACTTTATTTTTTCGTTTAGGTTGATCACATATAAGTGTACATATTGTACATATGCATTGAAATCAGTAAAATTCTAGTCAGAGTCTTATTGACAATCAACTATCGAAAATTTGCAGCTCTGCCCCGCGCTTTTAAAATCAGGGTGGCAGTCTAGCACTCTAACTGTTTCTAAATCGAAACGCAATTCGGCGGGAATCATCATGTTAAAGCGTAATTTGCAAAGCATTCAGCTAAGTCTGGCTGATTTGGAGGATTACAGGGCGTTGCGTAGACGCAACAAGGTAAAAGCAACTATCGATGCGAGCAGATCATCGTCATCATTGGCAACCGCCACGGCAACCGAAACAACTACCGAAACAACAACCGAAACGGCTACGTCCACAGATAGCAACTCAACATCAGAGACGCCAGTAACGCAGAGACATCTGCATAATCTGGCAGCCGCTACTGGCTGGGCCACATCTGTTGTGACCAGCAGCAATACCAATTCTGGTTCCACCGACGACGATACCAGTGTGGCTGCTGTGGTCGACGACAACGACACCATCGCTGAGCTCAGTGACGAGGGTTGGGTTGATATTGATGACGAGGATGGTGCCAGAGGTGGAGAGCCATAGATTACAACTGCCAATAGCGGCAACTATCATACAAATCATTTCATTTGGTTCTTCATATGACATGTAATTATTTCAAAATTGTGAAGAAACTAAACTCATGTCAAAGCTAATGCAAAAAAGTACTCGTATTTTTGTTTTGTGTTTGTTTTAGTTTCAGGCATTGGCAAGGATCCAGCATTTGCCTAGCAGCTAGGGAGCTTCAGGTCGAGCTTTTAATGCGCATTTTAGCACGCAGAAAAAGCTCAGAAGCTCCGATGGCGGCGCTAGTTTTGAACGGGAAAGCTGTCTCACATTCGGCAAAAGGAGCAAACAGGAAAGCTATGTAAGTCTGTGTTATTTCAGATAATATCCGACAAGCCTATACCCAGCAGCTACTTAAAATGCACAGTCCTAACAACGAAAAACACACATATTTAAATGCGTATGCAGTTTCTTTGTATTTTGTTGCCTGCACCCCATGTTCAAGAAAAACATTCGAGTTTCAACAGACCCGTTCATTTAGAATTTAGAATCCAAGATCGCCAATCGTTCATTCCACATGTATTCATTACACTCAATTACAAAAACTTGAATATACCCTTTGGATGGCGTTAAAAATGGGCTACAGGGTATCAAAACTGGCAGTAGTTGAATCCTCAGGTGTCTGTTGCGCAAATGCCACGGTCACTGCGGCACTGTTAGTCGCCGTGTGCGCCTGTCTGTCCGCATAGACATTCGCATCCGTATTTTGTCAGCAAAGCGACGCAATCGAGTCTCGGCGCAGTGATTTTAATTTGCCGGTCGGCCGTCGCACCGAATCCGACCGGCTTACATTTTTTGTTTATTTTTTTGTTGTTTTACGTATGTTTGTAAGAAAATACGTTAAACCGGGCTAAATGTTTGTGGTTATCTAAATTAGTTAGTGCCATCAAATAAATTACGTGAGCAAATTGGATTGTGTGCTGTGCCTTTTAAATTCGCCTTTACCTTAACCCCGTCAGCTTCAACGCTGGCGTCCGTGACCTGCAGTCGAAAAGATCGACCCACGTGCAACTGTTTAGTCACGTTGTAGCAAGCCCCCCCCCCCCCCCCTTACACACCATTCCCATCTTATATCCTTTGTCAACAAACTATGTAAATGTGAGTTAAGAGAAGAAAACGTGAGAAGGGAAAGAGAGTATAACTGGCAAGCAAATGGCGGGCGGCGTTGCATCGATGTAACCACCTGTCACACACATACAATAAAAAACAACAACACACACATACAAATGGTGACTGGCACGAGCCGGGACACGTGAGGCACAATACGAAAACGAAAAGAAAAATCAAGACTCTTTTGCTTAAGGCAAATGGGTACAAATACAAATAAAGTTAATTTCTATAAATATTGAGAAAGTTTTAGCCTGTTCCTTCACAAGAAATATGTTCAAGTGTGTTCATTATAATCGAAATGGAAGTATAGTAAAAAAAACCATCGCTTATCAATCGATGAAAAATATTGATGAAATTTCTTCATACAGTACAAAACATTATTCATGAAAAATATTTTTTACCTACAGGTTATTTTTTTTATAGCAACAAAAAATTGCTCTAACAATACACATTCCTGAGAATTCCTTTTTTTTTTTTTTTTTTTTTTTTTAATAACTTAACATTTTTGTGTAATTTTTGTTTTTTTTGGTCAGTGTATGAAATGCACTTTTAAGCCAACAAATTTTATATGCAAAATAATATGTCTATGGTCAAGGTTTTTAAGTCAAAGGCAAAGCTTCTGACTGTGTGTGTGTGTGTATATAAATGTGTGTGTATGTGTATGTATGTGGCTGGCCATTGGAGCTTTATATAATTTTTACATAATTAGCAATTGGCTTATGGATATTACGGTGGAGTAAATAGTGTTTTTTTATTTTGCCTAAAGAAATTAATATTTGAGAAACAGTCAAAGTTCTTCAAATTTTCATCAAGAAATTTTGATATTATCTTTGATATATTCATAGTATATGCTTACATAAAGTAAAATATTAACGATATTATTAGCAACGAAATATTAGCAAGTCAGGATATTGTTCTTTTTGCGATCTAATCTTAGCTTTTTAAACAAAAATCAGATTGGGAAAATTTACATTTTCGCTAACATAGAAAACTAAGATTTCGCACGACTGCAATTAAGGTTAGGGTCATCGAGTGAAATTAAAGCTCAATTAAAAATGTTTGTTCGCTGAACGCTAATTTACAAACACATCTATGCGTGTGTGTGCAAGTGTGTGTGTGTATATAATCACATGTGCAATCTGATGCCGTGTTTAAGTTACAGCAGCTGCGGCTGTTGATGTCGCATATAGGTATCCCTCAACAGGTGAGAGGAAGCTCGCATTGCGCTGAAATTGCACACACACATGCCGAAACATCCACACACGCAGTGACTTGCATTTTTAATGCGGCACAATGGACAAGTGCATGTTAAATAGGATGCGGCAACAATGCAAACGACCCGATGGACCTGTGTGCCAGCATCAAGCTTCTAGCCACACCCCCAACCCCAACCACACCCCCACTTCAATGTTTTCCCCGTTATCTCCATCATCGTTTCTTATTTCGCTGTCAGCTCTTGAATTTTGTGTTGCCTGCTTTTAGGCTGGCATTTATTTTCTTTTGTTGTTGCCCGTGCTATGGTGTTGTGTATGCAAAACAAAATGGCTGAAAAATACAGTTGATTGATGAATGCCAAACACATACACAGACTAAAACTCAAATTGATTTATATCTTTGCATTGCATGTTTTGTCAGCTAATTTGCATGAATCTATGTTGTGCCACTTTCGTCACTTGGCGTTCTTTGTGTGTGTGCGCTGGGTGTGTGCGGGGGAAGAGGTATTTTCATGTTGCGATGCACACAGGCCAATGTCTATGAATCCCATTGAATAACATTGAATGGCAATGACAGCTGATTGACAAATCAGCAACAACGACAGAAATGCATAACAACAATATAAAGCAATAACAAATGCAAAAGCGCAGTAATCAAATCAATATTAATATAAACTTATATTTGAATGTAGTGTGAAATGTGAAATAAATACTTAGGGAAATGGTTATGCGACGTTTTTTTGTTTGTTGTATAAAGAGCGAGTCATAATACTCCCGATCGGGAGGATGAATTAATTTGATATTGTCTCAAATTTATATTGGTTCATATTGAAAAGAATAGTCCAGATCACTAATTGATTAACTTATGTAGTTAAAGCGATTTGCATACTTTAATATTTTAATTTGCGATTTGACTTGTTTTTTTTTAAATGTTCGATTTAAAGAAAAAAAAATATATATATATATATATTTATTTATAATGATTATGCTGGGTGAAAGAAATTGCACAATTTGAAGTCAGCTGAGAAGCTGAGAGCAGCTGAATTGCTTGGACGTTTGGATACCATTTCACAAAAGGATATTATAATAATATGATATGGTTTGTAACTAGAGCTGCCGTTATTATTGCTATTGCTATTTTAGCTTGACACTAAACTGGGGAGTGAAGCGGTACGATACCCTCTGAGATGGGGTGAATGTGCGACTCGCAGAGTCATTGCACAGAGATACTTGTCCACACGTTTGGGGCAAGGCTGTGCCGCCAGGTTGAATGCACCTATGCATATATGGAGAGATGTAGAGGTGTACATGTGTTGAACTGTGTGTCGCTTATCACAGTTCCCTTGAGGCCATTGCCCAATAATAGCATCCCGAATGGAATTCAACGCTCAATTCTTGTATTTATTTAATGTACTTTCAAATGAATATGGACTTATTGACAATACATATATTGGCTAATTGCTAACAGCTAATATTGGGTTGGTTTGGGTATTTGTTTATTTTGTGCTTCAAGACCTACATTCAAAGTACTATGTGGTGATCTAAATCTCTGCTACGAATGTAAACAAGAAGCAACAGCATCGGTCGCTTTTTGTAATTGTCACGAGTTTACAGCACAGCTTAAAATAGCAATGCCTGTTTTAAAAATAACTAAACTATTTAATAATCTCATCGAGTCACGCTGAGTGCAAAATATTCTGTGTCAGAAGCTCAGTGCATTAAGCCTCTTCAAGATGGCCTCCGGTGGTAGAATGAAATGAAAAATAGCAATCCGATGAGCAGCCACTCGCAGTTGATGCGGGTCTGTGAACCTTCTCCGTCGTCTCGTTATTCACAATTTCAATCTCCAGCTTACTCGATGTAGGATGTTGTTCTTGGTATTGTCCAACACAGTCACAGACACAACTCTCAAAAGGGCGACCAGGTTTCTTAAACTCCGCACATGTGGTGCAAAAAATTGTGTGTCGTTCCACTCTATTTGCAGTTGGGGCTTGCGATCGTAATCAAAGCAGTTATCGCTGTAAAGTCTTCTTATCCAACACTTTAACTGTCACCGCCACCTGAAAATATGTAGGCGAAGGGGCGTGGCAAACGCCTGTATTGCTTGCAAACCCTAACTAGAGCATATTATTTCTGTGCTGCTGTTATTCTGTGGTTGCGTATTATTTTTGATGCGAACAACAAAATCAGTTCGCTTATCAACAACACTTAAATGTACATATTTACACAGGGAAGTCAAGGTACTTATCAGGCCGCATTACGCCGATCGTCAGTCATGTCTCGGGGGACGGGCAATTTGTACGGGGACGGGCGATTTGAGTATTGAGGAATAATCACAACTAACTTCTAAGTTGGCAGTAAGATTTGGGCCTCATTTGTATGTGATGGACTCGATAAGATTAACCTAGTAATGTGATTGTCGGCATTGGGACAATCGATAGGCAGTACCCAAATATTACTCCCCCCGCACTTATTCGTCCTATACCCACAACAATCGCATCCTCGTTCGTAATTTTTTTTTAACCACGAAAACAGTTACTTAACGAAAGTATTCAAGTAAATTTCCCTCACACTTTGTAGCTTTTAAGTTTGTTTACTCAGATAATTAGGTGGTGCCAACATTGCCAACATTCCTACAGCAATTCAAAAGTAACAGTTTGCACTGCACAGTGGGATGACACACACATACTTGGAAATAATCGATGTAATTAAAATCTATTGTGCATAATTTATTTTTTGCTTAAGCTGAACTATTGTTCGAGTTCATGGCTTAGGTTTGGATAGGAAAATGCTAGACTCGTTTCAAATAAAATATTTGCTTTGGTTATGCTCAAAATAGTTTCACTGTGGCTCACGCTTCTCCAGCAAATACATTTTTGAAGTTACTATTAGACAGTAAGCGAGATACGATTAAACATAAACTGTAGTAAAATGTGTGTTATCTGTGCCACACCAGCGCCAACTATACTCTAAGCCAGTGGCATAAAGATAATACCTTTCGTGAACCAACATATTATGCTTTTAGCCTTATTTATTTAGTCAATATTGACCTTGTTTTGAATTGTGAAAAATCTTTGTGTTATAACCATTCTTTAGTGTGAAAGGAAAGTAAAAGTTATACTTATGGAAATGGCAGTAGAGTCTTTTCACTGTGTATGGAATCGAATATTTACTTATTTATTTCGTAAATATTAATTTTTGTTATTTTACTTGAAGAAAACAATCAGCAAGAATAATCAGAACGGGATTGAATCTACTCCAGAGCATTATACTGCTCTGATTCGTCTAAACGTGTATGTACATATATATATTTATTTAATGATGTGTGTAGATATGTATGTAAGTATTTCGCATGTTATTGTAAACTGCTCTATATTCTATTTGCAATGCTCTCTGACTAATTTTGTTGAGATTTTTAGGTAGCTAAAAGCTATGCATATATGTATGTATGTATGTATGTGTGTATGTATGTATATATTAGCATTTGTCATGTTGCCAACTGCTGCATAAAGTTTTAGAGCTTACTCAGCAAAGTGCAAAAGGGAGAGAGCACAAGTATGCATTGATGTGCGTGTGTATGAGTAAAAGTGCACATATTTAGGTGTATATATATGTAAAAATATATTCTAAATTCAATATAAAAACTACACCCCCAACTACAAGGCACTGTGCAGCGGCCGTACCTCATCGCCCCTTCACCCCGTCTTCCTTAGTTCTTTCTTCATCCGAGAAAATAGCCATGTTACGAGGCGCCAATTTGACGATTAAAAACCAATCTCTGATAAGAGTTCATACTTTGAATCAGATTGTGTTCAATTTTTGCTCTTTTCCTCACACTCTCTCTCTCTCTCATTATTTGTGACTCGTTCTCTTGAAAGTGACACAACTGATAAGAAAAAAAACAGAGCGCTCGCATCGGGCGCAATGATAGCGACTGAGCAAGCGAGTGTGGGATTGCAACAGAGTGAGAGTAAGAACAAGAGCGGGAGCGAAAAAGAGTGTAAGAGAGATAGATAGGGAGAGTAAGAGGAAGCAAGAGAGTTGCCTGTCATTTGTAGATTTGGTTTGGTCGCGGACAGAGCGCGGCATTGCTATAATTTGTTCTTCTTTTGGTTTTATTTGGTCGCGCACCGACAACGGCAACGGCTGTTCCCCACTCCAGAGTCAGTTACAACCAGAAGGTATCAGCACTGACTTTCGATTACTGTAACACTCCGACAGACATACTCAACACATACTCAAAATCGACGCTTTCCGCAATTGTTTTTCTTTATTTTTTTTTGTTGTTTTTTATGTTTTAATATTTTGGACAGTTTTGTTATTTTTCGATTTTAATAAACGCAATATTTACAAATTGCCGCGGTTTAATTTTTAAATCGTCAGTTCAGCGACGCGCCTCGAACCCAAAGTGAAGTGCCCCAAGGGGATGCAGTCAAAAGACACTTTAGACTTATAAAAAAAAAATAAATAAAGTGCAAAATAAAATAAACAATAAAAAAAAAAACACAAAGGAAATAAAGAACAACCAATTATTTAGGATCAATCAGCAACAGAAAAATAAGGTAAGACAAGTTCCTATATATAAGCGGCATATATCCATAGAAATGATATTGGCCAAATGCAAAGCATGCATTGGCCAAGTTAAGACACATCGCATCAACCCAAATCATGCAACTATTTATAAAATTCTTTCGATTTCAAACACACGAAAAAAACGAATACAATTATACAAAATAAAATACATTGTATGCAAGCGGGAAGACTGTGAAGAGTGTGTGTAGATTTGTGTGTGGATGTGTGGGTGTGTGTGCGATGTGCTCGTACATTGAGACAGTTAATCCCATTTTCCTGACAAGTGCTCCACAAGTGGCTGCGACACAAGCGATTGCACTGTCAACAAGAAACACATGCGACATAATCGATGGCCCAATATTAGAAGTAGCGTCCGACAGAAAGAAAGCGCAAGTTCCTCAAAATGTTCAAAGTGCTCTATGGCAATGAACTCGCCAATCAGCCAACCAGCCAACGAGCCAACGAGCCAACAAGCCAATGAGCCAACGAACCAACGAGCCAACTAGTCAACAACAAAGTACAGATAGAGCTAAAACCAGACCAAAACAAGACCATATACCTATGAATTAGGGCTCTTTTTATCTGCATAATATCATACTATGTATCTTATCTAGTATTTAATATAACGGATAATTTAAATATTACCTACTTATGTACATATAAAACAATGAAACAATGCTTATTCACCATTTTTAATTTTATATTGCTGTCAATTTTTTTTTGGGGAAGTAATATGTCAATTTCGCTTAAATTGCAATTGTTATAATTCTCGGTTATGATTTCAACATGTATAAATAATTATAATCGGTGTCAAAATTAAAATGCAAATCAATGGATTCGCTGCATATTTACGGAGCAGTTGTATTAATGTCACTAGGTCGACTGCCACGCCCAAGGGGCGCCTTACCAGTTAATGGAAGGATAGTGGTGTGAGATGGTGGGTGGAGGGTGGAGGGATGTGCTGCTGGGTGACTCGGGTAAATAGCCGTGCGAGTGGCGTGAATCAAAGCCAAGGGTAAATTAATTAAAATGTCTGAATGCACAATTCGATTGCATTTTTGTGGCAGACGTGTAAATGCATAAAATGCTATCTATAATGAAGAAAGTATGAATCCAGCTGATAAAGACGGCAACAGAGCGAGAGGCAGAGAGGGAGAGAGGCAGACAGAGTTCTAGACAAAGAAGGAAACAAAGTGCTACTGAGACAGTTTTTTCCAGAAGGCCCACAGCCTCATAAGTGTTTTTCATTTACCTCATCATTTCACATAAGCACAAATTAACATTCACATTCACATCCAAATTAGCATTCACATAAACATTCACATTTCCATTCATTTGTCCAAGATGAAAATGCTTCATCAAGGTGAGAGTTCTGTTCCCGATATGATCTATTAAAAAGTGAACTCAACTCTGAACTGAAGCAAATGCACAGTCTCTGAAGGAACAACTTTCTCTCATTCTCTCCCTGTCCCTCTCTGTCTCTCTCTTTTTGTCTCTCTGGCGGTCTCTCTATTTAACATTATTGCACTCACGACATTGACATTTTGTTTATTTGTTTATTTAAGTTCAACGACTTGCAGCAGAATAGCAGCAATAACAACTACAACGCAAAAGCTGCCAAAATCCCTCCCTCCTCCTCCCCCGTCATCCAGATGACCAATTCACGCCATCCCTATTGCCAATTTACAAGTCAATTTGACATTTTATTTACCTGAATTCTGGGCCAGGGCTGTGGGCAGGGGATAGGTCAGTATGCCGCTAACATAGCACAAGCCACAAGCAATTAGCCAACAACCGCAAATCACAGCATTCAAATGACGCATTCATGCGATATCTGAGCGAGCAACAAGTGACGCCCCACTCGATAAACCCAATCGTATTTATGGTGTTATCGGTCGCTGACCGATACACGACTCGACTTTGGACCCAAACCTATTTGCCTATTGAGTGCAATCCGAAGATTGCAATCAAAACCCCATACCAGAGCTGTCAAGCATATTTCGAACACAATTAATTTCACATAGAGATTGCCAGCAATCTTATTCCTGCCTTAAGATGACAAATATTAATATCCTATATAAATAATATATATATAGAAATATATATATATATATATATAATATCAACTGTGAAATGTTTTAAATATCATTTAAGATAACACTTATCATTTTTGCCCTGTCCAAAAATACAGTTTTAATTCAAATTTTAGTAAGTCAGATATTTTCAAGTAGCTTTTATATATCTAAATTTTCAATTATATTTTAGCGTCAGATCCCATTTGCTTCGCTTAAATAATTATTTCTGTTAAGTCTGGCGCGCTCGTTAACTAAGTTAATTAATAAAAATCCACCATAATAGTTGTCGGCAACATTAATAAAAAAAAATATATATATATATATCTTTGAAGACAAGCGATTTGAGTAGTTTTTAGTTTTGTTGCGTTTTCCTGTCTCTTCTTTTGTTTCTCTATTAAATACACTGCGTGGGTGGCAAACAAGTAAATAAGTCTCTCAATTAGTTTACCGTTTTCCGCTGCGTCTGCGCAATATTCGATTCATCTAACGGTTGTTGTTGTGGGGTTTGTTATAATCATTTTTTTTTTTTTTTTGTAAGTAATTTAATGTCATTAGATTAGGACCATCATCTAGTTATCTATGTCCGACTGACAGTCATGGTCAAGACTTCTGATTTTATATAAAGAATACATAGACATATATTTATATATATGGAATTTTCTGTGATTTCAACGCATTTTATAAGATGAGTGATGGAATTTTTTTGTTTCGTTTTTTTTTTTTTAGTTGCCGTTCAGATACCTCGACATTTTAATTGTCTTTTATTGCACAAAGCTCGGCGCCGCCGGACACTGATTTTTGGCGGTGATTGTGAGACGTAAATCGTGTGAACAGTTAGTCTTTGGCGCATGCGCCCTTTTCTAATTTTTTTTTTTTTATCTACTGTTTGTTCTTCTTTGTGGAGACGCCCCTTAGCTGCCGCAATCGCTCTTCTAATGCAGTTGCTTTGTTTCGTCCGATTGTGACATATTGTTTTTGTCGTTGCTATCTTCATATGATGCATGTGCATACATAATACATTAATTTATGTATATACATATATATATATATATATATAATGTATATAAATATTTGTATATTGCTAACAGCCAGCGAGCGAGATACTGGAGCATTTCTGTTCTCATTTTCTCCTTTCAGTGGGTGTTATATACATTTGCGTGAATTTTGTAACGCATTAATCCAAATATATGTTTTGTTCGCTATACTTTTTTTCAAAAACCAAACTAATTCTGCCTGTATTTTATAGATCTTAAAAGCTAACTACTCAAGTAAAGAATCTATTCTAAATATGAAAACAATTATCTTTTTTGTAAGCCTGTATAATCTTACATTTTTATATATGTATGATATTAATTTGTTGAATATTCAATTTGAATTGTTTTCAATATATATTGAACAACATTTTTTGGATACAGGTTCTTCTTTTACCACCTTAATGCAACTCGATTAAAGTAAGCTTATGCCACTCGGCTGACTTTTGACACCTTTTTTTTATATTAATTATTCTTATTCTCGATTTTTTATATCTAATATGGATAATTAATATCTTACGTCAAATAAAAAATTAAAACGATATAGTGATTTATTCACATTTGAATCTTTGCTACTACTTGACTAGATAATGATGTAAGATCATTATAATATAATAATTATATGTTGCTGGAAGGGTATTTTTTCGTTTGTCATAAACATACAACTTCCTTGTTTTACATTCTTGAGATTCTCTTTTTGTACATAAAATATACATACATACAAAGATACGTAAATATATATGTACATATTGTACTCGCTTTATATTATTGTGGCATTATTATCTACGAATGGCATTGTTGCAACTCTTGCGCATTGTTCTTAGCTGACGGCAACGACAACATTGGGCATTGAGAACATGTTAAGTATGTGTGGAACATGTAAGCATGTAATCATTGCTTCTTTACGAGCCGATTAACCAGCTGACGTCAGCATTGGCAGCAATTGTGCAGAAAACACACAAAAAATAAAATAATTAACACATTTTTACAGGCGCTTCAAATATGCCAGACACGATGATTTTTTAATTTTTTTTTTTTTTTTTAATGAGCGATAACCGCGTGATTTTGAAATCTTTTCAACTTTATTATATTAAAAGAAAAAAATCGCACAGATTTTACAAGCCATTTTACATATAAATATTTCGATTAATATAAAGCAAAAAAAAAAAAAAAACTTGTTTGCAAACATACAAAATTGCCTCCAACTGTCTCAGTTTTCACTTACTAATTGGAATCAGAGCGTTTCTTTATGATTATCACGAATCTGGCGTGTGCATAAACCTTTGGATTTTTATGACGACCTATCATTATAAAAAAAATAAAAATTGTTTATTGACTGCCAGCAAAACAATCGCTGGGGGTCTGAGACCTGATAAGCAAGGTCAATCAATAAGTGATTTGTACATAAAAACAGTTCTCCCTTTGCCATTTGTCAGATTGATCGGGTCATGTCACATCAATAGTCGGTTCGGAGATAAAGTTTGGCATTAGTTATACCATTGCAAAGAGTATTGTAATTGAGTCGTGTAATGAAAAAAAAAAAAAAAAAACAACTCCGACAACCATAGCATCTGTCGATAGATAAGATCTGCTATAAAATACATCTCAGTCAAAAAGTCACAGTCAAATAAATGCAGATGCCATTGTTGTGGAAGAGTATTTCGAATTCGAACTTACTCATATTGTATTATAATTATATTATTTTTTGCGCGATTATGGAGCAGTTCAGAAGGTGGATCTTCTATCTGATAACCGACTCGATTCAGTTTTCCCGCACATCAACGAGCTGCAGCAGTCCATTTATATTTGTCGGATTGCATAGTTGTGTCTATATTGACCTATTTATGATGTTTGTTACGGTTAAACGAAAATTACTAAATCACTAAAACTCTATGAGAATGCGATAAAGCATTTTTGATTATCGATTCTATGCCAATTTCAAATGTTTCTGATAACATTCAATTCAATTTGTTTGAGTTAAGAATGAAATTCGTATACAAAATAAATGGGGATACTATAGTTGAGAGAGCTCGAATAAAGCCACCTGTAAAATATATATTAAATCTATACAAAAAACCAGGTTCCAGATATATCGTCAAATATCTGAAACTGAAATTAGCAGCTTTGCACAAGCCAGAACTTTAAAAATATTAAGTTTATATATTTTTTTTTAAAAGATGTATCGTATTATTCGGTTATAGATTCCTTTATATAATATAATATAGTCAATAAAGTTTTTTATTTATGGTATTAAAGCAATTTGTAACTTTTCAAACTGTGAATGACAATTTTTGATTGCTTGTAAATCATATTTCAGTCAAACCGCTTGGACCCGGCACAACATGACGCATCAGCTGCAGCACACATAGGGAACTCCTGCAACTGAGACGCAGACGCACACACACACACACACACACACACACACACACACACACACACACACACACACACACACACACACACACACACACACACACACACACACACACACACACACACACACAGAAACACAGACAGTTAAAGGAAGAGAAAGAGAGACTCGCAGGAGGTAAGAGTACCGCCACAGTGCAGAGACTGAAAAGCAGATCAGGAGTAGGAGTAGGATTAGAAGGAGCTGGACGCATCGCACATTCCACACGACGCCAAAATGGTGCACGGACCGCCAGCACGTAGAAAATCACAACAGCTGCAGCAGCAGCAACAACAGCAGCAACAACAGCAGCAACAACAACAGCAGCAGCAACAACAGCAACATTGCGACATGGAAATGGAACTGGATGAGATGCCGGCGCCACCAGATGGCGGCTGGGGCTGGGTTGTTGTTTTTGGCTCCTTTATGATTCACATTGTCAGTAAGTGCTCATCCCGAATTCAATTAACCACTAAAAGAAAAACTGTTCAATATAACATTTCATGCAATTAGATTCAATCAAAATTCAGAAGACTTTAAAAATATAATCGCTCAAATATTTTAGTATAATCGATTAATTCGAAAAAATTGTGGTTGTTAAAGCAATTTGATAAGAAGGAAGACTTCATGGTATTGGGATTCGGATGTTGCCAAGGGTTTGGTTTTAATCTAATTGAAATAGTGTTGATTATACGTTTTGGAATATAACTATTTTTGAGTACTCGTAATAAATCCGATAAGGCCTTCGAAGCAAGTAGTTGCTATCATTGACATATCAAAGCATACATCAATATTAATATATATATAGGGTCGTTATCGGACACTTCTGATGACAATTGAAGGAAATAATATGGGAATGCTTCAAGTACGCTGACTTCTAATCTGTAATCCAAAATATGTGGTTGCTATCAACGTGTTTTAGCGTTGATAAGGAACAGTCTTAGATTCTGATTAATCATCAATGCTCGCATTTTGGCGATTGCTTACAATTTTTACCGTGAATTCATAGACGGGTTACCGGACTATGGACGGAGGATTTTGATTTTGATTTTTTTTTTTTTTTTTTTTGCTTTGCTTTTACTACGGCCAGTGGAGTTCAGAGCATGTGAGTTTGAGCCAATTGATTGGCATGATTGGCAGTCACATGGTAACCGCATGAAGCTGTATTCATAAATCAATAAAACCAAGCTAAACATTATAAAATAAAACCTTGGCAAGGGAAATAAAAACTGGCACTAATCGCACAAATCAAATTGGTTATCCAAACGTGATTAGCACCAAGTCATAAATGTTAGTTAACTGCAAAATTTACGGCACATGGGTTTTGGAGAATGGGATCTGTGATAGAGACACAGATTGCCAGATGAAGCGTTCATGGTACAGCCACATGTGTATTTATTAATTGAGTAATTGCTTGACTAATCTTATCAAAAGATAATCCACATTTGGCCAGCGCACATGTTTTTCATATCAGTTCTAGTTGTGGACCATAAATATGTCATCAGGTAGCATTGCTGATAAACAGCGGCAGCAACACAAACAAATCCAAATTTTATCCATGATGGAAATATATGAATAATTTTCCGCATAACTGATTTGAAATTTCGCTCAAATAATCACCTAATTTTAAACAATTTTTAATTGTAAAATGGCTCAAAATAATGCATGTTGCCTACTTTTTCGGGATACCAACAAATTTGGAGCGTTCTGAATAGGAGTTAAATCAAAATTAAATGATATGACAATTTATCGATTTAATTTAAAATATTGTAAAAGCATATAAAATAAAAGATATGAAATCATTAAAACCAAAATAAGCGAAAACGGTAATCAATGAAGAGAAAGTTTGACAAAAGTTGAAATTGGGTAAATCTTTGAAAACCGAATACTGAAAATAGTTAAATACAGAATTGGAAATGGAAATATAATAAACTAACATCAACTAACTCAATATGAAATTGTTTTTGCAACTCTACACTTAGCCGATGGAATGACATACTCCTTTGGCCTATTTTACAATGAGTTTCTGAGATACTTCGGAGAGGGCAATGGCTACACGGCCCTCATCGCATCTATAATGGTCGGCGTTACCTATTCGTCGGGTGAGTTTTGCATTCATCTCAGTTCAACGGCTCAGAATTGCTATAAGATTCACTTTCACTTGTGATATACAGGTCCCATCAGCTCATCCTTTGTCAATCGCTATGGCTGTCGAGCAGTGACCATTGCTGGCGCCATTCTGGCAGCCATCTGCATTGTTTTGAGCGTGTTTGCCCAGAATGTGGCCACGCTGATTGTGACCATTGGGTTGGGCACCGGCCTTGGGTTTGGCCTCATCTATTTGCCGGCGATTGTCAGCGTGACGCAATATTTTGAGGCACGTCGATCTTTGGCCACCGGCATTGCTGTTTGTGGCTCAGGATTTGGCACCTTTGTGTTTGCTCCGGTGACGGAGGGGCTCATTGGCACCTTTGGCTGGCGTGGTGCGATGCTCATAATGGGCGGCATCGTGCTCAATTGTGTCATATTCGGTGCAATGTTCCGTCCGCTGGTGGCGCCACGTCCCAAGGCCAAAAAGCTGTCCGAGAAGTCGGCGATTATTGATCAAAATATTACGCCCGCGGAACTGGAGCCGCTCAAAGCAGTGGCGCCACTCAAGCAACCAGCCGATCAATATCTGCAGCTGCCACAGCGCACAGATGCGCCACCTACAGCCGGCGGCATCGGCGGAGGCAATGGACTTTGTCGCTCCAACAGCGTTGGCCACAATCTCAGACCCGGCTTGGTAAGTGCAACCAGTAATCCTGGCCAGCTGACCGCCATTGCCTGACGTAAACGTAAATCTTTGCAGAAAAATAACTCGAATGGACTGCTGAATGAGGATGCCCGCAAAGTGCCAACAGTGGTGAAGAGCAACAGCAACAATGATCTCGCCCGACAATTCGCCAGCCAGCCGCAACTGACGCCCCTGCGGGAGGTGCATCGGGAGCGTAGCGGCAGCGGCACCATGTACCGCCCGGATGCACTTTACCAGGTAAGCGCTAATCCACAATTTGCTCAACCTTTATATTTTGTAATATTTTGTAATATCTATCACATTTAACTTCTTTCAGGGATCTCTGCACAATATACCGGAGTATGCCAGCTCCCGCAATGAACTCTCCCGCTCGCGATCTGGCTCCAACGTCATCAAGCGCTATGGTTCCCTAAGACAGAGTCATCCATTGGCCCAGAGTCAGGTAAGCTGTGCTTTTATACAAAACATTTCTTGTTCTACTTTTCTCGCATGCGAAATATTTTATTTCAATTGGATACTTAAGGCTAACAAAAAAAAAAACCCATTCCTTGGGTCCGTCGAAGTTGAAATATCATTGAAACCAGTGTTGTAAAAAGTAATAACAATTTTCCTCCAGACACATTGAGGCTAAGTTGATTTAAAAATCTATATTTATATTCTAAAACTATTCACTGTTTTTTTTTTTTATAGTTAAATGCAAATAACCAAATAATTCTCATTCCTATGAGGAAATTAAACAAACAAAAAAAAAAAAACAAAAATATTTATAATATTTGCAAAGCTCACTGAAAGTTTCTGACTTGAAAAAAATGGGGATATTTTTTATGCTTTGCTGAAATTCCAAGGTGAAAAAATAAATCGATATCGACTAGACCAGAAAACGATACCACAACCAGCTCAGCATCTTGTAGAGCAGATACATGGATATGACTTTGTGGGCGACTCTCTTGCTGCAATCAGAAATAGAGGACAATCAGTTACAGTATTTTAGACGACATTTACTTATCGACAACTCACATGCGCAATATAAGCTGGGCTCGGGGAATCGTGCTCGGATCCTCATTGAGCAGATCTTTCCGTATGCTTCTAATCATATTCGTACAGGCGTTGCTTAGCCGTTCGTTGTTATAATCCGGATCGTATTCCTCGGTTAGATCAAACTCAGTGCTTCATATGAAGATAAGATACACACTAAGTGAGTATATTTAAAAGAAAGAAAAAAAACTTCGGAAAAGTCAACATACCCCTTGGTATCCAGCAGCATTTGCTCAATGTTTGTGGCGCCAGGACTATCGTAATCGTTGCACATGAAGGGGTTCATCACTTCGAGCGTCTGGTAGATCTTTCGCATAATTGGCATTAGGATTGGTGTGCGTCCAAAGAGCATCATCAGCAGATCAACCAGCAGTGCGGGCAATAACTGCTTGGTGAAGACCAGAAATTTGTAGACAAAACGATTAGGCGTATAAGTGCAGCCCGGCGCCATTAGACTCTTGAGAAAGGCGGCTTTATACCACAGATCTTCGTTATCCATGTGCCTGGCCATATCCGTAAAGTTGTACGGTATGTGTGTGCGCGATGAGGTCTGAAACACCAGCAGCTCCTTGGGTGTGCTAAACGATACAATACGAATATGGCTCAAAGTTCTGTTATAATGTGGGTCACTCGGTGTAGTCGTACTTACCCCTGCTGGTAGGCATCGTAACCACATTTCGTATAGTATATCATGCCCTTAATGCCCATATCCTGTGGCGTTATGTCCAGATGCAGCGAATCTTTTATATTTACGGTTTTGAGCAGTCCGGCGCCAACAAGCGAAAATAAACCCATAGCTCCCATCAGAGAGGGGCTGTAGCCAGGAAACGGATCACGTAATGCAAATAAAACTATTCAAGCAAACCGAATTAATGAAATAAGTGGAAAAATGCGCAGCTTAACTCGATGGCACATACCTATCGAAGGCCGATAAACGATAACGGGCAGGCGTGTACGATAATCGTTAACCAAGGATTCAGCCAGATTTTTTGTAAAAGTGTACGTATTGGGAAATCCAACAATAAGTCTAAAAATGGGTATTAGTGTAAAGAAAGTTTTGTATATGCACAGCCCCTTTTTTTTTTGAATATCGATAACAGTCGATTATCGATTAGAGTCAATGAAATTGCCACTTACTTGCGGGTGATCGCATTCAGCTCGCCATCGTCCTTGATCTCATCCAACATACGCAGGCAAAAGCTCCAATCCATCGGTGAGGAATAGTACTGTAAATAGATGGCAAGATAATGGAGAGCTCAGTTATGGGGTCAATGGATTAATTTGGAAAGGGCAACAACCTTGGGCTCCACACGATGCAAATACGGATTGCTGAAGAAGGTGGAGACGTGAACAAAGACCCGCAGATGTTGCAGTTGCTCGGAAAATTTGAGTGCCTCCAAAGTGCCACCCACATTGAGCTGAATGGCGACGCGCAACGGTTCATCAAAACGTATTGTTGCCGCACAGTGAAACACCAGCGAGACTCGGGTGAGCAGCTTTTGGTGGCTAACATCGATGCCCAGTCCATTCATTGAGACATCGCCCGGTATGGCAACCAGCTTGTCCAGTTCGTTTGGCTTCTGAACGCGCAGCACTTGAAAGACCTTGGCCAGTCGCAGCTTTGCCAGCCGCTCCTCGACGTTGACCCCTCGCCGCGGACGAAGCAGCACATAGATGCAACGCACATTGCAGGAACGGAGTAGCTTCTCAATTAGTGCCTTGCCAACAACACCAGAGCCACCAGTCACAAAGATTTCGCTGTTCTCAAAGAATTGGGCCAGTGAATCCGTCATTGCCAAACGAATCTTTATCAATATCCAAAGATATGTTCATATATATTTATGTATATATATATATATACATATACATATATATATATATATATATATAGATATATACAATATTATGTAAATTGGTATTCGCAATCCACAAACCAGACACTTGTTGTCGACGATACGAAGACAGACGCACTAACCGCAAATCGGTTCACATTGCACACACCTGGCAATTTACCTGTCTCGTTTTTAGCGACCTGCCGCAGCTATATCCATTATTCATTATTCATTAGATCGGCAGGAATTAAACTTACATGAGCTGAGTGTAAATATGTCTGCCTCATTACAATGTGCGTATATGCAAATTGTCAGGCGTAGCCCTTCGAGTCAATGCCGATCCTCATGTGCAATGGGAAGCCCAACCACTCGGTTGGACTCGCGTTCAAGTTGTCATTAGTGCAATTTCAGAAGTTCGTGTCAACGTCAAATTCAAAAACCAAAACAACACTTTGCACCTAGAAACATAGCTTAGATAATTCACAATAAAATATTCCACATGTCAAATTGTGTAAACTTATGGAAGCTACCCGTTTGCGTAGAGAAACCTTTATCTTGGCTGTTAGTAGCTGGGAGGAGAAGAAATGTGATCGGGTGGACTGGGGTGAACTGTTCTCCAGATTGTTCAGATCATCATGGAATGGTTTCCCGTGAAATCGGCTCAGTTTTGCTTAGAAGAGATTTTGGATGCTCTCCTTTTCTCTGTCTCTTCCAGTTCCCCGATATAAAAACTGTCATAAAAAAAAAAACTAAAAAAAAAAGTCGTTCTTAAATTGAATTAAATATAAATAGTACTTGCCTACTGTGCCACGCCCTTTTTTGAGTTGAGTTTCGATCACTGATTTTTGATGTAAGTCAAAAGAAAATGATGCCTTTTGACGACGTGAAGATTCGATTTGAATTTGAATTTGAATTACTTTGAAATTCGTACTGATTTATGTAATCTTTTACAGGAGATGACCAAATGCTGCGGCTGCATCAGTTGCTCCAAGGAGACGCGCGACACGTTCGCCGAAATGATGAACTTTTCTCTGCTGAAGGATCTCATCTTTGTGATGTTCGCCATGTCCAATTTCTGCACAAGCATCGGTTTCAATATGCCCTATCTGTATATAGTTTCCCTGGCGAAAACACTCAGTATCACACCACAGGATGCCAGCTATCTAATCTCAGCGATTGGCGTTGCCAATACCATTGGACGCATCATTCTCGGATATATAGCGGACAAGCCCTGGGTGAATCGCTTGCTCGTCTACAATGTCTGCCTCACTGTAAGCGGCATCGGTGAGTGGCGACAGTCAAATTTCAAATTCAAGATTCAATTTATATTGGTGTTTTTTTTTGGTCATTACAGCCACGGTAATGGTGCCGCTGTGCCGTGATTACAACTCGCTGCTCATTTACTGCTCTGTGTTTGGGTTCACCATTGGCGCCTATGTTGGTCTGACCTCGGTCATATTGGTGGATCTGTTGGGCCTGGACAAGCTGACCAATGCATTTGGGCTGCTCCTACTCTTCCAGGGTGTTGCCACATTAATTGGCCCGCCAATTGGCGGTAAGTTTTCTGCCGATTTTCGTATATCTTTCTACTTTCTAATATTCAAATTATTTACAGGTTGTTTGTTCGACATAACCGAATCGTATTCGCCGGCCTTTATTATGGCGGGTGTGATGATTGCCGTCAGTGGACTGCTCATGTTCTTCATTCCTCCGCTGCAGCGTCATCTGGCCAACAAGGCTAAGGAGAAATCCAATTGTGAGCAGATGGCGCTCAGTTAGCTCTGTTCTCAGGGGGGCGGGACAATGTTTGAACATGTAAATTGTAATTTTTTTTACTCCTTTTTTTTTTTTTTTGGTCATATAGCTTTTAAGAAAAATATGTAATGAAAAATTAGGGGAAACAAAAGAAGCAAATGCTACGTACGCAGCTATATACAATATATATATATATATATATATGCACACAAAACATACATACATACAAAGATACATACATACATTGTGTGTACATACATACATGTATTCATAGCTATAGCCATCAATTATTTATAAAGAACTTAAACAATAGCAAAATTCGGGGGGGGGGAGAACAAAAAAAAAACAACAATAAAAAAAAGCGTCAATTTCTGTTTACAGTAATTTTTACAAATTATGCGTACTTTGGAATACTTATTAATTGAGTTAATATATAATCGCTTGGCGTGCACATACAGACATACAAAAACACACAAATATATATATAAATATATATATATATATATATATATATAGTTATACTTTTTCAAGCATATATTTTGTTTAGTTTTAATAGATTGACATTTATATTTTACTATTATGATATTTGCTGTACTATTAAAGAAAAGAAACAACATTTTTTGATATACAATTTTATTACATATTTTTCAATTGGTCATCAAAGGTTTATTCATCGATTCGATGTCATTTAAACAACCTTATATATAGTACATATATAGAATATTTATCATGTAAGTCCAATTGCAATACTGTTTACTGTGTCTCTATTCTGATCATCGTTGGTTTTGCGGCATTACCAAAAACCTATTAGCATCTGGCGAAGTTTTGACAAAGATTATTGCTAAAACGAAAAAAATTAAAAAAATCAGCTATTGTAATGCTTTTTTCCTTGTTTTAGGGAAATTTTGACATACCTTTGCAGAACGGAGTGTGAAGTTAAGTCCAAGAAAAGAGCCTTAATTATGGAGCAATATTTTTATTAAATAGCCCTGCTCACTATTTAGCTCGATTTGTAACACTTGTATATTATTAAACATTTCTGACAAAAAACGGAACTGTAAAACTAAGTCGAGTGATTAACTTAGAAGGATCAATCTGATCGCCTTTAAGCTTATGTCAAATATTGACCAGAAAACGAAGGAAAACTAATTAAAGAGAATCTACTTCAGTAATAAGGTAAGCTAATATTCGAATTCCAATTAAGACCCCTAAATATAAATAATTGAAATTCGTTTTGTACGGATTTTATTTTGTTCTAATGAATTGAATTTTGTTGACCATAGAGAAATATATAATTTTCTAGTAATATAGGGATCCTTGAACACCAAAAGTTCCTTGTCATTGTATATAAATATATATATTTATGTAAAAATAAATCATATTCAAATCAAAATGAAAAATGACAAAATTTCCAAATTGAACAGATTTCGACTTTCACATTTGGGTTTTTTTGGTTGAACTTCTGACAGCTGCCACAAATGTGTCTTAAACATTGACACACGATGGGGGGAAGTAATTGTGTTTTTTGGGAGTGAAGCGAAGGGTAGGGGTTAGGGGAAGAGAGACTCCTATAGAACAGTGTAGGCAATAATTTGTTTTTTTTTTGTTAAGAGCTCGATTTTTATTGTATTCCTTAAGTGATTACAAAATAGAGGCAAAAAAAAAACACTTTTAACTAGCTAGCACAATTCAAATGCCAACAGTTGACCCAACTAACAAACACACACTAACACACAGACAGATACATACAGAGTCAGATACACACACACTCATAGTTGGATGAGGGATCGGCCAACTGTTGGCTCCTACTGCATTCGGTCACTTGATCTCCTCATTGATGAGCTTCTTCAGCGTACACTCGCCGGCGCCAAGCTTATGCAATATGGCCAGAATCTCCTCGCGATATCGATCCTTGTGGGCCAGCTCCTCTGGCGAATACTCCTCGGCGCCCAGTCGCGTCATCCGCCAGATGACGTTCAGTTTGGCCTCGATGAGCACATAGTTGGAGGGCGGACAGAACCGCGGACACAGATCATTGATGAAGTGTATCATGTCGCGAACGCTGCACGTGTTAATCCGATTGTTGATCGTGTTGAGGGCAAAGTCCTGATAACGGGCCATCTTTGAGTGTGGGAATACATTCTCGCAGCTGAGGCAGCGCCAGTCCGGCTGCAGTGTCTTCGTCTGCACGGGTATCACCAGCCCCTTGCAGCCCTGCTCCCGACAAAACAACGCCGCCAAATAGGTTCCATTCTCCTGCAAATGAGACGAATGCAATGCAAATCAAACCAAATTTCAACATAGTTCTTAAAAGAGGTTTCGATTTTTGTTTTTTAATTTTACTTCGAGTTCATGAATATAGCTTTAAATGTCATTCAGATATTTGGTTAATCGGCATCGATGGCTGAAGAGGAACACTGGTTTTGTTGCTTCACTGGAACTGCTCATGGCTCTTGGCCATGATCATTTTCAGTGCTGTGTTTTCTCATATTAATAAATTTGTTGTTTATTTAAAAAAAAAAAAAATGTTCACAACTTATTGTTGAGTATTTGAAATAGATATTTCAAAATATTTGAAATATAATTCCGTTTGTATTGAACGCGTGGCAAATAAAGTGGCTGCTAAATTTGATGATAACTTTCAAAATCCGACATTTGTGGCACAAATCAGTTAGCTAACTAAAAGGCTGAAATGCATTTCCACCTGTTCTGAGCACTCATAAAATAATTTAATTATTTCGCTGCTTGCATTGCTTTATATTTGGCGGCATCATTTGCATAATCCGCGTAGAGATTTCTGATGGATGCACTATGGTGTGGGCGGTGGCGTGAACGGACATGTCATTCATGTCCGAAAATGCCCAACACAATCACACCCAACATCCATCCCCAATTCCCAACCCCCATCCCCCAGCAGCAGCTGTCTTTGCTGTCTGTGCCGCTTAGTTGTCAGTGTTGTGGTTTCTGGGTCTGGGTCTGGTCATGTTGCACTAATGAGCTCACGCTCATGTTCCCATTCACGGCCCCAAGCTACTTAGTTGTGCACACCATGAGGCATTTGAGGGATAAGTATGTGAGCGGGCGAACTGCGAGGGCTGCGGGCCCAGTTCTGCATCATCAGAGCAAGTTCATGCAAAAGTCATACAACTAATCTAATTAAGCGCATTTTTGTCATGTTGCTGCCAAATGCTATTATTCATCTAATCCAAAAGATATGTATATAGATATAAGGTACAGAGCACGATATAATTTTGATGAGCATATTTTCTTAACATGCATAATACACACACACACACGCACACACACACACACGCACACACACACAGATCCACTTACACGACGCTGCAGACTCATTTAGTTCTATTCAAAGATATTTCTTGAGAGACACAGCCACAATTCACATTTCACAAATTCCAATAATTGTCTTATGTCTGTCTACAGTTGACCATTCTCAGGGACTCAATCTCAACCAGCCTTCGCTTCAATTTATATATGCTTAATGTAAGCAAATTTTTCCAAAAGTCAACCGGAAAACGAATCAACAATTTAAATATTGTAATTAGTTATTTTTTGTGTCTTTGAAAAAAAAAAACAAATCAACAATTTAAATATTGTAATTAGGTATTTTTTGTGTCTTTGAAAAACAAAAAAAAAACGATTTTTTATTTAAGAGAAAAGAATTTGAATTAAAAATCAATAAGTTTTACTCAAAAATCTGTTATGTAAAATTTATTCATATTTTAACGAATTTTGGCATGGTCAAAATTAGCATGTTCATAATTAGGTTGGAAAATAAGTGAAATTAAATTTTTAATTAACATTTTGTTATTTATTTATTTATTTAATGTCGCGTTACACAAAGCAAAAGGTAACACTGCGAATTAAATTATAATGATAATGATTGAATAATATAATGAAATGAATTTTAAATAAAAAAATGAATGCGAAATGCAACAACATTTTTGGCATGAACTTGGGGAAAACCCAAGAGAGAAAAAACCCAATCAGACCAATTAAATAACTAATATGAATTAATTATGCATGGGAAAAAGTTAATCCCGAAACAGAATGTTTAAAATGTAGTTTTGAAATTTAGAAATGGAGCCCTCTGAATTGGTAACATGATTGAGTCCAAACGGCTTAGCCAAGTTAGTAGTACAACAATTAAGTTAAAAATGGCAGAAGAAAACGGTTAAGAGGGAAAACGGGCAGCTTAGTGAGGAGCAGCCCAGTCTTGGCAAGAAAGCAACTCCTCCAATCTACTTTGGTGAATTGGATATTGAGCAGACCACACACAAGATCCGTATTCCCAATTTGGACCCACAAGAGAAGTGAAAAGTTCTGTCTAACAAAAGAGTTTCGAGTTCAAATGGAGAATACATTTTTCTACATTCTGATAGAAAAGAAAATGGACAGAATATATATAATTATATGTGATACAAAAAAATTTAATTTAATCAAATAGAAGTTTTTGTTTTTTAAGAACAGAATTTAAAGAACAGCTTTTTACTTTGTTTCTGTCGAGTTTTCTTCTAATCTCTGTTAAAAGTGTTTATAAACTGGATTTTGGTAAGATCTATTGAATTGCCACACAACAGAAAAACTGAATTTCAGCTGATTGAAAACTATAAGAATTATGATTGAAGGCAGATTGAAGGCAGATTGAAGGCAGATTGAAGTCAGATTGATGGCAGATTGAAGTCAGATTGAAGGCAGATTGAAGTCAGATTGAAGGCAGATTGATTCTTATCCAAAGCAATATGTTCTTATATAGATAAGATATCTGAATATACGTATATATATATATATATATATATATATATATGATACTTTAATTAATTGAGGGATCTCGGATGACGCCTAGCGGGTTGTGGATGGCTGAGAGTAGATGTTTATTGAGCGGATTAACAAGTTTGGAATCTACTCACAGAGTTGTCGTTGCATCTGTCACAGTTACACATAAAGTATTTGGTCATCTTGAGGAAAATGCCGCGCGTGAGATTGCTCCAGAGGATCTTGGTATAGGTGGTGGTTATCTCGCCACCCTTGGGTATCGCCCGAGCCGCCCGCACCACCGCCAGACGCCCGTTCTCAAAATAGTGGCTGGCATTGGGCGTGCACTCGTGATTCATGATCGCCGTAAGCGGGAACAGGCCGCGCAGCAGCGTCTCGTGGGTGTCCACACGACAGGGTGCCTCGAAGGCGTTCGTATTGAGGACGCCGACCACGCGGAACAACTGATCCATGAACGGTTTGTCTGTGGTGGGAAATTTGCGGAAGCATTGCGCCGCCTTGATGATCTCCTGCCGATAGCCACGCTCCGCGTTCGCCTGCATGGCATCCACCAGAGCGCGCTGCTCCTTGCTCAAATAGAAGACGCGCACCGCCGTCAAAATGCGCAGTGAAAGCGGATTCACCACATCCGTCTTATCATCATCAATTGCTGGCTGTGCGCCATTCACATCCGGCTGCACAAGCTCATCGAGTGCCATGGGATGCCATCGCTGAAAGTGGGCGCACTCATTGCGATGCGCCTCCGAATCGGCGCACATAGCGCACACGGGCAGCGTGCACAGATGCGGACAGAGGAACCGCTTGGCGGACAACAGCTGATGGCAGCAGACGCACGTATTCAGCTGGGATCCCTTCCGCGCCGTCGGACCCACAACCAAGGCGTGCTCGCGAAATATCAGCTCGCCGGCGGCAATGTCACGTGTCGCAAACACACCGCGTCCGGCAACTGGCGATGGCGCCAGCATCCAGTTGGGCTTCTCCTCGCGCAGCTCACCCAAATGCACATCGATGAGCCGGGCCAGCTGCTCTGGCGTTGTATGCCGACTGGGCGCCATATGGGCCACCATTGTTGCCGTCGTATTCGTGCGTGCCGTCATTGTAGCACTCACACACACACACACACACACACACACACACACACACACACGTTTTCTCTCTGTCTCTTTCACTCTACCTCTCGCTATCTCGCTCTGGGCAGGATCGGCAAGACGACGACGGCAGACGTAACAAAAACGAGATGAAACGCAAAACGCGATGCGACGATTTTTGATTTTTTTTTTTTTTTTGTAGTTTTGTGTGTGTGTTTAGCGTGTGATGAAGGCGACGCTGGCGACTCACAACTGCCAACTGGCAAACTGGCAAACTGGCGACTAGGCGACAAAGACCAGACCAGGCGAGCGCTGGGCAGCGACGTCGACGTCGACGGCAACTGCGACGCCCTCAGAGAGCATTAAACGCAACTAGTAAAAAAAAAAAAAAAACACCAAGAACACACACACACAAATTAGAGGCAACAGCAGCAGCGTCAAGAAATATGATTTTCCACGGCACGACGCACACACACACACACACATATATACATATATATATATACATATATATATATATATATATATATATATGTACATGAGTAAAGCCGCTTACGCTTTTGCTTTTGACTCTCATTCAATTTTCTGTTGCATTCAATCGGATTCAATACAACAAACACAACATCAACGCATGACAACCAGACGACGATGTGTTGACGAACATGCCACACACACACACACACACACACACCAACACCTGCCTCCTCCCATTCCCCCCCCCCCCCCCGCAACCCATTATAATCCACGTACTCACGTACATCTTTAGCAACTGTCTTTTGCTTTTCCACTCATTTCGATTTGTCATTTCAATTTGTATTTCGTATGACGCCACTACCAACCACACCACAACCCCCCCTTCCCCACCCACCTCCATCACTACCAACCCAGCAAAACCCATTCTCCTCTTGCCTTGCCTTGCCTTAACGCTGCGGTTATGAGCCGCCTATAAATACAAAACGCCGATGTGTTGAACTACAATAGCTGCCACAACTCAGAGCAACTCAGCTCTGGCCAAGAATGAAACGGAACGGCACGTGGCGATATCTACGCAGTTGTCGTCGTCGTCGTCGTCGCTTTTGCGGCTTCCTTTTGAAAGGCGTTACCCCAAAAACCGTTGTTGCACTCGCAGCAATCCCGCACACCAACCGCACACATCCCTTTTGCAGGGATTGGCTGCTCGCGTGGCATGCGTTTGGGATTTCATTTACCTTGTTTCCTTGCTTTTAAGCTGGCTACTTGGTATTTCCTCTGGCGCTGCGTGTTGACGCCACATAAATTAGGACATCCCCATGCTGATTGCGTGCCGCGTCCCTGACAATGTCCCTGATAATGGCCAACAGCCAAATGGCATCATCAGAACGAGCGAACAACATCAAATGACACGTGACCAGGTTTGCTGCAGGCAGGTGACTGCCACATATTGTCACCAACAACAACAACAACAACACAAAAAAAAAACAAAAAAGAAAAAACAACACACACACATTGCGTATACGCACAACAATAAAAAACAACAACAACACAAAATGTGAGAAATATATTCGCCCTAAATCAGTTTTTATTTATTTCACATTTTTTTGTCTTAGTCTGTGCGCTAGTGGAAAATAATTTCACGCTTAACCCTGACCTTTGCCCTCACTTCGCCTCTCTCTCTCCCCCCCTCTCCCTCTCTCGATCGATTCCACGTGCAGTTTCAGCTGCTCCCCGCTTATCAAGTTGAGAACACTCTAAGAACTGTTCCATCCACATCAGATAAGCAAACATATTGAAAAGCAATGCCAACAACAAAAACAATAAAAAAAAATATATATATAAAACAAAACAGAGAATAAGAACAACAAAATTAAAAACCACAAACAACAACAAATTTCTCAACAATTCTGAATAGAATATTTCTGCATAAAATGTATATTTAAAAATACCAATGAAATCCAACAAGAAAAATATGAAACGTACAAAACAATAAAATAAGAATGTCAGACAAGCCAGATACCCTGTAATTTTCCAAATACTTTGACTCATATCCAAAAAAAATGCATTTTCAATTTGAAGATGAAATGGTTTTTGTTGTTTTGGCTTATTTTGTGAAACAAAAAGTAAAACAAATTAAAAATTGTTTCTAAGTTGAAAAACAAAAATTATGTAAATCAAGTTTATCTTTAGGCAAATCTACTAAAAGCAGAGAATTGATCGGAATACAAAATGGAATAGTTATACGAAAATTATAATACGAAGTTTAAAAATGTATACTTTAAAATTTGACAGATTAAAGAAGAAATTTACAAACAATATATGAAATGATTAATTCGATTTATTTTAGATTTAAGAGAAAACAATATAAATGTAAATATTTCATTTATTTACAGATCATATTAAAAATCATATTATTGTAATTTCAAAATACAATATAAATGTAAATATTTCATTTATTTATAGATCATATTAAAAATCATATTATTGTAATTTGAAAATACAATATAAATGTAAATATTTGATTTATTTACAGATCATATTAAAAATCATATTATTGTAATTTGAATATACCCAATTCAAAAAGACAAAAATAATCTTCAGTTGAAACGGGAAGCACGTCAGTTGAGTTTTGATGCATATGTCTAACTGTCTGTCTGTCTGTCTGTCTGTCTGTCTGTCTGTATGTATGTCTGCATAGCTGTATGTGTGTCTGTTTCTGTATGTATGTATGTGTGTCTGTTTCTGTATGTATGTGCATATGAGTTTTCGCATGTGTCGCGTTTTCTGACCAAAAGCCAAACATTTATAACAGCGCCCCCTGGCGTGCCGAATATGCGTGCATGAGCTTGTGTGTGTGCGTGTGCGTGTGTGTGTGTGTGCCACTCTCTGCTTGTGTGCGTGTGTATTTGTACTTGGACTAGTTTGGGCCTCCATTAGCTCTTAACCTGGCAATTTGCCAGGCCCATGGGAATATGCATTATGACATGCCATGTGACACAAGTGGCAAGCAAAGGGTGGTTGCGAAGGGGATGGGGGGGAGGGCTGTACTGATTTGGTGGGGGTTGCTGTTAGTTGGGGGGGGCAAATTCGTTCATTCAAAAAATAACAAGAGCAAATAGCAAAGAGAAAATGGGCAAAAGCAAGAGCAAAAACCAAATGAAATCTAGTTGCCGATGCTGATGCTGATGTTGCCACATGCAACAAGTTGTTCGTTTTATCATTTTTTTTGAATGAAAGAGAATGGAAATATTGTTGCACGAGTAGTCGAGTTTGCTTGCGACTCTTGCCCCATTGGCAGCTTCAAATGTTTTTGATTGTTTCGCATTCAATTGACAAAATGAATTTGTTTTTTTTTTTTTTTTTTTAGTTAACTTTTCGCGTTAATTAATTTGCAGCAAAAACAAATAAAAACTATGATTAAGTTTTTGCAATTTGCAGAAACACAAAGGATGCCAAAGCTAATTCGTTTTTTTTTTAACAACAATTCATTTGTTATTGTCTATTTATCACTTAGCTTTGTCTATTAATTATTAATAATTAAAATGAATAAATTAGTGTATTAATTAAGTTACTAATTGGCAGCTGTCGGTAGAAATTTAATTTTAAATTCGCCTTTAGCCGCTGCAGACAGCAATTGGCCACAAATCGGACCAATTCGCAGGTGAATGAACCTGGAAACCCATTGAGTATTGAGATATATGCAAATAAATTAAATATATACAAAATATATACAGATAAATTAAATATATACAAAAAAAAAAAAAAAATGGAAACCATTAATTGATTTCGACGTAGTTAATTACGTGAATCGCATGTATCTATTGCCCCACATAAAGTTGCAGCTACAGATACAGATACAGATACAGATACAGATACAGATACAGATACAGATACAGATACAGATACAGACTCAGATACAGATTCTGATGCAGATTCTGATGCGGATGCAGATATAGATTTGTTGCTATTTTGGTTGATTGCGATGCAGTGAAATGCGTTGCTTGAATGGGGGGGAGGAAGAGGCGGAGCAGAGCATAGGAGAAAGAATTGAAATGTATTTACACATGACGAAGAGCTCCACAAGATGGGATGTTGGTAGAACTCACCGTTGGATCCTGACAGCGCGGACATTGGCACATGAAGTGCTTCGTCATGCCGAGAAACATTTTGCGTGCCAGCGTCGACCAGAGGAGCTTTGTGTAGGACATGGTTATTTCGTCGCCCATTGGTATCCTCTCTGTGGCCGTCACCACAATCGTTTCCCCATCCTCAAAGTGATGAGCGGCATTCGGTGTGCACTGGTGATTAAGCATGCCGGCAAGCGGGAATAGAGCACGGGCCACCACCTCTTGGCCATCGATGTGGAATCGACTCTCGAAGGCGTTCGTATTGAAGGCGCAGACGGTGCGATGGAAGTACTCCAGCATTTTGGGGTCGCTTGGGAAGTGCTCAAAGCACTCCGCGGCACGTTCCACCTCACGAATGTAATATCGATCCGCATTCGCCTGCATTGCGTAGAGGAGCTTCCGCTGCGGCTCGCTGAGGAAGAAGCAGCGCACCACGCTAAGGATGCGCAGTGCCCGCGGCTCAATGTTGCCCTTTGTTGCCTCCATTGGCTGCCACTTGCGGAACAGATGGCATTCGAGCGTGTGCCGCGCCGAGGACGCACAATT
This sequence comes from Drosophila fungiperda, assembly GCA_035042345.1. NCBI lineage: Eukaryota > Metazoa > Arthropoda > Insecta > Diptera > Drosophilidae > Drosophila > Drosophila fungiperda. Next base: position 481,240 of record JAWNLM010000137.1, on the reverse strand, counting down.
GCCGCAGACGGGCAGGCCACAGCCGGCGGCACAGAGAGCGGAGGCTTCGCTGTCGCCGAGTGGTTGGCGATAGCATTGGGTGCAGGTGCGCAGATTGCGACCACGATGCGCCGTTGGGCCGACGAGGAGTGTGTGCTCGCGAAAGATTAGCTCCCCCTTGGCAATGTCACGGACAGCGAAAATGCCACGCCCCGAAATGGGAGAGTCGGCAACACGATACGATGGCGACTCCGCACGCAATGCACCCAAATGCTCATCGATCAGCGTGGCCAGCTCCTGCGTGGAGGCGCTTATCGCCATCTGTGGCACTGCCTGCATCAGCTGCTGCTGCTGCGTCATTTCGCCACTTGCCAATTTGGATTTTTTTTTAGCTTTCTTTATTTCTCTCGAATCGAATCGAATCAAATCGAATCGAATCAAACCAAACAAAAGCGAACCGAATCCAATCGAATCCACCTTTCTCACTCTCTCGATAATCGAATCGCAACTGACGCGTTCCCAATTCTGCTGATGTGTAAGATCTTGGCGATGTTGATGTCGATGTCGATGTGGATGTGGATGTTCATGCGGTTGATATCATTGCTCGCTCTGCTTATATCACAACATTTGAGTATCTCAATTTCTAGATATCTCACTACAGTAATACCTCGACACTTCGAACGCTTTTGCTTCAGAATTGAAAGATTATTCATATATATATATATAGATATATACTAAAATATTGTTCAAATTACTTTTTCAAAACTGTTTAGGAATAGCGGAAAAAATAACTTAAATAATTTGAATCTCTTTATTTTGTCAATTTACTTTCCTAATATTATTTTGCTGTCAAACTAAACAAAAGAAAAAAAAAACCATTGAAAAAAAATAATTTCCTACTCGATTAAATCAATTCAAAAGGTTTTCTTAACAAATTTGACTATATATCAAAGTCGAAAAAAAAAACATGGGCAAATAATAATTACCACATTCAGTTTATATACAAGCTAATTAAAATATTTGAGTAGACAACGAAATTTAACAGTTAGATAGAAATACCTATAACATTTTTGACTCATCAAAAAATGGATTAAACTAGTCTCCATCGATGCACCAATTAAATATTCGCTGAAAGCTGAATCAAATTGTAAAGATTGAAAGATTGAAAATGACGATTGGATGACTACTGTATTTCAATATCCGCTCCGCTCTGCTCTGGTTGTTTAATTCGAGGCATGGAGGCATGGAAGCAGGTATCTATTTTTAGTTTGCCACACTCGAAGCGAGCGAGCAGCTAGCTGAACTCGCCTCTCCAATTTCCAAATATTCCAGTTGCCTTTGACTGCAGCCGTATGGCAGGCAGAGATGCGGATGTTGGGTTGCGTTGGGGGTGGGGATGGGGGTTTGGGGGTTTGTTGCCGTCAAGCTAATTGGATGTCGCACAGTCAGCCCCGCCCCCCCCCCCCCTAAAAGCAGGCAACACATTTACTGCAACATTCGTGTGCAGCAATATCGGATTACGTTGCGTATACGTTAGGGTGGCATCTGAGCCACCAGCAAATTACGTATACATCGTCTCAAGGGATTCACTGTGCAAAGTAATTATATTTTCCCTTTTATATATATATAATATATATATATATATAATATAAAGCCATAAAAGAAAATTACACTTTATTTCTGTTGGGCTGTAAAAGCGTAAAAAAAAAATTGAAAATATACTTTATTTATTACTTTCAATTGCGGATGCTAAAAACCTAATAATAAGTTTGCATCGACTCAATTCCAACCACATTCAACTTGGCGTCGTTCAAGAGTCTGTACGGACTTCTCAGAGTGCGTTTTAAAGCCATAACCTTAAGTTTCCCTAAAGGATATTTAGTCGTTTACTGACTCCAGATGGTCCTTGGCCTACTGATGTGAATAAACAGATTTTCACCATAGCCGAAGGACATTCGTAATGCTTCTGTTGTATTTCGAGAAGAACAGCATTTTTTTGAATTAGTACGTCTTGCTAGTACAATTTGTACAAGTGTCTGGCTTAAAGTTGTCGTCCATAATCCTTCAATGTAATTCATTAGTTGCTTGCGAATCTACCGCGCCATGTCCGCCGCGTAGATTACAAGGATATTGGCCGTTTAAGAGTCAGTTTTGTAGTCAATTTGTTAGCGGCTCCTAAAAGTATGCCACATATTTTTTTATTTTGCTTAAAGGCAATTTAGTCAATGCAGCAACCCAATTTATGTGGCTGGTGCTACAAACATATCCCAGACAGTAACCGACATGTTTATCGGCTTGTATTTTATTGCTTATATATATAAATAAAATATGCGAAATAAAGTGTACACATTGCATTGTAACACTTGATATGTTTTATTTAAGTTATATTCGCTTGAACATGACACATAACGCGTTGATCAGTTTAGGCTTAGTTTGTTAAGGGGTTCTACTTCTAGTTATAACTATGCAAGTACAATGTGAATTAGGCACTCGATATACACATACATTGTAGTTATTGTGTATATATATATATATATATAGACATATATATATACTTGTATATTCGCACATTTTCAAGTTAGTCAAAGATCAATTAACAATTTAAAGGGATAATTGGGGGGGGGGGGGGGCTCTGTAAATGCAGCTACAAGAACCAACTGACGAATAATTGTGGTGGGTTTTTGTTGCTTTCGTTTTTTGTTTTTTTTTTTTGTGGATGTTGCTCAACATATTCAATTGGATTGCTATAAATATATACATTGCACCTGAACGTGTGTGCGTGTGTGAGAGTATGTGTGTGTGTGTGTGTGTTTGTGTGTTTATATATGTATGTACATTTATTTATTGCACGTCTTAAACATTAAATTTACAAATACAGAAATGATGTTAAAATGAAACTAAACAAAATAAAACAGAAACATAAACATATTTGTTGATTGATTATAGAAAGGGTTTCGCAGTTGGATATTTCTTTTCTTTAGGCAGAGCACATAATAAATAAATGTAGCTGGAGGAATTAGATTGAGGATTGGATAACGGGCATTAATATTAAAATAGCATCAAATGTTTTAAGATTAGTATAGTTTATGTTACACAAGGCACGAACATTGGATAACTCTCTCTCTCTCTGTCAAAACGCCTAACTGCCTAGTACTGATACCAGGGCTGGCGACGGACCCATTGCAGTCGATTGCTGGTGTGATCGGATCGTATCTTGATGCTTGCACCTTCGGCAGCACGAACAGTCTCCTTCACCTACATAGGGGAACGGGGGAGGGAGAAAGGGCGAGGTGATTAGATTAAGTATGTTTTTTTCTATTACATTCAACTTACGCTCTGCATTAGATTCTGGGCATTGCCGACGAGCATTTCGGTTGCCTCGCGATCCTCATCGGACCCTTGGGCACCCAGCATGGTCGCCTTCACCGTGGACAGTATCTTGAGCTGGGTGCCAATGGTTGGAATGCGCTCGCACACCTGCAACAGATTGGTGCGAATACGACGATCCGTGCACTGGCGCGCCAGCTCCTTGGCCAGTCGCGTCACATCCTCCGATGCCTCGGCGATCTTCTTGGCTGTTGAAATCAGCTCACGCTTGCTGCCACTAGAATCGGACAGCACCAGTTCGCTGAGGCGTGCCATCAGCATGGCCATGCGCCTGGCCGCCGCAATGATCTCGTTGTCCTTGGACGACCACTGGCGCACCTCCTGGTGCAGGCCACGTGCCGCAATCTGTTAAAAAGTACCATAGATTAACAACAGTTAATCGAGGAAGAGGATTGCGTGAGTGAAGCTAACTTACAAGTATGGGCTGATTGGCATGAGGCATGGCACGGAAGACACCCTCATCCTCATCATCCGTATCCGGGGGTGGTGGACGCACGGGTGCTAAGCCCTCGCGTGGCAATGGTGGACGTGGTGGAGCACGATCCGCTGCCGTACAAAAAGAGAGAGAGAGAGAGAGCAAATGAGCAATTGAGTTCAATTGAATTGAGTATTGAGACGAACCATTCTGATTAGATAGATGCAGGACACTCATTTCCGGGATGGGCGGTGGCAGCGATGTGGGCAATGGTGGCGCCTGCGGGGGTGCAATGGCGTCACGCACCTCGCGCACATCGCCGAGCAGACGCTGGAATGATTTCTTCCAGGCGGCAGACGCAGCGGGATCAGCGATATTGGTGGCCACCAGTTTGGCATCGCCAACCATAGCAGGCAGTGATCGTTCCAGATTTCTGGCAGCGGCATTCAGTCGCTCGGTGAAGATGGGATCCTCGGAATTATCCGCCTCCTGCTTGGCCACGAGAAGCACACGGTTGATGAGTCGCGCTATGTTCGAAGTATTGTCCACCATCTTCTGAGCCTGATGTGTATGGATGGCATCCTCGCAGAGTTTGGCATACACCTGCATTTGCTCCTCGGACGTCTTGATAAAGTCAGCCGGATCGGTGGCCTGGTCGCAGAGTGTCCGCATTCGCAGCACGGTATCCGCATACTGTTGCTTCAAATTCTGGAGATGCTCATCGGCCGCCTTGCTCGCCGGATAGTTCATGCGTATGCGTCCGGCATTGATCAATTGTGGCGTCAACGAATCCACCTGTGCCGCCGATGACAACAGAATTTCGGCAATCTTCTTATTGCCACATGCCCCACCAGCCGCCACCATGCGTGACGTTTTCGAGGCGCGATCGCTGAACGCCTGCAAATTGTTGGACTTCTGATTGAAGTTCTGCTCGCGTCCGGGCGTTCCCTCCGGCAACATGACCGCCTCGGTGAACTGCTTGAGGGGCGTGCTCACATCCATAAAGTCCTGCACGATGCGATTGACCAGCGCATTTTGGACGGCCGCCTTCAGCTCGTAGAGCTTCTGGGTGAGCTGCTTGGCCGCCTGCTTGGCAGCTGGCCCAGTGCCGGCTGCCTGTCGCTTCAGTCGCTCCACTTCGTCGCACAGCTGCATTATCTCAGCCTTCTGATGGCCCGGACAGCCCTCGGCCACCTTGCGTCCCTCCTCCACAATCAGATTGATGGCACGCTCACCGAGGCCGCCATCATTGATCTCCGGATGCTGCAGCCATTTGACCGCCTGCTCCAATCGACCCTGAATCGTGTGCGCCGTCTGCTGCACACCGGCCTTATCCACGCCGAGCACAGCCTGTCGCACCAGACCCTGCAGCTCGCCGAGGCGGCCACGAATGGCATTGGCCATGCCCTCCGCCTGGGGTGTGTTGCCCTTGCCATCCTGACGCAACTCGCACAGATTGTTGGCCATGACGCTGATCTCGTCGGCCAGCTTGCGTATGGGATACGAGTCCTGAGGCAGACAACGCTCCGAGATCTCGTTGGCATTGTCGATGACTTGACGCAACGCCTTCTCGCCGACGCCGCCGCGCAATGCATATGGATTCGATAGCCACTCATTGGCCAGTTCCATTTTGTTGCTAATCGCATTGCTGAGCTTCTTGAGCACGGTGAGATTGTCCAGTTCGCTGGTGTCCTCGTCATAGGTGGTCAGCTGGAGTACGCGTATAATCTCCTGCAGTTCATCGCTCATCCGAGCGGCGAGATAATTGCGATTCTCTGCCGCCTCGTCGGCACCCTTGCCCTGCTGCTCGACAATGTGGATGTAGACCTTCATGCTGCAGATGAGTATGGGTGCCAGGGTTTTCACCTGATCGAGACAGCGAACCAGAATCTCGCTGTGCACTTGATGGGTGAGCTCCTTTTCGCGGGAGCCCACCTCACGCGACACCTTGCTGAGGCAGGGCGAGAGATCTTTAAGGAACTGCACCAGCTCCTCCATGGTGCCGATAACCTCGGCAACGGCCAGATAGTCAAGCACCCTCTTGCATTCCTGTATGATCTTGCGCACCTCGCTCTCGTCAAAGCAGAGCAGCAGCGAGGAGGTGCCCTGCAGTATGCCGCGGCTTCCCTCAATCAGCTTCTTGCGCGCCGGCCCCGAAAAGGGATCCGTGCGCAACATATCCGAAGCCTCCTCGAGCAACTGCGCGGCAGTCTCCACGCGATGCAATGCCGACGGCATATCCTGCCTCAGTATCTTATCATCGGAGCTGTTGATTGTCTCGCGGCCCACCTTCACCAGATTCGCAACCGCAGCCGACACCACCTGGACCGGCCGGCTAAGATCCGGCATCGCATTGCCATCCTCAGCCTCCTCGTGTAAAATAACCAAGCGAGATACCTAAACCAAAAAACCAAAATAAATAAGATCAATTATTCAATTTCAATTTCAAGTTTCAGTTGAGTTTAATTCACAATTGGAGGAGGCAACTGGAGACTACTAAAATCAACTTTAAAGTAGAGCTATGAAAACAAAAACCAACTTTTTGCAATTTCAGCCTTTATTTAAGCTTTTTTTTTTTAAGTTTCACAACAATTCCAATTATTCACGCACAGGCTAATTAATTAATAATTTCAAATATTTTTTATTAATTCTCAGGAACAAATTAAAATGCAAAAAAAAAACAATAATGAATTAAATATTTAATTAAATTACTAAGTATATTTTGATTAAATTATAATTATAATTTTAAATATTAAAGAGACAAATAAGTTTCCAAACAAGCAGAGTGAAATATCTTCTACTCCATAAAATATATAAATTCCTAAGCAGGAAGAACAGGCGATTCAATATAGCCATGTGTCCATCTATATATGAGACCTTAGGCACCTTTAATCTTGAATAATAGTTTTCTTGACAAGTTTAATTAATTTTTTTTCGCAAATCAATATCGATATTTAAGTGTAAAAATATTTTTGAAGGCAAATTTGATATTAAAAATTGAGTAATATTTTTAGCAGCTGATTTCATATCTGGTATATATTTGCTATTCTTATTTGAATTTCTATATAAACAAAAGCAAGCAGACCAAAAAAAAGAAGCGGATTAAGATAAAAAAAAAATGTTTTTTTAAGAGTTTAAAGAATTTTGTTTGGCAAGCAGTTTTCATTACGTCATGACCAAAAACAAGCTCTATTACGTTTGGTCTCTATTTCAACGTCGATATACACATGATATACGCATGACCATAAAAAAAAGGTATCCAAACAGACAGACGGAAAGACTGAAAGACAGACAGATACTCAGATCGCATCTCGCGTTGCGAACTGGCCGCCAAATGAAGCGTGGGTCTTGCAATTTGGTCAAAGAATTCGACTCGAACTTGGACTTGACATCAGCAGCCGATTCCGTTATTGGGTAATCTCGAGATCAGTCACATTCAACTTGCCATTGCGGTTTCATTTTACTAGGCGGCTATTTCTGGAAATGAACGTAATATTTTCTACTCTTATGAGCAAAATAGGAGCATTTTGATAACTTTCTTATGGGCTGTTGAATTTTATATATTATTTATATGTTATCAACTTCTTGCGGTATTTACTAAACCAAACCCAATTGACTCATGGCTTGTGCATTGCTGCTGTTCAAAAGTATATACATAAAAAACATACGATTAAAAATACAATTCAAAAAAAAAAAAGAAAACTAAAAAAGGAACATGATTTGTGCCCATTCCCATTTTGATTCTGCTTCGAATTGTAATTCCGATTCGATTGTTTTAGTTTAAATATGCAGCAAAATTGCTTAATTAATCTCTGGGGCTTTTCGAGTAATTTTCGTGATGAATGAATTATGTAATTAATTTGATAAGCCCTCCATACTATTGGCCCTGCCCTGTCCACACACCCGCCCCTGGCCTTGGTCCAGTGGCAACGTGGGCGCGTCATTTGTTCCATCATCAACATCATCGGTGGTTTCGCTTGGGACACATTTGCTGACCAATTTGGCAGCGTATCTAAATTTAAACCAAACCACTTCATTATAGTAGTAGTGTAGTATTATATATAAATATATATATATATATATATATATATATATATGTGTGTGTATGCGTGTGCGTGTATGTGTGTGTGTGTTTATCAATGTGTTGATTGATGTGCTGCATGATCATTTTTAATTCGTTTTGTTTGCTTTCTGCCAGCCATTCATCCACGATGAGATCTGCTTCTGAACCCCCCACAAGCACAACGCCCACCCCCCATTCCACCCTATCTACCCCACCGTTCCTTTTCTCATCAGCACCATCATTATTTCCCCAAAATGAACGATGACTCAGACAACGCAGTTGGGTTTGCTTTTTGGCACACATTTCCCTATAGCTAAAGTCTTCAGTCAGCCGCATCAGCACCTAAATACACCTACACCTTGTGTTTCTTGCGCCACACACATACACCACACCACACACCCCCCACCCACTTCCCCCTAGGTCTCTTAGTGTTTGTTACGATCTATGATCAGCTCAAAACGGCTTCCACATGTTCGCCCTAAAAGAGCAATTTTCTTCTCGCTTCTCAATGATTTCATTTTCCTTAACATTTATGTTTTTTTTTTGTTTTTCATTTTGCTCGAAGTTGTATTTTTATTTTTTATTATGTTTGTATTTTATGCTGCTATTTTTGGCATCTCACAAATCTCTTTCTTTCTCTCCACACACATATATATATATATATATTTTTTTTTTGTTGCTAACAAATTTCCATTTGTTGTTTTTGATTAAATGCTCAAAATTTGTTCGCTTGTCCTCAGGCTTAGGCAATATCAGACATCTTCTTTTTCGTCTGTTGATATTATTTTTATTATGATTATTTGCCACCTGATTTATTTTTAGCTGGGCAAGATTTGTTAAGTAAGAATAACATAAAGAAAAAGACGCTTCTTCAAGTTTGTTGATTTTTCGGTGTTCACAAATAGATATTTGGGTACTATACATATATATATATATGTAATATTTCACAAGCTTGCTGATTGTCAGGTGTATTTTAAACGATTTCGTATATTATTATAAGTTTATTTGTCGTTAAATTACAATTACTAATCCATATAGCATAATAATGACAGCATTTCTACTCTAATCGAAAAAAAATGTTTAGCAACAACTCCAATTTTCTATATAGTTATAAATTTCTTAAGGTTAATTTACCTTTTTGGGCGCCAATTTGCCCACTTTTTATAGCTATGCGTGTTTATAAAATGATATATACATATATATATTACACCATACATATTTCAAACTCTATTAGTATTTCTTAAGTCAACTTTTTTTGATAGATTTTCCAAGCGCTTACCTGCTGAGCAACAGGATCTAAAATGCTCTCGATTGTTTTTGTGTGGAAGACGGGCATTTTTGTTCAGTAACTGCTAAAGCTCCTCTCAAATGCCTTAATGTGTGTGTGTGTGTATGTGCCTGTGTGTGTGTATGTGTGTGATTGGGTGCAGGAATTGGTATCTATCAAATATCCGTTTCTTCAAAGCCAATTCAATGAGTGCTGAAATAAATATTTAAATACTTATTAAGATTTCGATTGTAAAATAAATAATGTAACTAAATATAACAAAATTCGTTAGTTTTTTCAAACAGTAGCAAGATTTTTATGTAAGAGCAGCGAATGTGCATATAAATGTATATAAATTATATATATGTGTGCTATCTTGACATGTTGAAGATTCAGGTCGCAGATAATATGAAGATGCCACCTGTTGAAACATGGTCACATGAACATACACACACACATATGCACAGAGGTACACAGACGAATGTGTGCGTATGTGCTTTATCTTCCACATATCCAAGCTGAGCAGCAATGAGAAATTCCAATTAAGCTGTACAATTTCGGACAAATTTATATTCTCATGCATAAATACATACATACATATACATATATATATGTATATATATATATACTTATTTATTCACGGTATTAAGGTACAGTAGTCGTTCACAAATCAGTTTTCAAAATGTAAAATTAGTCCGAATAAATTTCATATTCTAATCGACATTTTTTTTAAATATTTCGTAAACAAATGTAAGTATTTATTTGAGATTTGGTGTGTTTGTGCTGCTTTTTCTGCGTATTCTCCTTTTCTTTTTCTTTTTCTTATTCTTATTCTGATTCTGTTTCGTTCGTGTTCGTCTTCGTTCGTTCCTTTCGTGCGGCTGTTCAATTAATGGTGACGCACACTGTGAGCTCATTGCAAAAATGTTTCTGTGTCTGGTCAAAGGTGGCTTTGCGGGTGGTGAGGGGACTGGGCGCAACCAGACACAACAACACTGATGACGCACTGTTAACAAATGTGGGGGGTACTCTTGCGATAATATTGTTGGTAGATCGATACCCGCGCCCTTCTCTGCTAATACTCCTAATTGGCAATAGCCAATTTTCAATTGGCATTTGCAGTGAAAGTGGAAATCTGAAGAAGCCAAAAGACATTGAAAATACGACTTCCTCATTAAGTGAAGAAAAAAAAACCCACACAAACCGGTGGGTGAGAAGGTGTGTGGGTGTGCTATATGTGTTTGCTACATCAAAGCAAATTGGCGCCAAGGCGTTTTGAGCACCTTGCTAAAATAGAAAAAAAAATGAACGCAATGCACTTGAAAAAAAGTGTGTATAAGTCAAAACGAAGGATACAAAATATATTAAAGCATAGGAAAATATAACAAATTTTAGGCTAAGGACAGATAATAACAAAAGCTAAGACGATTTAATACTGTTTCGCTCAGTGTATGCGTAATATATATAAATATATATATGAGTGCATGCCACTTATGGTTTTTAGCTTAGTTTACAATTGATTTTTGCAGCAACAAAATTGATCAATATTAGAAACAAAAAGCGAGAAAACCAAGCTAAAAATTCATAACAGCAAAAATATTTGAGTTGAGTGCGCTGTGTGTGTGTGTGTGTCTGTGTGTGTGGGACGCGTGTTTATTGACTGGCTGTTGCCATTTATGGTTAGGAAATTGATGCACAAATATGCCAATAAATAAACACACACAAACGATATCAGAGCAGGTGCCTTAAAATCTATTTAAATCGCGGCTCATCTTTAAGCAGTCAATCGATGAACACATTCTTATTGAAATATGCGCTTATATGTTTGTGTGAGTGCACTGTCGACATTTGCGAAGCTCCAGCAATGCAACAATACCAACAGCAGCAGCCGCTAAGAGGCAACTATTTGCGGCGCAGAGGGAGAATTCTAATTGTGGCTGCGACTTTTTTTATTTAAGTGTACACATTGTGTTTTGTTTAATGAATGAAATCAATGAAGTCATAAATTAAAAACAGCAGCAGCAGCGGCCACATTCCCCATGGGGCAGCTGGCTTACTGTTCCCACTGTGGTCAATTTACAGCTACTGAAATTGAGACAGCGATCGCAGCATCGACAAAGCGCGCCAGCGCACAATGATGCGCGCGCGCTTACTCCGCTAAGGCAAACTAAACACATGCACAATTGTCTGTGTGTGTGCGTGCGCATGTGTGCACACAACAAGATGTTCATTTGTACGCATATTAATTTATTTAGGGCAGCCAGAATTTGTAGTTGATGTAAGCACAGGCACACAAACAAACATATATATATATATGTATATATAAATATATATTTATATGTACATTCCTGTATGTGAGCGTGCTTAGCTGATTGTTTCTTATGTATTGTTTTTATTTCACGCATATTTAGCTTTTATCATGTTTATACTTTGGCATTTCTACGTAGGTAGCAACAAACACCTAACACAAAGCACACACACAAGCCCATACGTATGTATAACACTGTCAACAATTTGCTCACAAATCACAAAAAAAAAGAAGTAAAATACAAGACCACAAAACAAAACTGCCGAAGCCTGATGACAAATGCAATTCAGTTGCTGATTTAATGCGAATTTTGACAATTGAACGATTCACAACACACGCACACATAACTGAAAATGTGAATATATTATATATATATATATATATATATATATATAGTCATTGTTATTTACTTTAAACTTTTGCCTTATTCACTATGGCTGTCGCCTCTCGCAGCGACTTTCACTTGCTTGCCCGACTGTTCTTTAAATACTAAAAAAATGATTGGGGGCCACAATCTACCGTGCGCCGATGGCGACGACGACGATGCTTTTGTTGTGCGCTACGTGCCTATATTCTTCTTCTTCTGCTCTCCATATCGCCATCACTTCTCTTTTGGCGCTCAATTTCAACATTCTCTCGAATTGCTTGTGTGAGTGTGAGTGAGTAAGGTATATTCTTCCCCACACGATATTGGTATTGTTGTTGTTATTACATTTATTGGTTTGCTTTTAATTTTAATTTAAAATGCTTCTTTTTATCAAATGTATACAGTAGTTCAGGCAGAAAAAGATCTACAGCTTAGATTTTTTCCTAGTAATTAGTGCTGTGAAAAGGTAAATACAAATGTCAAATACTTTTTGCAGAAACATGATTATTTTTTACTTTTATAATACAAAAACAAAAAATTCGAAATTTAACATAGGCAAACTGCTAATCGTAACAGCTGTAAATAACAGATGTTACCTTAGACCTTCTGCTAATGACAACTTGGTATTTTCACAATATTTTAGAGTATTGTGGGCTGCCAACTTGTTGCAAAAAATGCTGCCAAATCGAAACTTTCCAACACTGTCATTAATACATATATATATGCATATACATATATATACGTAACTCATACAAATTAATTGAAGGAAAAATTGGAAAACTAAATGATTTGTGCAAAGCAAATTTAATTGAACATATTGCGTTTGTGCTTTAATCGGAATGCATTGTGAGTGCAAATATGTAAAACGACGCAACGCGTGTGCAGTGCAAGGCGAAACATAGCAAAGCAAACAATACCAGCAGGCAGGCAGCAGCAGCAAAAGCAGCGCAGCAGCAGAGTCAGAGGCCGATCTGACGTGAAAGAAAAACGACGCATGCAGAACAGAAAATGCCTCAGCTGTGGTAATTAATTAGAAAAAAGAGTTCCATTGCAAAAGTAAGCCGCAATAATGTAAGGAAAACACAACTTTCCATACTTTTATCATATATTCTACATGCAGTTTGCACTGTCAGGCGACACAAGTAAGTGTGTATGTGTGTGTGAGTGCTTTTTGTGCGGGTGTGAAAGAGCACGCACCATAGTTGTCTGCCTATGTAACTGCTGTCGTCGGTGTACTTCTATATATATATACATATATGTATATTTTTTATAATGTGTGTATATACGTATGTGTGTGTTTGCCTTTGCAATGTGCAGGCAAAGCAATTCACAATTATATAGAACGAAGATTATTCAAGTGTGGTAAACGGTTTAGATTATGTAAAAAAAGAATTCGCGTTTACAAATTGCAACAACATCGCTTAAAAAAAAAACAACAACAGCAGCAACAACAAAAACATTGGCTGTTAACAGCGACGTCGCAGTCGATGACGACGTCGACGCGTCGTGAGATTTGCTTTTTGTATGTGTGTGTCCGCACCCACAAAAAAAAAATAGATTATAGCAAATAAACAAAATTTTAATCAAATAATTCATCGGAAAATTGAGACACATCCACTAAAAAACAAAACGCTATAAAAAAAAAAATAAAAATAAAAAGGAACGGCAAACAAACGCTGCTTTTAAACTTTAAACGGAAAAGAGTGAACAGACAAAAAGACGGGTCGAATGCAAAACAACCGACACCGTACACACTCACACATGCATACGCTTATTTATACATACACACATGTGTGTATGACCGAGACATGGCTGACTCTCTATGTGTATGTTTGCTTGTGTGTATATGAAAAAATAGGCGTGTTGTCGATTCGCTATTAGAAAAAGTCAAAACAAATCAAACACATAGTTTAAACAATTAACACGATTCTGAAAACCTTAACGAATCGTTTCTTTCAAGCAAATCGCATGATTTTTTCCGAATTAGTGACAAGAAAAAAATGCAGTTCCTGCAACCCTATATTTTTTTGTGGTGTAAATGCGGCGCTAGGAAATAATTAAATACCGCTAATGCTTCCATATTCATGTCCATTATGAATTAACCAGCTATATATACATAAATATATATATGTGTGTGTGTGCACGTGTGTTGCTCCATCTCGGCCTGTTCACCTTGCACCTCATGTAGAACATATGTGAAATTTAAATTAGGAAGAATGTCTGATTATATTATTTTATTATGTTAAGTGCGAAAACTCTTGATTTCAGTTTAAAAAATGCGTAGCTCAAATCTGAGTATCAAAATTATAGAAATAAAAATAACATACATTTGATAAGCGGCTTTTCGTCGTATAACAAACTGAATGAGATATGAGTGTGCGGATATGCGTGCATGTGTGTTTGGGTATGTGTGTGTGTGTGTGTTTGCGTCTGTATATGTAAACCAGGCACTAAATGAACGAAGAATGAGTGTGTGAATCACTTGATCGATTTGAATGCGGCAAAAGAACTCTGAGACTCCTTTTATCACGCGCACACAAACAGACATACATTTATTTATATATGCCTATATAGTTTATACTCTCCCACACACAAACGTATATGTATAAGCAACTTTCAATTAATTTCGTTTGCAGAAGAGTGCGCAGTAAGCAGTAGAAAGCCAAAATTTATAATTAAAAACATCAACAACAAATCCAAAGCAAGAAAAAAAATCGAGTTGTCAACTCTACTCAGAGAGAGAGAGAGAGAGTTGTTGGTGTGTGTGCGTGTGTGCATAACATGAGTAACAAAGATGCCTTCGGCACGTCCTGGTAGTCTCAAAGATCCGGAAATAGCCGATCTATTTAACAAGCATGATCCGGAGAAGATCTTTGAGGATTTGCGCGAAATTGGCCATGGGTCCTTCGGTGCCGTCTACTATGCCCGCTGCAATCTCAACAAGGAGATTGTCGCAATCAAGAAGATGTCATACACGGGCAAGCAGAGCCAAGACAAATGGCAGGACATACTCAAAGAGATACGGTAATTATATTTGTCATATATTGTTGGTATTGTTATTGTTATTCAATTATTCAACTTACTTGCAGCTTTCTACGTAAATTAAATAACCCAAACACAATTGAATACAAAGGCTGCTATCTGCGAGAGTCGACGGCGTGGCTGGTGATGGAGTATTGCGTAGGGTCAGCCTCCGACATCATTGAGGTGCACAAGAAGCCGCTCCATGAGGACGAAATCGCTGCCATCTGTTTGGGTGTACTGAGCGGATTAAGTTATCTGCACTCGTTGGGTCGCATCCATCGGGACATCAAGGCCGGCAATATACTGCTAACCGATATGGGCGTGGTAAAATTGGCCGATTTTGGCAGTGCTGCGATCCAGTGTCCGGCGAATAGCTTTGTGGGCACACCGTATTGGATGGCGCCCGAGGTCATCTTGGCGATGGACGAAGG
Source organism: Drosophila fungiperda (assembly GCA_035042345.1). Classification (NCBI taxonomy): domain Eukaryota; kingdom Metazoa; phylum Arthropoda; class Insecta; order Diptera; family Drosophilidae; genus Drosophila; species Drosophila fungiperda. Next base: position 465,999 of record JAWNLM010000137.1, on the reverse strand, counting down.
CCAGTACGATGGCAAAGTGGATGTCTGGTCTCTGGGCATCACCTGCATTGAGCTCGCCGAGCGTAAGCCCCCATACTTCAATATGAATGCCATGTCCGCACTCTATCACATTGCTCAGAACGAGTCGCCCACGCTACCGGTAATTATCGAATGACACTTTGATTGATATTGAGATATTCATAATGTGATAATTTGTTGTTTGGCTTTGCCTCGGCAGAAAAATGACTGGTCGGACACGTTTTGCAATTTCGTGGAGCTCTGCCTGAAAAAGATGCCCGCGGAGCGACCCTCATCGGCCACACTGCTGCAGCACTCGTATGTGACGCGCCCACGTTCCGAGACGGTGCTACTGGAGCTGATCGCGCGCACAAAGTCGGCGGTGCGCGAACTGGACAACCTCAACTATCGCAAAATGAAGAAGATACTTATGGTGGACACATGCGAAACGGAAAGCGCCATCGGCGACACCGATGACCCGCAGGACGATCATGCCGGCGGTGATAGCAGCAAGAGCAATAGTATTACTTCCGAACACTCCTTACACTCGGTGGGTGTATCGGCGGCCAGTAGTCAGGTGAATTTACAGATTGGCGACAACCTATTCTTAATACCTTAACACTTCTGATTCGTAGAGCTCCTCATCGAACTCGATACCTGCTGCATCGCAGAATCACCACCATATCGGGGCACATTATCATCAGCAGGTGGTCGCTGTTGCAACCGCCATGCACCATCAGCTGGAGCTGCAGAAGCAGCATCACAGCAACTGGCCAACTGTACCCCAGCAGCAGCAGCAACAACAGCAACAGATCTCAGGGTCTGGTGCTGTATCGCGCAACTCGTCGCGTCATCGCAATATTCCACCGTTGCCAAACATAATGCACTCCATGAATAACAATGTGACGCCAACGAATTCGGCATCGGTGGTGCCGGCGCCAGCGCTTCCGCCATCGGTGATGCCGCACCTGGGTGTCGGTGGTGGCAGCGCTGCTGGTGGTGTTGGAAGTGGAGGTTGTGGAAGCAGCACCGGTGGCTCACCGGCTGGCGGTGAACATCGCATGCCCGGAATTCAGCCACGTTATCTAGCGACACCGGCCGCCCAGCAGGCTGTCTATGCTGCCACCTCGGCATCCTCGCAGCAGGCCATCTCCAATGCGGTCAACGATCATGGGCCAAACAATTTCGCCACCATCCGAACGACAAGCATTGTCACCAAGCAGCAGAAGGAGCATATGCAGGTGTGTGCAATACACATATCCATACGCAATTACATCTATATAGATAAATATATATACATACACCAACAACAATAAACTCATAATGATGAGCGCGCGCGTGTGTGTGTGTGTATAGTTGTAGTTGCACTAGTTGAAATTAGTAGGGTTGCTGCAAGTCATTCACATTAAACGATCCGCTAATTTATCGAAGCCTTATCGATAAATTATGGCTTTTTAAAACTCACCTCAGTACTCATTTCACTCAGATCGTTCTGTGCTTTACTGTTTGTGTATGTGTGTGTGGTGGTTTATTTTGCCATGTTTGCGGCCTGTCAGCAATACTCTACATTGTGTCATAGTTTCCTCCCTCCACACAGTCACAGCTGTCATTTCCCGCCTGTCGCTCTCTCGTTCTCCAAATCGATCGTTTTCGTTCTAACTTTTGCTCTCTCTCTCTCTCTCTTTCTCCCTCTGTGCACAACATTTGATTGTTGCTGTTGTTGTTTATTGTTTGTATTTCTACTCTTCAACAAATAACAAATAGGCGCGCTATAACTTCTGTTCCCAACTGTGTGGCGGCTGTTGCACTTGCTTCTGCTGCGGCAGAGGCAGCGAGTCGGATGCGGATGACTTCTTCGCTGGCCACGATGACGGCTTCTTCCACATGGCTAAAAATAGTAGCAGTCCAAAGCAATGCCAAACTTTAAATCATTGTCCCTGTGTGATCTCTTAAAATAACTACATACGAAAACAAAAAAAAAAACAATACAAAAATATAGTATATTACATACATATGTATGTATACATGTATTTGTGTGTGTATGTATTAATATATTTGCGTGTCCTGTGTATGTTTGGGTCGAGTTTATGACAATAAATATATATATATATCAATAAATATATAAGATACTTAATGCAAGAAACAAATACTTATTGCAAATTGAGTGCATCCAAAACAAACAGTAAAAAAAACACACACTCACATACACATACACAAGTTCTCAACCGAGCAGCGAACGCACCTACCCAATCAAAGCATTTTCTCACTCACACTCGCACCTCTTTGCTCAATTGTTTTTCTATGCTGCTTTTTTTCCTTCTTCCTTATTTGCTTACTTTTGTTGCTACATTTTACTCCACACTCAACTCTACTTCACTTAACACCTGCCGTGCATTCGACCTCTCGCGCTCTCTCTGCTTTTCTTGGATTGCTTGATTTTGAACAATCTGACGGCAGCGGCAATTGCAGAACATAAACCGGCATTTTATCTTGCTGTCTGTTTTTTATCTTTCTTGTTTTCTTTGTTAAAGTTTTAATATTAGCTTTAACTGTTTTATTTGTTTTTACTTCATTGTATTGAATTGTATGCATTTGCTTAGCAGTACCGGCTTTTGTCAATAAGAATGATTTTTCCTTGCTTTAAATTCGCCCATTTTGAGGTTAAGAACGAATGGGAACTTAATAGACTGGTTGTAAGTTATAAGTTCAGATCTTGTTGTTGTTTTTGCTGTTGCTCTTTTGATATTTCTGATGTAGCACCTCATACTCATACTCATACATAAACGCAAACACGTAGCTAAAATTCGCTTATGTTTTCCATGTACAATATTTGTGACTTGCCTGCTAATTTGTGAAAATGCAGGAGGAGATGCACGAGCAAATGTCCGGCTACAAGCGGATGCGACGGGAGCACCAGGCGACGCTGCTGAAGCTCGAGGAGAAGTGCAAAGTGGAAATGGAGACGCACAAGTCAGCGTTGGACAAGGAGTATGATAATCTGTTGCATAACTTTACCAGAGAACTGGAGCGCCTCGAGGTAAGACTAGACTGAAAACAACAAGATCAACACAGACACTGATCTTCCACATTGCAGGCCAAGCATCAGCAGGATGTGGAGCGGTGCTTGAAGCAGACAACAACGGCTGAGAAGAAACTACAGAAAGAGATTACACTGAAGCAGGAGGGCGATCGTAAGGTGTTCGATTTGAATCGCAAAAAGGAATACAAAGCGAACAAGGAGCGCTGGAAACACGAACTCTCAATGGATGAGTCAACGCCAAAGCGACAGCGTGATTTAACCTTGCAATCGCAAAAGGATAATCTGAAACAGCACGAGGCGCAGGAGGAGCAACGCATGCTGCAGGCTCAGAAGCAATACATTGAGCTCGAGATGCGTAAATTCAAGCGAAGACGCATGACACATCAGCACGATCTGGAGGATCATCTGTTGCGTGATGTAAGTTGCACCAAAAAAAACTATCAAAATTAAATGAATTTAAATGAATTAAAACACTCGATTTGCCGCCAATGCAGGAGCTGAGCAAGAAGCAACAGCAGCTGGAACAGGCCCACGCCATGCTGCTGAAACACCACGAAAAGACACAGGAGCTGGAGTATCGCCAGCAAAAGAGCGTGCATCAATTGCGAGAGGAACAGGTGGGTCAACTGCTATAAAATTTATTCTTCACTCGGTAAAATAATTAATCTCTCACTGCTATAGATAAACAAGCAGCACGACACGGAGTTCCACAATCAAGAAGACTACATGGATCGCATCAAGAAGGATCTGCAACGCAAGCATGCCCTCGAGCTAAGACAACAGCCCAAGAGCCTGAAGGTAAATCATCCACTTAAAATGTGTTCCATTGAATGGTAATTGAATTTCGAAAAATGCACATTTACAGCAAAAGGAGCTGCTGATACGCAAACAGTTTCGCGAGACATGCAAAACGCAAACGAAACAATATAAACGCTACAAGGCGCAAATGCTGCAAACGACGCCAAAAGAGCAACAAAAGGAGGTAATCAAGCAGCTCAAGGAGGAGAAGCATCGCAAGCTCACGCTGCTGGGTGAACAGGTGAGAGTGAATGACAATAGATATTAATGTAGCTATAAATATATACATATATACCACTATTCATATCCATATTTGAATTTGATTTGCAGTATGAGCAAAGCATTGCCGACATGTTCCAAAGTCAAAGTTATAAACTGGACGAGAGTCAAGTGATCGAGTGCCAACGTACCAATGAGCAATTGGAATACGAACTGGATATGCTCAAAGCCTATCAGAACAAGAATAAGAAGCAGGCGCAGGAGCAGCGTGATCGGGAGCGTCGCGAACTAGAGAGTCGCGTCAGCGTACGGCGCAATTTATTGGAGAATAAGGTTAATACTCTTTCACAATTATTATTATTATCATTAATCATAATTTCCATATTTAGATGGATGCCGAATTGCAGCAATTCAATTTGGAACGTGCCGAACGTTTGCGCATGAAACACGAGAAACATGCTAAAGAATTGGAAGCTTTTGATAATGAATCGATAGCCTTAGGTTTCAGGTATGAATCAAAACAAACATCTATTAAGAATTATTTTTTAATACTATTAATATATACAGCACTTTATCACTAACGGAGGTATCACGCGAAACCTACCCAGATGAGGAGGGCAGTTTGTCTGGATCCATGATTAGTTTAGCGCATAGCAATAGTTCTACAAGTTTTCCGGCTGGTTCCCTATAGCATAGGAAACAACAGCAACAACAACACCAAGAGCAACAGCAACCATATAGTAATATGAACTATTATAATTTTAATGGACATTTTAAAACCAGCACTACAACGCCAACACTAACATTAACAACAACAACCAAAACAACAGCAACAGCGGCAAGTAAATCCCGACACAAGCAACTTTAACAACAATTACAATTAATAATAAAATGCAGACACTCGTTGTTTTTGCAGCATCATTAATAACTTAAAAACAATCAAATGAATTAACGAACGTAACGCGTAAACATTTTTATTAACGTTTCGAACAATAACAACAACAAAATAAAAAAAATCTGCATTCATTTTGTATTAAAACGTACTCGATTCAAGCAAACAACAACAATAACAAAAAAACCAACACCGACTAAGAAATTAAATAAATGCTGTTGATTACAGAAACAAACAAGATGAAAAGAAACATAAACATAATACAACTATATAATGCAAACAAAACAAAAATGGACAGCATAAATACATAATTTGAATGTAAGCATAAAACCATATTACTAATAACAAAAACAACAATAACAACCACAACATCGACAAAAATAGACGACCGCAAGCAACAACAAAATTATCGATATATATCGACAACTATACATATACATGTGTATATGTATGAAACTGTTTAAGTTTTATTTTGAAATTTTGATATTATTACATAATAATTTAATTAATTCTTTTGTTATCGAAAGCGAATTGCAAAACTGTGTAAATGTGTTAAAGCTCGCAATTCGATCAAGAAACGACAAACAAACAAAGAAAAATTCCTCGAGAAGAGACAACATCGGATCATAAAAAGGACCTCTTTATAAACAAAAGTGCCTGTGGAGAGGACAGAAGCAGATGCAGTCTCTTCATATACACGAGTTCGTGTATCGGAGATAGAAAAATAAGATCGAAGCTCGCCACTGAGTGTGACTTTCCACTGCTAAATCAGTCAATAAAGTAAGGGACAGAGAGAGAGAGAGAGAGAGAGAGGGAGATAGTGAGCGCGAAAAGCATGCGACTCTCTCCTGCCATGCCCAGGAGAAACGAGTAGCTAGCAGATTTCAACACATTATTGATTGAGCAATTGCTTGGCGCCATTTTTGCATGTTGTTCAATTCGAAATTTTCAGTTTTTTTCGTTACGTTTTCCTTTGGACTTGCTATATAAAACAAATATAAAAACACAAAATATAATAAATAAGATAATAAACAAAAACAAAACAAAAAGAAAAAAAACAACAATTAAAAGTAAGCCTATTATAGACTTAATTAATGCAAATTGCAAAATGCTTAGTCAAAAACAATAAAAATTGTATAGAAAATTAAATGCATATGAATGTTTAATTAATTACAATTTATGTTTATGTGAGTTCTTTTTTTTGTTGTATACATACAAATAAATATACACCTAATCACATACTACACAAACACACACCCATGATCACAAGCCCCGATCATAAGGTATAACATTTAACATTTGTAGAAATGCAATTTTTATTAAACAAAATGATAAAAAAAAAACTAAAGAAAAGTTGAAGAAAAACAACAAATACAAAACAAGAAAACATTTTTCCGTTAGCAATTAATTAATAAAGACAAGAGCGATTGGGATTAGTGCATAGATATGGAAATCAGCAGAAAAATAAATTCGTAATATGATATGATATACGATATGAGGATATGATAATGTTCATGAATGTGTATTAGTATTATTCTAGTGCATAACTAGTTGCTTTTGCATGGATTTCTTAAGGAAATAACAACATAGAACCGAAATTAACAAATGCAAAGAAATAACTTTATAAACATATTTAGGCAGAGAAGGCATTAGAGAGAGAGAGAACAGAAGAGGAGAGCGAGAAAGAAAGATAACAATAGGGCAGCGCTTTGGGAGGTGGGAACAGAGAACACAGAACATACATATGTAATATTTTTTATGTTTATAAAATTGTTTTTTTTTATTATTATTATTATTAAATTGTATTTTTGAAGTGGAAAACGAATAACAATTAAATTGATACACGTCAATAAAATAAAACATAAAATAAAAGAAAAAAAAACATACATATATATGCATTTTTATTACAGAAAATAAGAGAACTGACAACAAACAAAAAAAAAAAAAATTAAATCGAATTTTTACAAATATAATTTTAGTTTGGTCAAATACAAAAGAATATAATACATATTGTCGCTTGAAAATTTGAACTTTTCTTGCTTTTAAACATAGTATTTTAAAAAATCCTATTAAATTGAACATACAATTTGAAATAACTATATGTATATAGCAAACAACTTTTAAATAAAAAGATTTCATATATAATTCATTTGAAAGCCTTACTTACGTTTGACCTTTTAAAAGTCATTGTTCCTCAGCAGGCTGACTATATAAATTGAAACTGCGGTTTGTTTATTGAACTCAATAATGCTGTATTAGGTTATATATACACACAGATGTACAGATGTACTATATAATTGATCAAAAACTATAGAGTATACATGCTTTATGATGTGGCAACAATGGGCGAAGCATGCTGCAACCACTTAAAATTAATTGTATGCATAGCAGTCTATTTTTTGGTACTTGCAGCATGTTGCATCAATTGTTGTCTGTTCCAGTCACATCTGGGATTACAAGATTTTAACTACATATAGTAAGTATGTTGTACATATATATGTCAAAGATTGTGCCATGGATATAAAGATTTGTTTTGTTATGTTCTTGACATGCAATCTGTGTATTGAGCTAGTTTTGTATGTACACAGGTACAGAGTATATATATATATATATATATATATATATTATGATATACATAAATTTGTATACATATATTGCCTACACACATTAGGAATTGTAAAAGCTTTAGCACTTACAAACTATATATATATTTTTTTATATAAAATATATGTGGGAATACATAAATATAATTGTGTACATATATGTATATATATATATATATATATACTTAAGGGTTATCGAAACACACACACGTGTGTGTGTCTGCTTCTTGTGTTTGTGTTTAAATGGTTCAGAAACGTAGAATTTGTACACTCTGAATTTGCATTTTTGTGTATGGGTATTTGTTTATATAAATATTCATTGGCTTAATCTGGTTGCTGATAGGATCTAAAGCCGGGGCTGCGCTTCTGCTCCGTGCGGAACAGTAGGGGTCGGGGCCTCTGGAGAGAGGAGGCGTTGCGTCCGCGTGTCAAGCCGCACGCTTTGCATAAATAGTGTGCCTCCCAGCGGCTTAGGCGATGGCTTCACAAGCTCATCACGTTGTCAAGGAATGTATGTTTGTTGATCACCTTCGTCGTTGCAATTAAGAACTCCACATTGTTGTCCTCCTGGGCGGCGAGGAAGCGCAACGCTGCGATCTCGGCAAACGTGCAACCGCCGACAAACATAACGAGGACAACGCGTCGTGCATGCATCAGCGATGCCTCGCTGGGCGTGGCACCGACTACAGGCCGCCCACCGATCCCAATCAGCTGCACCTGAAAGTCCTCGAATGTTGGGCCGGGTAAATTGTTGATTTGGCTCTTGAGAGTCTGCCAGCCGAGTGGCTTCAGTGAGTGCTCGACGAGCCGTGCGGTCAGCGGTGCATAAAAGCTATGCACATAGCTAATGTCAGTTGGATTCACCTCAACGGTGTCATTTACTGTCAGATTCAGGGTCTGTGGAATGAACAAAAAAATATTATTTTGCACTTGTTGATTGCTTTTTGATAACTTGTTACTTGTTGGCCATTGGATTCGTTGTTTGGTTCTTACCTTTCGGAGCACTGCGTAGGCACGCGGTTCTGTCTGTGTGCGCAGAAGTCCAGCCTTCTCTAGATTGCTGATCCTTAAGAGCACCTCCACTCCGTAGACTTGGGCCAGTTCACGCTTGTAATAGTTGAGCACACGCTCCTTGAGGCCAGAGCCGGCAGCACACTGCAAACAAATGAGACGCAGCACGTTCCGCAGCTCGGCCCGGCATGCAATCTGGTCCTCAATGTAGGCGCTCGCTTTGTCAATATCGGCACAGATCATGAACTCCTGCTCGGCGGCCAGGTCATCGATGAACGAGTGAACGTTCAGGTGCTCATCAATTAGACTGGCAATAGCCGTGTGCTCGGACGTTGCCTTCTTCTGCTCCATTATCTGCTTCAGGCGTTCCACGAAGCACTTAATCTCTTGCACCGTCTGCTCCTCCCGATTCACATTCACCTCCGATTGAATTTCCTTCGCCTTACGCGCCAACAGCAGTCGTACCTCGTTGAAGTTCTTGTCGCGCAGCTCGGCGTACATCTGCTCGCCGGAATGCAGCATGATTGTCTTGCGATCTGTGTCGCCTAGCAGGCTCCGTTGCCGTTTGACGTCACCACCGCCACCTGCCGCAAAATGTTCCGCTGGTAGGGTCAATCGATTTTGGCGAATTCCGAAGAACTCATCGATCAGGCCCTCGTATGTAAGCTGAGTGGCCAGCGGTGTCAGCAGATCGATGCCTCGATCCAGAATGATGAGCTGATCAATGACGCCCTTATCGCCATTGTACAGCCCCTTTTCATCGATGGCTAAATGCTTGGCATGATCCCAAACCAGTTGTGCATGCTCACCTTTTCCATATATCTTGGGTATGCGGCCGTAGAGTCGTTGCAGCTGCACTAACCCAATGGCCGCTTGGTAAAGCGATGTGGTGTCGCCATCGACGCACACATCGCGAAATCCGCTTGCTGTCTCCATGCTGACAAGGTCGGAATCTAGCGGCAGAAAGTTCCAGGCAAGCTCCTCGATGCACCCAAATGCACCGATAACCTCCTTGTTTTCCAGCTTCTTGATGCACCTGATCGATCGGCGCGGTACGAAGAAGATGTGAAAGAGGCGGCCCGCGTGAGTGTTTGCCTTTACATGATTTGCCAGGTGATCCATCAGCGATGGCTGTGGCCGAATTATGTAGATTATGTTCTGCAACTCCTTGGGAAAAAGCTGTTCTGGCTTCAGTAATAGCAGCTTAATGCCCCGTTCTGGGAATATTTTTGGATTCGCTATCAATCCCAACAGACCGATCATGGCGTCGTCCAGCACAATCACCTTGGTGCCCTCGATGGACTCGAGCAGCTGCACTAGATCCCGACATGACTTCTCCTGCAGCAGCTGCAAATTGACGCGATGACTAAACAAATATGGAAACATGACTAATCCTTGCTCAATGCTCTTGAAAATATTCTTTGTGTTTGGTTTTGCGTTTGCAGTCGCAGACCATGCAGCCGCTAATGGCGTTGTTGGATCTTCGAACTCCGTTGCTCTATTAATAGTTTGCTAGGTGTAGGTGGTATTTGCTACGCCCACAAGCCGCACTGCACTTTGGCAAAACAGCTGTTCTGTTACTGCGCAGAGAACACACACCTTAACTAAACTAAAGTTGAAAAGTGTGTACACACTTGCCAAAAGCAATAGATAAAATATCTCAGTTCATTTAAATTTACAATTTCGTGCTGTTTAGGTGTCAAGAACCTAAGTTGCAATGCCTATTAAAAACTGCATGTTATATGCAACTTTGTATTTATTTATTAATTATAATTTTACATTTTTATATTCCTTGAAAAACAATTATTAATTAGATATTTTCTAATCCTCTACTGGCTATATATTGTATCCAGATTCCTCAATATGAAGCTAAGCTAAGTTAAACATTAAATAAGTACTAATTTGATTTCTGAATGTACCCTAACATTTTATAAGCGCATACGATTGCATACAAATTATTTTCAAACAAGCTCTTAAAATTCCGTAAATTGTGTAAGCAAATCAATTTATCGATAAATGCTCGATAGTTTTGACAGTCACAGATACGTAAATTTGTTGATCATCTCTACGAAATATACAACGACAATATAATATAATTTTGAAGCGTGTGATAGAATTTGGTTCTGTTGTTTGCGACTCGGGCAATTAGTCGGAGTAGGGAGTAAGCCAACTAAGAACTTTTTCATTTGCCACACAAATGGCGTCCAAGGGTAATCATAATTTTCGTCAGAACCGGGCAATGCAACAGCCGCAACGCTCAAATTTACGTGCCGCACCGTACCGAAAGCCGTTCCGGCAGCAGGCACAGGCACAGGCACAGACACTGAACCAAATCATGTACTCATCCAGCCAGATGCCCAGCGATCCGCTCTACATAGACTTCACTAACCCGACGCCAGAACCACCGACCAAATCCACGACGCCAACCGGCAACGCTGGCTCTGCACCTGGCCAGGCAGATGGGGGCAAAAAGAAGCCGCTCAAAGGTAAACAGGGCAAAGGCAACAAAAACAACCAGCAGCAACATTCGCACAACATGCAGTATGCGCCACAAATGCAGATGCGAATGCATGGCAATGACGGCTGGATACCGCGGTTCCATCCGCCCAATGGCAAACGCTTTGAGGAACCGATGCCGATGCCGAACCGACGCCGAATGTGTGGTGGTGATGGGGGAGGACCATCGATACGTGGTGGCGGTCGTCACATAATGGGTCCCATGGGTCCAGGACCCTGCCCGATGGGTCCACGTGGTGTCCTGGGTCCAAACGGTGGTGCCCTTATGCTGCCATATCCACCAATGCGTTTCCTAGCACCAATGCCTCCCATGCACTGCCCAATGCCACCCATGGGTGGCCCACCGCCTCCTCCATTTATGCGTCGCAACGGACGTGGTGGTCTCAATCATCTGCCACTGCCGCCACCGCCGTTGATGGGACCGCACAGGATGGGGCCACGTATGCCGCCACGGAGCATGCCACCCGGCTGTCCTGGCCCAGGACCCTACCTCATGGGCCACATGAGCGGCAATATGAACGGCGGCAAAATTAAGAAGCCAAATCCCAAGCTGATCAAGCTGACGGTCAAAGGCAAGAGCTCGATCAAAACACTCAAGAATTTGGTGAATCAGTATCCCATTGACAAGCCCTGGGTCAATGATGAAATACGCGCCGTTCACGACGCCAAGCTGGACATTGAGAATCGGCTGAAGGGCAACAAGGATGACGACCTCTTTGCCCAGTACAGAGTGCAGCGGGACAAATTTGTTTCCATGTATGAGGTGGCGCGCGAGGATTATCTAAAACAGGAGGCCGCCACGGTGATGGCCAAGGTAACGTTCAATATTTAATCTACCAAATATTATAAATATTTGTTTGTTTTTCTTTCACTCTATCGATGATATCGAGTATCTTCATTATAGCCACACACCGAACACACACAAATAAAACATTAAACCCACACACATCCACACACACTCAGACACATACATCATACACAACAGATTTGCTTTGGTTCCCGTTTTGAGTGTAAATCTCTTTTAATTGAGTTAAGAAAGTGTTTAGTTAGTTAGTTTAGTTAGTTTATGGGTTTATATCAGTTATGCAATATTTGTTTGTTGGTTTTTTTTTTCTACTATATCATTGGCATACATCAATACATTATTCTTTTGCAGGATACCAAAGACAAAGACAATGAGAAAAATACAAATTCAAATCCGAACGCTGCCGCACAGGTCGGAAACACAAATGATGCAACTATTCCACAAGTTCAAGCAAAAACCAAAATCAAACCGAATGCAAATAATGCAGACATTGCAACAGCCACAGTCGGCAATTAAACAAAAACAAAAATAACAGGCTAACAATTTAAGTTTAGATGAATTTATGTTTGTTCGCCTAGAATATTTATAAACTCAACTCCTCCCAAAACGAAACATAGAAACAATGGAACAAAAAAGTTTAAACACAAAAATAACACTAGGAAATATGATATTTAGGAATTATACAATTTTTGGTTGTGTCAACAATCAACCAAACAAAAACAATTATTATAATAACGTAAAGAAACAAGCAACAAGACTTATCCATGAGCAAATACAGCCAAAAAAAAACATTGTGTTAAGTTGTCGTTGAGTGCCAGTATAAGAATGTAGGACTTCATTGTTTTTCCTCCATTATTATTGGTAATTCTATGTAATGCAATGTAAAATGTAACGTCAAAAAATGTATGTCAAGAAAACAAACAGAAAACATACAAAAATTAAGCGATATTTTGCAATTTTGAGCGCCATGTTTGTGAACTAGTTAATATTTGCACTTATCTTTGAAGACTTTCCTTATTGCGCTTGGTTTAGCTTATTTTTGTTGTAAATTCAATTTTGGCAACACCAATATCAACAGCAGCAATTATGTTGAAATGGGAAAACATTAAGGAAAAACTTCAAAAGAACTTATAAAAAAAAGCTTATCAACTCAATATGTTTCTCTGTCATGATTATGAATTACACTTTGTAAACACCTAATTATTATGATAAACATAGTATTTGCTTAATTGTATTTTTAAATTAATTCTTAAAAATTACAAAATTAAGATTTAAGTTAAACAACCTCAAAGAGATTTAGTTAATTAATGTATTTGTGTGTGCATCGACGAATTGTTTTTGTGTTTGTTCTCCGTTAATTAAAAAAAAAAAAAACAAAAACAATTAATAAAAATCACAAACGCATCCCACAAGCACATCCCACTCAGCAAAAGCTTTATACTGTCCAAGTTACTTGAGACCATCCTATCAGTAACTAATTAAGTAGCAAACTGATTAACTATACATCTACAATTACACACTAAATATATAATTATTGCTTATAGATCAAATCGGTTTTGCAATTCTTGTGTACATACTAACATATACATACATTCATATATATACATATATGTATACTTATGTCTCTTGAGATTATGTAAATGCTATGAGAATCTCAACCAACAAACATATACAAAATATACAAACCAAAACACATATACACATACATACATACATACACATACTCTACATTTTTCCTAATAGATGGACCCGAAACTCACGATATATGTATATATATATATATATATATATATATATAATGGACATTTTAATTGTTGTTGTGATCCACAGATACATTTATCGATGTGGTAAAAATACCCCATTGTAATGGGTGCATAGTATAATGTGTGTAAAAATATTGAATATTAAAAATAAGACAAGTCAAATATGCATTCTATATAAATTCAGGAGTTGAATATGTGGCTCACATAGAATCTGCTAATCTCTTCCAGAGTATTCACTAGTTTGCCCTAAGATGAAACTAAGATTTTCTATTATTGCAAACATGGCCATTAAATCCATCCTTTTGCCAAGGACGAATTTCTTATAAGTCAACTATTCTTGTTTTTAATTACTATTGTTGTTGTTTATTGTTTATTATCTATTTGAATTGCCATTCTGGTTTCATGTCATGTCGTCTGTGGGGACAGTTTCCAATTATCCCACGACAATTGATATAAAAACCAGCTTGATGTCAACACATGTTGGCCAAGATGGCCAGACACAAACCATTATTGCCAGTCCTTAAAAATATTTATCCATTTAAACGATACGATAATATTTGATAACTTTTTTAATTTTATTAATTTTCTGCACAAAAAAAAATATATAATAAATTTGTCCTTTCGTTTGAGAAAGGATTTAAAAATTGCCTAAGAACATTACAGACGCACCCGAAATACCCATATTGTCTCATTCCTTCTCGAACTTATCCAGGCAACCAAGATGTTCACTCTTCTCCAATGGTCGACTTTTGAACCAAAAAAAAAAAAATTATTATAAAAACATTTTTAAAATGCGACAAATAAAAACCAAACTTGAATGCAATATTTTTGTGCTGTTCTCTTTTATTATTTGGCCCAATTTGGAGATAGCAACCAATCAATATGGAATTAGCCATTTAGCTTCTATTATTGGGATAGTTTGGATTAAGTCCGTCAATTTCACTGGTCCAGCTTCGGGTGAATAATTCAAATCCGAAGATGTTTACCGGAGATCCAAAATATTCTTAAAATTTAGAAAAAATAAAAGCAGCACACAAATTCTATGTAATATTTGATATATTTTTATTATAAAGAAAGGGGAGGACGTGCGTGGATGGGAAGAGCGCTCTTGGTTATGCATCAGCTGCTCCTGTGGTTGCTGCTGTTAGAGGAGCAGGGGGAGAGGTTGTCGCATTAGCAGGATCTGATGCAGCAGGCAGCGGATTTTCATCCACATCGTTGTCCTTTTGTTTCTTCCACATTTTGGCGGCGGCGAGCAGTTTGAGATTGGGTCGCGCCATCTCATCCTCGGGGAATATATAGTCGAATATCTCCTCCCAGCCCTCATCGACGCCATCCTCGGAGATAATCTTCTGTCGCCGCTTAATGCGTCGCGGCATCTTGTCCAGCACCTTTTCCAGTGATTGCGCATCGTTCACATCGCGCTCGAAGTCACGCCATGCCTCCAGGAGCAGCACACGCGACTCCTTGTCATTCAGCTGGCGCAGCATCTCGTTGGCCCGTTCGTAGATGCGGCGAGCGAGGCGCGCATTCAAATCCGCATCGGCATCCTCTCCATCGCCATGGCTATTGCTCATCTCGAACTTGGCAAACGACATCCAGACCTTCACATGCTGCGTGCGCTCCAGCAGGCGCTCATAGAGCTGGCGGGCCAACTCCGTTTCGCCAAGAGCAACCTCAAAGTCAATGTAGGCCTTCCACAGCAGCTCGGGCATGTCCAGGCGGGGCTGCTGCACGGCCAGCTCGAAAATGGCACGGGCACGCTCCGAATCGCCGAGCAGATTCTCCAATTCGGCAAACTTCATCCATGTGACACAATTCTCGGGCCCAAACTCCAAGAACTTCTCGTAGAGCAGGCGACAGCGATCGAATTCACGCATCTGGATCTCCAGATCGATGTAGCCCCGAAAGAGTTTATCCCGCGGACACATGCCAATGGCCATGCCGAGTGTTTTCCGTGCCACCTGCAACTCCTTGCAGCGCAACTCGAACTTGGCATACAGCAGCCAGACTTTGCTGAACGTGAACTGTTTGTGGGGTATCAGCTCGAGACACGTCTTGTAGATTTGCCTGGTGCGCTCCGTGTCCTCTGCCTCGAGCTCCTCGTAGAGGGCATAGTTAATCCACATGTAGATGTAGCGGCGCCAATAGTTCTTTTCGTTCGCCGGCGGCACATTGGCAATGGCCCGCTCGTAGGTCTCCCGAATGAGATCCTTGTCGCCCTCGGCCTCGATGAGGCGCAGATAGTCGAACCATGCATCATAGTTCGTTGGATTGGCGGCCACCTCCTGCTCGTATTGATGCTTGCGCTTCGACACAATCACATCCTCAATGCCCGCCCGATCGCCATACTTTTTCTCGTGTATCGTATATGCTTTGAAGAGCTCGGGGGTGCGCTCCTTGGGCAGATGATCCAGCGCATATTTGTAGATGATGCGAGCACGATCGTGCTCCTTCTGGCCCTCCTCGAACCGTGCAAATGCAATGAACAGACGCTCCTCAATGTATTCATCGCCAAAGAACTCCACCGCTCTCTCAAAGACACGACGCGAGCCGTGTATGAATGCGTGCGTCTCCTCGAAACGAGCAAACTTAATCCAATTCTTCACATCGGGATGGACGTACACGAAACGCTCGTAGACCTCGCGCGCCCGATCGATCTCCTTGTATCGCAGCTCGAAGTTGACATACGTCTGCCAGGCCTGCTCCTCTGGCTGCCATTCCATCCAGCGTTCAAAGACCTGTCGAGCTCCAGCGACATTCTCAAGCATCTCCTCCATATAGGTGTACTTGTACCAGTACTGATTGACGCGCGGCATTATGGTGACGGCCCGATCCCACAGATTGCGGGCGTGATTCACCTGTTTGTTCTTCATCTCCATTTCAGCATATTTTAGCCAGATGGTTACGTTGCGATGTTCGTTGTCCAACGCCCGCTCCCAAATGGAGCGCGCACGCTGTATCTCCTGCTGTTGTTCCTCCCATTGGGCGTACTTGATCCAGTGGCTGACCACCATGCGATTCTTGCGTAAATTATCCTCAAATGTTTTGCGCTTTCTTTGTTGATAGTCGGCCAATTCGGCGGGGTCGGAGATTTTCTGCTTTGGCGGCGGCGGCAGTATCTCCAAGTCACGTTCCTTGGCCTCGCGCAGCAGCTGCTCCGCAGTGATTTGCACCTCGGCCGGCGCTTTGTTTTTCACCTGAAAACGTTTATGTTGGGTCAATGCCTGAATTACTTGGCTCGCTTTTTCTACATACCTTTGCCACCTTGGGCATTTTCTGGGGACGATCCATGCTCTGTTATGAGTCGAGCGCTTTTACTGCTTTTGAAATTCAAATTAACAACAAATTTTAACTAATCCGTCTCTTGTATACTACGTCTTGTGGCTGATTCCAGCACAAACACACCATTAGCGATGTACCATTTGCAAATGCTGCTTCTTTCCACCGGCTTGCCATTCACAGCGCGTTTGTAATGTAATCGAGTACATTTCGATATTATATGGTTAAACTGCGATAACGCGTTATCAACGTATTTAAATTTGAAATTAATTTTCGTACATTTATAATTACTAACTTTTACATTTGTACGAGTACTAAATTACTAGGTAAATATCTAATAAAATAAGCACCAGTATAGCGATTTCAGTTTAATAACCCTTTAAGGGACAATCCCAGACTTTATTAGATACAAATAAACATATTCATACAAATGCTACAACATTAGAAACAAATTACACAGTACAAAAAAAAAAGAAGAATTTTGTTTGTTTTAGGCGATTCTGCATTTGACTAATTAAATAGTCTCCATGATTTTCCGCTACGCTTCTCGGGCTTCTCAACGAGCCAATGATTGGGATTCATTAAGTATTCTCTGAAAAATTTTACCATTATTCTGTGATACATTAAAGATAATGAGATTCGTGTATGCCTACCGCTTCTCGAGCAGCACCTTTTGTGTCTGCTCCCGCAGAGTGGCCAGCGACCCGGCAAAGCCGCCATATTCCTCGGGCAACATCTCGCACGGCACAAACGTGTACAGTGTGTCAATGCTGGTTGTGTGAAAGCGTATCTAAAATTATAAGTTAAATGCAATTATATTGGGAGACAACAGCAAGCGGTGGCGGAAAGGAACACACCAGCTTGAAGACTTCATCGCTGATGAACGGTTTCACCACGCTCACAATGCGATCGATATACGTGGGACAGTTGATCATATGAATGGCCTTAAGCCGCACTGGGAACGCCAACTGCAGGAACTTGATGTAGGCTCGCAGCGTGCTAATCGTCAGACGCGATATGTGACGCATGGTGGTGCCCTTCATATCAAATATCTGAACTTCACCCTCTGACAGGACCTCGGGGCGAGCCTGATCATCGACCGTTACAAAGCGACAGTCTGAGACCATAAAAAATGCCCGCGTGTCCTCCGTGTGATGCATCTAAAGGTAATAGAAAATAATGTTATCTTGGCATCGTCGAAAATTAAATATACATTGCCAAGGAATGTGATTATAGCATTAGTTTAAAACAAACTTATACAAATAAATAAAATAAAAAACAAAAATTGTGTAATATTCATAATTTAATTGGCAAAATTACCTTTGACGGTTCAAAGTCTCTGAAGCCATAGAGGGAGACTTTATAATTTTCCGGTGTCAGACCGGGCAACGGTAGAATATCCCTGAAATCGAAGGTTTATTTATAATTTTATAGATTCTGCGATGGGATGCGAAATCGACTTACGCATAGTCAAAGGAGCGGCGACTGTCATCGTCGAGTGGATCGCGCTTGATAAACAGATGTGGATGCTTGTTACGCAGCTCATAGTTCACCTCGATGAGCCTCTTGGTGTCCTCCACATTACCGTACATGCACTGATAGAAGCGTCGCAGCAGCAAAGGCTCTGAAAATTGAAAGAAATATAGATTTGTACATGCACACAATTTATATATATTCAAGTGGTCGCCTTATGACGTAACGGGCGCCCACAAGCTGACTACCAAAATGGGCGAAATGCCTGTCTGCTTGCTAACGACCTCATTAAATATATACGCTTATTAGGTCAGTGGCAAGAGCATTAGAGACGAGTATTTTGTTTACATTAGCTGGCTGGATGTGAACATTTTAACAAGACCCATGCTGTGTTTCTTGCCGGCAACCCCAGCAATTTTTAGTTCACTCTTTTTTGGCATTACATCAGCCGTTAACGATTTTATATTTACCAATTTCCTGTGGCAAATTCTCATTGTCGCGAAACCACACACAAAGCTCGGCTAAATTACGATCGCGTCTCAGCTGATTCTCACTTTCGCTATCGCTGCTCATGCTTGAGTTATCGTATCGTTATCGATTGCAATCGGTTTTGTGTGCGCGGCAAATGTGTGAGCCGCAGCAAATATTGTGTGTACCGTTGCGCTTGAAGCCTGCTGTCAAACTGACTGGGCCGGGCATCGCCTTTAATTTTGGATAACATTATTGTTCGTGTACACATTTAAATGCGAATACTGATTGATATGGCAAATACGTATATTTTCGGACTCTCGACTATCGAGCCGGCAATTAAACACGTACATATTTTTAATCGCTTTCCGCTACCATTTGGCATATTGTTTGCCGCTTAATAGTGCCTAAATTTGTATCTTCCCCATCAGTTACAGCTTCTGCGCATCCATCTAATCACCTGCTCGTGCATAGAATTCACATACAGCCCTCGAGCTTTTGGTCAACTCAAACTAAAAACAAAACCGTTTGCCACAATTATTGTGAATTGATAATTGATCAAAAAGCAATACCATTTGAAAGGGTTACTAATGAGTTATCCAATGAATAGTCACTATTATGCCATGTCTCCGCTCTGATATATTAAATGTTATATGCACACTTTCCATATATATCTTCGTAAATTTAATGGGTCATTAAAAGTTTACACTCCGCTAGCACCCGCAGTTAATCTGCTGCTGAAATGCAGAACTGTAGAATCTCTTCTACATACTCAGCGGGGTGAGTGGGTGCAGTATTTCCGGAACGGCTGCCAGTGTGTACAGAATAGGCGTTAGTTCAATGCATCAGACTTATGCAAATGAGCAGTAATTAGATGGCACTCATCTCGTCGCGTAGCAATACAAGTGTCCCAGTCTTCCCATTTGGAACACCATGCTAGTGGCATGAATCCACATCATAGTTGCCCTGTTGGGCTAAGCGTTTATTAGCTGACCTACGTAAGCAGTGTCACTATATGCTGAGATTTTATGCGGAATACTAAGATCACTTCATGCACTATCTTCCACAATAGGGCCACCGACAGATTGGTTGTCTCAGTTAATTTTGGGTAAATATAATGTACTTATTTTTGAAAAATATTTGATTAAATATTGAGAATATTGAATGCTAGTTTTTTAATTGAACCTGAACCAAAAACATAAATTATTTTCTTCAAGTATTTTGGCACAGTATTAATTTAATTAATTGTATTAATTTCATTAATTTAACACTAAGAATAGTGCCAGCTTACATCATAATAATATAACAATAACATGTACAAATTATGTCTTTGTATTGCAAATACTTAAGCTAATAACAATCACATGGCAATAACTCTCTAATAGCTGTAGTAATCCAGAGAATCGAAGTATAGATAGGCGTTAGAACCAGGACCAGCGACTTTTATTCTCCGATTTTACCTTCCAGTATTTATCATCGCTGAGATAGGCTCTAGAATATGCATATGTGATGTGGATTGTATTGTAGTAAATATTTTACAGTCCAATTGACTTACGTCTTTTCCTTAAGAGTTCGCAACCAGCGTTGCTTAATTTCAGCAACTGTGCCGGCCTTTCCGCCGTACTCAATGGGCAACATATCTCGGGGGACCAGCTCATAGAGACTGTCCATGCCTTCGGTGTGATAATTAATCTACACGAATGAATGTAAATTTAAAACAGCTTAGTATGAATAGATAAGCAAGCGCAATTATACTTTAATTCACCATTTGGTAGACCTCCTCTCTGATAAATGGCTTCATCATGGCCATCATTCGGTCCAGGAACGATGGACAATTAATAATATGTATGGCGCGGAGACGGGATGGATATGCCTCGTGTAGAAACTTCATGTAGACGCGCAGCACAAAGATGGAGACATAGGCCAGATGCCTCATTGTATAGCCATTAATATCAATGATCTGAACATCTCCCTCAGCAATATCATCATCAAAAATGTGGGCGGACTGATTGTTTGCCCCAGCAGAGTGCTCATCTGGCGATCTTTCAATATCGGGTTCGGTGAAACGTGCATCGGCCATCATAAAAAAGATTTTGCTCTCCTCCACTGAGTTGCGCTAGGGATTCAAGAGTTGAAAATAATGAATATATATGAATATATATATATATCTCACTAAAATTTTTAAAATTATTATCGTTACATTTTAAGGACATTTTGATGTATGTTTTTTGATCTTGTGATATTTTTGTGACGACTGCAAATGATCAAAACTGGATGGGAAAAGTTTTTGAGTCAAAAATACAAAAGAGCGATTATAAACCTCGTTTGCACAACGCAATCAAAAAAATATAAAAATATGTACATTACTATGTAATTTTAGAAATTAGATATGGATTTAAAAATTACGGAAAATGGGCGAAAATTGGATTGCATAAAACTATATAATTTTTCAACTGATTAATTTAAAACGTCTTTTAAAAGATTAATATGAAAATACATTGAAAAATGTGTCCAAACATTTATTAAGAGAAATTGACTTAAGACTAGTTAATATACATACGAGTATATTCAGCTTACCGTTCTGGGATCTAAGTCTGACATGCGAAATAAAAGGACCTTATGCCGTTCTGGTGTAACGCCCGGCAGAATGAGTAGATCCCTAAGAGGAAAACAGAAGGTTTAGTTAGAAATGATGATAATGATGCAAATTAAATGAGAGTTTTTGCCATACGATACGCTTAAACACTTGGCGGTAATTTCATCGTCCATGTTGCGATCGATGAATATATTTGGATTCTTATTGCGCAGATTATAGTTCAACTGGATGAGAGCTTTAGTCTTATCCGTATCATACTCCATGCACTTGAGAAACCGTAGCAATGAAATTGGCTCTGTAATTAGTGATTAGAAATTCAAGTTGTGTAATTACCAATACAAATACTCAATAAATAAAAATGCACGAGTCGAGAGAGCTCGACTATCAGATACTCTGGACTCAAGAATATATCTATCGATCTTAATTAAATTGTTATAGACTATACATATTATTTTTGACGTGTATACATTTTCGATTAGAAAACTATATCTTAGAAATTCTGGGTTTTGCCATCGGTAATCGACTTTTATCGATATTGGGTAAACGGATGGATGGAATGTATTAAACTCGCTTTGAGCATGCTAAACGATATCTTACATTCCCTTTGAAGTCTCTAGCTCTTATAGTCTCTGAGATCGGCTTGATAAACATGGATAGGCGGATGGACATAGGTAGATCAACGCGGCTGTTGATGTCAATCAAGAATATGTACACCTTAGGCATTACTTCCGTCTGCTTGTTACGTACTTTTGCACAGCTTTATTATACTTTGTTAATTTGAGTTCTGACTAATAAAAAAAGTAATTAAAATCAGAAACATCTGTTTACTCCCCTCTCTACCACGAATCACCTGGGTGCGTTCCTGAATACGCTTGTGTACATTAAACCGATTCTGATATTTTTATGCGGACTATATTAGTTATGTATATGGCTTTAAAATGAACAATACTCGCTACATACATACACACATATGCACATACAAATGTACACACAATGATTTATCTTTACAATTCTAATGAGACGGCTTATTTCGTATTTGTATTGTATTTGTATTGATAACATTATCAGTTGCAATTGGCGGACTGGGTTACATTTGGCGCATTTGGCATATTTGGATGCAATTTGTATTTCCTGTTACAGATATAAATTATATATATATGTAGTACATACATATTATCTATGTACATATTTATGTATTTGATATATACACATATAAATTGAACAAATTCCTAACGTATCCTATCCTTGCAAGATCCATTCCGATAAGATAAGACTTACCTATTTTTTCAGGTAAACTTGGCTCGTTTTCGAACCAATTTTGCAATTTGTTTAACTTGGCCTCCACATCTTGGACATTTGCCTTTGTTGTTGTTGTGGTTGTGGTTGTGTTTGTTGCCATCATCTTGTTATTATTGTTCTTTGTTATGGGCTCTCAGCCAACTGATGTTGCCGCCTACCAACGGAATACGCGGCACGTAGATTTCACCGAACAGCTGAGAGGCGACTGTGTCTAAAATCGCACCGTTCAATTGATAAAGCCCCCAAAAGCTTTGCTTATCCCATGCAAACACACACACTAATGCAAACACTCTCTCTTACAGTTTAAAAAGCGTGTAATGTGTAATTCAAATAGTTGTACCTGCTCGCTCGCAGCTCTGAGTTTGCGTTGGTGTAGGGTGCGCGGGATGGGGGAGGGTGCTTAATAAGCCCCGCTTTGAATAATTTTGAAGACGAGTGCCTAACAGGTCGAAACGGACTAGCAACAGATTTCTCCAGTCAGCGTCTCTCTATCCCTCACTCTCTCTCTCTTTATTTATTTAATTGACTGGTTAGAGCTTTGGCGAAAGCTTCGACGTCATCAATGGCGCTGTAATTAAATAAGCTAAATTCTCTGATTAACCACAAATGCATATACTGACAGTCTGACAGTCGTAAATAGATGCATTTGTCGGTTTTTTATTTGCATAGAGCGGGCTTGTAATATACAAAAATAAGTATTAAAAATTAAATAAATTCAAATATAGTGTTAGTCTTATGATACCGAAAGTCTAATAGTATATTGGTTTTGTGCAATGTCTGTCAACCTGTTCGCCCGTCTACCCGTCTGTAAGACTTGGAACTTGGAAAATTTAATGGTCTGTGCCCGGGACAAAAAAAGTGTATTACTGACAACAACAAAAATTCGCAAAATCGATAATTGCAAATCGATAAGGCCCAATATTTTCCATAATTATAAGGCTACAGTTATAAAACTTGGTTGATGGATTATTGGCAATGTCCTTAAAATATGTGTATATGCGGCGCCCACCCTCACTGCCTCCAGGAATTTCAGTTCTAGAAATCTGATATGCACATATTTTGCAAAAATTTGTAAGCTAGCCTGGTTACCCCACCTAAGAGATTTATAAAAAATTGGTTTGCCACGCCACACCGATAATCGTAAATCGATAATTTCAAATATCTCACATAATTTGAAAGCTACAGTCACCAAATTTAAAAAATATAGTGATAGTAACACCCTAACTTGGACGGTATTTATTGGCTACACTCACCCTATGTTTGGCTACTTGTTATCAGCTGTTATCATAGCGGCAAAGTTTTTAGCACTCATGTATGAAGCGACGAATTACCTCTAGAGCTTTTACTACTATCACAATCTTTTGAGATATTATTCCTGAACTAACAATGTATGTACGAGTATTGTTGATTAGCCTTCCTGATTGTCACCTCATAGGCATCAAACGAGAATGATTCGTCTGATAAACCTATTTTATGAGTAGCATGTGTAAATTATTTGTATTCCTAAACGCCATTTATGTCAGACAGCAAGTTGTTAAAAAGAAAAAATTAACCTGATTTTCAATCACCTTTGAAAGCCGGTTTTGTGCTAAATATACTACAACAGTCTAATGCAGGGAAGTATAAATTCCAACTTGCTGTAAGCCTTCATTAACATATGAACAACGACATTTCACAACTGGGAAGAAGAGTGCGTAATGCAAGTAAATAAAAATATAGATAGATATATATATATATATACGTATACAATCAGCTATGTAGAAGAAGTTGAAAGAAACTCTACAAAAAGATCACTAAAATTAATAAATATATATATAAATATATATGTGTGACGACCATTGCTTATTGAGAGGAGTAAATCGGGCATATGGTTAACCATTTGGCTTAACTCTTTATTGATTTTGTACACATATAAATAAGTTGTCATATTCATATTCATAAATTGATTACATATATATATAATATATGTAAGTGTTCTTTATGTGTGTGTGTAGCATGTGTTTAAGATTTTGCTGTATTTCAGAAGAATATGACTATTTAATTAATTTTGTTTTATTTAAGTTGTTTAAAGGTATTTTTATGGTATGTTTTTGATTAACTCGGTTAGGTTTAATTACGGTTTTATTTGAAATATATTTCAACATTGATTTAAATCTTCTGAAATGTATCTCTTGTACATGCATATGTATATATATATATATAGAAAAAAAAAACACTTTATTACTCTCTGGAGTACAAGAGCATCCACAATGTGCTCCAATTTGGCCTATTCGAAATACTGCCACAGCTTTTGCTGATCCAATAATTGTCCATGTAAAGTCTCAATTAGAAAATGCGGATTTTTAAAAATTTGTCTTTCATTTGTGCATAAAATGTTAACATTGTTCCTAGACTTTAGGATTTCACCTTGGCTAACCTAGAGATAATACATTATTATATAACTGCAATATATATGTAAGATAATTTCTTTCGTTGCCCACTTTAATGTCATATATAACGAAAGGGGAAAGTGGAGAGGGAGAGATAGAAATAGAGATAGAGATAGAGATAGATAGAGAGAGAAAGAGATAAGAAAGTATAGTTAAAATTAATCAACAAATATCCACTTACAACATATACATGTAAAAAACGATTTAACATAACAAGATAAACTATTTGAATACATTCTAGGAGCTAACAATTTGCATTTCTCAAATTGATACTTCAGTCATGTTTACAATTTCGATTTCCCACAATTACAATTAATTTAGATTCACGTTTACGATTGCAATTTAATCGAAATTTAAATATCAAACAGGATACGATTAGACAGTTTGCCCTTTACATTTACAATGAGGAATACTTTTATATGTCACACAGTTATCGCATAATTATAGCATTTTATAATCCCTTAAGGACTATGGCCAATAAGGTTAATAAGTCTTAAGGTTAATACTTTTCCATTATTCACATTCAAGTAGAGCTTGTGGGACTTTTCACGGTCTATTCCAATTTTTTATACCAATTAATTTATAGACTTGGAAAAACATTGCTGGCGCAGGCTAAAGTATTGATTACATTACAGATAATTTTAGATTCATATGTTAATATTGGTGTGGACTTGGGTTTGGCATATATTCCATGGACTTACGGGATACCCCAACAAAATATGGGTTTGGGTGGAAATCTTTGATATAAATACTGCATTTGCTTCTTCCTTTCTTTTTCTCCTTGTTGTTTGTTTCGTTGAGTCTGTTTGAATACTGAATGAGTTGCACGGGACGGTGTCCGAAATCATGGTTATTCCTTGGGATCAGTCGAACACTTGAATGCTGAGCCTGTGGCGCCATCCGCATCCGCATCTACATGGTGTGCGTGCGTGCCACAGCGCCCCGTCGCCTGGACTAGCTGAAATAACTGCGTCATAAGCTGATAAGCGTCGCCTTGCGCTGCGCCTCCAGTCGCATCTCCAGCATCGCATACGGCGGCACGCAGATCACTAGCAGCACAACGAGCGCAATTATCTTCAACGACTCACAAACGAAGCCGTGCGCCGCAAATGTTATGGCCAGGCCAAGGAATCGCAGTCCCTGCAGTGGAGCCGTCACCTCGGTCACGTGCTCGTGCTGCACGTGATTCAGCGTGACCAGCGAGAGCAGGAGTGTCTCCCACATCCCATTGCAGGCTCCCCACGAGGCGGCTATTACGTAGAACAGAGCACTATCATCGCTCGATGGCTTCCAGCTGGAAAGCGCCAGCAGCAAACACGAATGGAAAAAGAAACCAGCCACTGCAAGGCCAAAAACAATATCAGAAGCAGCAAAACAAACGCAAATAAACGGGAATAAATACAAAGGGAGAAAGTTATAGTCGAGTGAACTCGACTGCGGGAGTACCTCAACTCATCTATTAAATACTTCTATTATTTTCTATTGCACACCCAAAGCAGGTGTTGAAGTCTGCAGTTTTTATCCTATCGACTTTTATTGCTATCGGAAATTAATTTGTATCGATTTTCGCGAAATGAGTATTTTATCGACGTAAAATAAACCTCATCATATAATCTCTGAGATTAGTTTGTCCATACAAAGGGACGAACAGACGCACGTGGCTTTTTCGATTCGACTGCTGTTACCAATGAAGAATATTTATATATCATATACATATATATATATATATATATATATAATTATTCGGATCTGAATAATTCAGAGTATGGAAAAAGCTGATATTGATTGATTTTGAAAACTTTAAAACTGAGAGAAACTTAGTCAACATACGCTAGGATTTATATTAGAAGAAGATGGATCGAGGGTGGATTGGGGCTACTCACGGATGACGACAATGCGCTTAGTGTGCCGCAACAGCATGCTGAGCGTGCAGGAGACGACGAGCTGCATGAGGCCCATGCCGATGAGAGCGCCCGGCACCAGGCTGATGCCCAGCGAGCAGGAGAAGAAGGCGCGCAGAAAATCACCGAGCATGTAACCCTGTTCAGTGCCGACAAAATATGAGAGCGGTCCGGCGAAGAGAAGCGTATCGGTGACATCCTTGGCGGCACGCTCATTCCTCACATGCGCGCTGACCTGCACCTGCACCTGGCGACCCGGGACCTGCGATAACAGCAGCGCCATCACTGACAGCAGCACATAGACCCAGATTAGCGATTGGCCGCCGGGACGGGCATCGCTCGCAATGAAATCGGCGTAGATGGAACGAGAACTGTTGTCCATCTGATACTGTGACTCCAGCAATGGGCACATATCCGCGCCGCAGATGCGTTCGCCATGCTCGTTCCGATTGTAAAAGTTTTCCGGCTGCGGCCAGTGGTTTTCGGTCGTTCCATTTGCGGGCAGGCAGCTTGAATCGTTCGCGTTACAGTGGAGCAGCAGGGCGGCAAGCAGAGCCCCGAATATGAGGCCCATATCATGGGCGGCACGAAACCAGCGGGCCAAGCGACGCACCATCTCATCTCGATTGCAGAACATCTTGTGCTCCTCATGCAACGCATCCGACGTCGTCAGCATCTGCGTCTGTGCCGTCGACTCCTGCTGCGAGCAACTCAACCGGCCGCCATAGTGGACAATTAGCGCTGCCTTGCAGCTGGTGGCAGCGCTGACGGTGAGGCCCAGCAGCAGATATGTCGGCAGCAGCGTATAGATGCTGGCATACAGATGCGAGAGCAGAAACAATGACACCGCCACACAGTTGAGCGCCAGGAGCGGCGTATAGCCAAAGCGTCGGATGAGCCGTGCGATGGGCAGACTTGTGCCGGCTGCGAGCAGGAATAGGGCGCTCAGCAGCAGTGAACCAATGTTTGGTCCGAGCGGCAGCCACTGTTCACGATGATGCCAAACCGAATTGGAGCCCTGGAGTGCCATCACCGGCAGCAGGACGGCGCTCATCAGGCCATGGCCAATGCTGAGGCAGGTGAACTGCCGCCACACTCTCTGGCGCACATGGACGGGCACCTTGTGGCGGCAATTGCGATTATTCAATGTAATCAGACGCCGGATCGATGTGGCCCCAATCGAACTGTTTATTGATTCCCGACGTCTCGAAGCCGCCAGTGCTGCCTGCACCTGGTACGACGAAACCGGATTGATCCGATGCGAACGCGTCGATATCGGCGACGGTGAGTATGCGGCAAAGTGCTGTCGAAGAAAGTTAAAATATATATATATATATATTTATGTAAAACAGGGAATCAACTGATTACATCAAGTGTCACCAATACTTAAGTTTACATATCCTGACATTTGGAAAGCAAAAAAAAAAAAAACATGAGCAACATTTTCATAATTTTTTTCAAAATTAGTATTTTCACAACTGAATATTTATGTACCTCTGCCAAAGTTATATTTTGTAAATAAAAAAAAAATATTATATTTACTTTAAGGCTAGTTGGGAAACCAAAAATGCAATGGCCAGACAAGAGTCTAAGATTAAATATTTAATTGATTTGATATACTTGATTATATCTAATAATATAAATGAAAAGGATTTGTACTCCGGAAATGCCAAGATTTTATCGTTTCAGATTAGAAGCACTTACTGCTTCAATGTGCCAAGCGCGATATTTCAAAATATTTATTATTATTTAGAGTATATTAAAAATTAAACAAGGAAAATTTTAATTAGCAAGTGTAATTATTATCTTTCAGTATTTAATTTGTTTCCTATTATTATTTTGCTGGCCTGTCTATTGAGCAGATTCTGCTACGTAAAATCAGGTTTCAATTTACAATTTTATTTAATAAACAAGTACAAGTAAAAAGTGTTGCCTGCCACAACTTTTTGCTTTGAACGTCATTGCCACAGTCAACAGGCTGAGTGAAATCTATTTTTGCGTTTACGCGTCAATAACTCGAACACTTTGAACAAAAAATCACTACTTATAGACATTTTATAAGACTTCTATTTAAAATTCAGAAAGTATTTTTTTTTTTTATTATTTTTACTGACTAAAAAATTAATTACTAGAACAATTATTAAAAATGTTGTATTTCGTATAATTAGAAATGCATATTATTAAAACAACGAATTTCTGTCATTTTTCTGAGT
The DNA here is from genome assembly GCA_035042345.1 of Drosophila fungiperda. NCBI lineage: Eukaryota > Metazoa > Arthropoda > Insecta > Diptera > Drosophilidae > Drosophila > Drosophila fungiperda. The sequence goes on along the minus strand of JAWNLM010000137.1, from coordinate 436,693 downwards.
GTATCTTTGTTTACATGTTAATAATGTATTGTGGCGCAAGCTTTAATCAAGTTAATATTGTGATTGCTGCTCTGGGGTTTGCGTCCTCCCACAACCCACCCCCATCAACCCAAAACTCATTACCCACTAATTTTGCGGCAGCAACTGAGTCGATACCAAAAGGGGCAAATAAATAGTTTAACAAACAAAAATTAAACAAAATTTTTCGCAATTAAAGATATTTGTTGCTTCAAAATGTTATCGATATAAGAAATATATAAACATAAATACTTAAACTACTTAGTCCACGATTTCAAATTTATTGCCCCAGGAAGTAATTCTAAGAAAAGTTTCCAGTTGGCTTCATGCTGATTGTTTGCTATCGAAAGCAGGAGTAGCAAATTTGAGCCGAGAATGCTTCAGTGAAGGGCAGCATTGTACTCAAGGTCAGGCTGATTATATAAATAGAGAAATTTGTTGGCTTGCCACGACTATTTGTTGTTGCAGTGTTGTATTTGCCCTTTGCAGCTTTAATGGACAATGCTGCACACTTTGCCATCGGCCCGTGGCTATGGCTTCGAGCTCTTTGTTCAGACCAATGGCAATGTTGTCGTTGCAACTCGGCACGTGTACCTCAGCTCCGCAATACAATTGCGGAAAACCCCCCGGCGAACTTTGTGCACTCACCTCCATCATCTGCTCGTCCCACAGATTCTGTGCCCCGCCTGAGCTGCGTGTTCGAGTCCGCTGCACGCGATGCCTTGTGGCAAGCGAGTGGCGATGCTGATGATGCTGCGGATGCTGCTGATGATGATGCTGATGCTGATGTTGGTGCTGCTGATGCGAATGGTATGGATGCGGATACTTTTTGGTGGACAGTCCCAACATTGCAAAGCTGCTTAGCATTTTTGTTGTTGTCACCGATGACGACGATGATGTTGCCGTTGCTGTTGTCGTTGTCGATGTTGATGCCACAATTGCGACTGCCTGAGACTTTGCACTATTGCCACTGGACAGATCTCCGTTGCCACTGCCATGTCCGTTAGCTGCCACAGTGCTTCCTGCCGTCGCCGTTGCTGTCAGACTCAATGAGCCGCCGCCGATGCCCAGGCCGGCCATAATATAAGCATTGTAGGACGATTGCTGCAGAAAAAAAAAAACACTATTCAATTATCTAAACGAGGCATGCAACCCGGTGTCCGACCGTCATAAGTAATTGTTGTTAAAAAAACGGATGATTACCAAATTGGAACTCCAATAGATTCGAATTTATTCAATAATCGAAACTCACCTTTCGTTGCTGAGCGAAAATTGATAAGCGCTCCCGCTCCCGACTGGTGTCCCTTGCACGCTGCTCCAGGAGCAGCTCGTACTCCCGGCGCTTCTCGCGTTTGCGTTCCGCTTCCTCCAGCTCATGCAAGTTCGGCAGACTGCCCATTTTAAAAAGCCCTTCTGCTTGTGGCACAAGTTTATATAATTATTTTGTTGTATTTCCTGTTGTGGTTGTGTTTCTTATTTGCACAAATGCTGTGCAACTGCAACTAGCTGTTCTTATTGTTGTTGTTGTTGTTATTATTGTTGTTGTTGATCTTGAGATTGTTGTTATTTGTTGATGTCAGTGCATGCCGGAAACGGAAATCGAGGTGTGGACATGGCTCAAAATGTTGTTGACGAATTTTACAGCCAACGCATTCGAATTTCAGTTGTCATCTGCTTCGGTAGCGCTACTCTCGTCGTGCTCAACGCCAACGTTCTTCTGGCCATTGCCACCGCCGTCGTCGACGTGCTCTGCCTGCTGCTGATATGCATGTCAAGCCCTGTGCAGGGAGGATGTGTCTCACTGTGTGTGTGTCTCTCTCTCTCTCTCTCTCTCTCTCTCTCTCTCTCTCTGTGAGCCTGTGTAAATGTGTATGTGTATGTGTGTGTGTGTGTGTGTGTGTGTGTGTCGGTTGACGTTATTGGGCGCACTGCATTTGCGGGTTCATTGTCCGCTGCCGGCTGCGGGCAGCAGCATCAGCAGCGCAGTTCGTGGCAAAACTGTCGTTGACAATGTTGTTGTTGTTGATGTTGCTGGTAAAAGGATATGCACCAGTTGCTGTCTTCGATTTTGCGATATGTTGCGCTCTTTCTGGCATGTTAAGTTGTTGTGTTGGTGTTTAGGTGTTCCGGTGTTCAGGTGGATGAGGGAGGGAGGTAGAGGTAGGAGACATGATAAGTTTTTATGCAGTAAATGGCTAATGAAAACATAAACTACGAGCACACCAACACATAAACATATGCATTGTTGCAGGGTTGCAAGTGGGCCCTGCATGTGTTCTATGCATTTGTACATACAACATATATGGGCCAATGCCAAACGTTGTACCACAAAAAGAGGGGGCACGAAAAATCATCAGGTGTGTCCATTGCATTTATTATATCTAACCAGAATAAGCACAATCAAGTTTTTTTTCTTATATATCAGTTGTTTTCTAAATGGAACCCTTAATGAATCTATTTAAACCCACATTAGGATTGGGCACAATGGATTGTTATGCGAAATAATTTTAGGCCGAACTTAAGGCATGATTCTGTAGAAACCGAAGTGTATTAGGATTAACAAAAGTCCTTGATTATCAAGCTTAATACATTTTTGGGCATGTTGTGGTGCACTGCTGTGGCACACATTGCAGACCGAGAACAGTTCCGTTGGCGTCTTTGAATGTTTAGCTTTAGCTGCATGCAAAACATGCGTGCAACAATTGGAAGCAGAAAATGTTCAAGAAGAGTCCACCGACTCTGCATACCCTAACCGAATGCGATACACTGCACTTGAAATAGTCACTTTGTTAACGTTAAGAGCACTCGAAAAAGTGTGAATATTTATTTAATTAGGACATAGTTAGTAAATGCAACTAGGTTGCTTAAAGGGAACTACTAAATAGCGTATCGTAATTAAATTGGACTTGATTTTGATTTGCTTTACGATACGAATGAAAAAAATGTAATTGCCAAAGCAACATTTTTTTTTATCAATTTAATACCACTATTAATTTGTACTTACATACATATATATATCAACTGATTTAAATATTGGTCAGGGGTGGTTGGCTGACTTCGTAACTACACCAGCAACAGAGGCGGAGTTTGGGGATTAAAACGGTAAACAATAATCATTCAAAAATGACACTAAATGAATATTTTAAAGGCAAAGCCATGTTTTTAACACTCACGTACACTCACGTACACACACACACATATATACATATGCACATACATATACCCTTATATACATATACACAAACACATACATATACTTACATATATACATATGTATATGCACCTATGTACACATACACACACACACATAGCTATACCTAGATATATATATATATATATATATAGATAAATACATACACAAATATACCTAAACATATGTACATACATACATATATATATATATATATATATACACATATACAATTTATATATATGTGTTATTCTGGGGTTCAATGTGTTTTACTCTTTAGTTGCACCAGTTGATCAATTTGATTTGTTGGCTCACCTTGCTTATTTACTTAATAATAATAAGAAACAATTTTGGCACAAACACTACGCTCTGCGAACAGCTACCAAGTTGACGAACCGTTCCCGTTTCGAGTATGTCTGTCTCTGTTTTTGCTGCTGCTGTTGCTGTTGCTGTTGCTGCTGCTGCTGCTTCGACTTGTTTCTTGTCTCGTCTACGTCCTTGTTCTCCTCTCCTCTCCTTCTTTCTGCCTGTCTCTCCGTGTTTCTGGCACGCGTTCCTTTCGCAACACGAAAGAATCAGCCGCCACACGCAAAGTCCTCCAATAGCACACTAAACCAAAAATCCATTGATGCTGCTGCTTCAACTGCTGCTGCTGCTGCTGATGCTGCTTTAACTTGCTTTCTGCTGCTGCTGCTGTTGTTGTTGTTGTGGTGAGTATGGGGCTTTCTAGCAGCTGACATGCGCACTGATTGATGCTGCTGTTGCCTGTGTACGCCAATGCGATGCGTTTCTCTCCCCTGTAGCCTCGCCTCCCCTACAACCATCCCTAGCACCAACCACCTTTGGCTGCGTATTAGCGGCTTCCAAAATGAAACCCTCAATGAAACTAGCGATTAATATTCACTATTTAATACTTATACGAATTGTTTTAAGTTACACTTAAATCATTATAACTATTAACAAAAACGATTTAGAAGTGTATTTTTAAAATTCAAAGTGTTAAATGTTTGGTATGCCCATTGCCACCTGAGACACCAAATTTCATAAATCGTAATTCGTAATAAACAGGTGAATCAATTTTTTGTTCTGAGGTGAAGTGATAACAACGAGCAGAAATTAGGATTTAATTATTGAGTTGGTGCCGTATTATTTGATGTGCGAAATAAAGCATTTAATTAAGATTCTCTTCATAAAAATTTAATCCGGCAATGAGGTGCTCCGGAATGAGATTTTATTGATGCCCTGATTTACATGAATTTATCACAAAACGACAATCAAATTAAAGACGTCAATGTATGAAAATCTTTGCTATTGTTGTATTTATTTAAAACTAACTGCAAATTGGCTAACAAGAGAGAGCGTTTACTGGCGCTAAAAGTGCGCCTATACATATTATATATATTTATACAATACTACGTATACATAACTAACAGAGTATTTATTATAATATATATATATATATATATATATGTAGCGATTGAACACGAGATGTAATAACATAACTGAACTCGATTGAAATGCAATAAAGTTGTCATTGCATGCACAAAGGCCCCAGTTGATGTGATAACTGTATGTGAATATATATAAATTCATATACACTGTTCATTGCTGAATCAGATTCAGTTAAACACTAGCCCGATGTGCACACATAACATATATAATATACAGTTTTCGCTCAGAAAATAAAACGCTTGATGATTTTAATTCGAAAAGACTTTCGAGTTGTGGAAAGATCTATTAACGATTGTTTTCATAAATCATTTTCAATTGATTTAAACGATCAGAAAAGTCGAAAATAAAAATTTTTATATAATATTTCGAACATGTAATTATCGAGCGAAAACCGTATAAGATAATTATCAAGTTGAAACTAAAGAATTACAAATGTTGTTTCAGCTTGGAGTACAGAATAAATAAATGATTTGCTTTGAGCTTCGCCTTAACAATTAGACAATGTTTTCTTTTGAGTGGTCCACAATTGTAGACTCTAGATAACGAGCAATACTTGCACATATAAAAATAAATATGTATAAATATATATATATATTAATATATATATATATATATATTTATATTGTATGTTGCATATGTATGTATGACTTCGATTCTGCCCGAGAACGAAACAGCCTCCATGAGTGCGTTGCGCTGCGCTTACGGCACATTTGACCAACAAGTGGATTGAGTTGATTTGAATTAGTATTTAGTTGCTGGCCTGCTCCTGTTGGCCAAAATTGAGATGCATGTTGCACCAGCGCTGGTGCTTTTCTCCCAACTCGAACTCGACGCGTCGCACCGCCACGAGAAACGGATGCGACTGACAATCGAATTTTCGCAACTCGCTCACCTGTGCACCGCTGGCCGGCGGCAGATAGCGACCCGGACCACTGGCCAGACCCGTTAGCAGGCGCACGCATTGCTCCACGATGAACTTGAGCGAGGCGCGCCGATGCAGCTCGAAGCAGTCACGTCCACCATACAACACGCGCTGTTCCACACACAGACGCATATCGCTGGCGGCCACATTGCAGCAGTAGAGGAAAGAGCGCAAACGCTGCTCAGTAATGCCACTGCGATTCATATTGGGCAACAGCAGTTGTAGCAGCGATTCACCATTCGCGTCACAGTTGAACTCGTATAGGGCGAGCAGATCCCGTAAACTAGCCCACTGTGGCTGGGACTCGTCGGGCCCATAAAAGCACAGTTCGTAGGCTCGATTGAGCAGCACCTGGCGGTAATGATAGCTGCTATAGTCGCTAATATGTTTGCGCATAAACTTCTCCGTTCGCATCATTTCCGATTGGAGCAGGCAGGGCGCATTCTGCAGCACCCACTGGCGATGGGACCAGGCGTGATAGTTGCTGGCGCAACGATCGGCAGCACGCTCGCATATGCTGATCTCGTGCGGCCAATCAATGGCATCGGCGCCTGGTAGGGAGAATATATATAGGAAATACACAAATATTATATATTGGTATTGGTATTTATATGATATGACATACTCTGAAAGGAGTAGAGCCAACGACGATAGGCGAACGCTTCGTTTGATTTTGGCTTAATGGATAGCACTAGGGCGGAGAATTGCAGTTCCTTGTTGATGCTGAGGCGATTCTTTTGCACCAGCTGACGGCGTATGTGCCAGAACGTCGTCACATCCGGATTGATCAGCAGGGCTACATTCAGGTATTTTGCCAGAGAGTCGCTCTGCTGCTGTTGCTGCAGGGTGCGCAGCTGCTGTTGCGTCGTCTGGCGGCGATGCGAGATGAGCGTGCGATGGGCATGATCGTAGACATGTTGGGCACACCACGACTCCAGGCCCAGATTGTGTTCCACATGCACCACCGGCGACTTATTGCAATTCGTCTCCTTTGGTATAATCTCGAATGAGTTTCTGCAAATTTGAATTGATCTCATTGACTAAAAACGATTAAGTAGGTTGAAGCAACAAATAAAACTCACAAGTCGGCATCCTTGAGAAAGACAGCGTTTATGTCGCGTATGATCTTCTCGCAGAGCACTTTTTTCTCATTGTTGGCGTCAATTTCGATCACTTCGCCTTCCATTTTCTCAGATGCTCCGTTTCGGTCTGTTCTTCTCAAGATGATGACTACTTTTGATCGTTTGCGTCCGATTCAATTGTGTTAGGCGCATTTATTGTCATCAATTAATATTCGCTATCAATTTTTACCACATCTTGAGTGCGTTTTATTATTTGAATTTGTTTTTCAAATTTGTTTGCTCATAGCTTTTTCCATCAAAACAAACGCAGGCCCATCTTTGGTTAATTAAGAGATCCAACAGTCACCAAAGCATATGATGGGAGAGGGGTGTGTAGGGTGGGTGGGTGTTAATGGTTGGTGTGGGGGAGACTACCGGCGAAGGCTGATGGGGAAGCTCACAGTGACATTTGCGCTTGCTGGCTGTGCCTAAAATATGTATATTTGCATGCACATATATACCAAACAAAACAAGACGAGACGCGAAACGAAGCGAGTGCGATGGTGCCAGCGTTGATAAATAAATTTCAATTAGAATTGAATTTATATGGTGCTGGTTGTTGTAGTTGTTTTTTGCTAACGAGCCAGAGTTGGGCCACACGCCACATTCGGTCAATCACGCATTGCCGCTGCACAGTGTGCTGGTCTTCAATACGCATAAGGCGCTAACGAAACACGTTAAACGAATTAGTTTGTAAATAAATGTGATTTTTTGTTTTTATTGTAGATATCGATACTTAGTAGCATCGAATGCCGTGTAAGAAAACAATGCACAGCTGTTAAGTTCACAGCAGATAATTTTTAATGTTCAGTAAAGGTGCATAGTAAAGGCATATAACTACCTAAAAAATACCAAAGTGATTGTAGTAGGTGATTTTAAATTATGAAAACACTCCCACTCTCATTTGGTTTGTTTACAAAGTATTGTACAAAATATGTCTCAGAATTAGATTTGTGTACTCAAAAAGCCTTAGTAGAAAAGCTTATTTGAACTAATCAAATATTTCTAAAAGTATTTAATAGCCACAACTATCTATGCTCTCAATTTGGAAACGGTTCAATAATTTAAACGATTACTCAGAAGTCAATCGCATAGCCGCCACAATCTATCGATAGACTACATTCGGTAGTCGGCGAACCAACCGCCACGCTCGGGCAAACACACACAAGCACATTGATATCGACGACTACATGTTATTTCCGTCGAAATTTTGTAGAATATCGTATTTACTTGTTTTTGTTGCTTTGTTGCAGCAACATAAATCACCAAATTAGCGCACCTGCGAGCAACTAAGAGGAACAAACAATAAACAGGTATGAAATGCGCAACAGCACACAACAAACAAAAGAAGAGAACTCTTCGTGTTCGTCATGCATTTTTTGTTTTTGTTAATGCTGTCGCAGTTTGCATTAGTCATACACAAATTTGGAAATGAATTTTCCTTTTGTGAGTGAAGAATTGCTCTTTGGGCTTCCACTTTTTTTCTGGGGATCTCGTCTTTTTTTTCTTTGCTTGTGATATGCTCTTGCTATATTCGCTGTTTGCGTTTTAAAAAAGTCAATACGTGACGTCATTCGCAACTTTTTTGCATTTGCAGCAGCCGCAAACAAACGGTAATCTCCAAACAACATCAACGACAGGAACAACAAAAGCAAAAACAACACATCCATGGCGGCCGGCACCACCCTGCAGAAGGCCATCGATCTGGTGACAAAGGCCACCGAGGAGGATCGGAACAAGAACTATGCCGAGGCACTGCGTCTCTACGAGCACGGTGTTGAGTATTTTCTGCACACCATCAAATGTGAGTACAGTGCCCGCTTGATAGTTGCCACAGCGTCCAGTCAGGCGACAAATAGCTGCCCATTAAATATGCACTAGTATATTATTATATATAGAGTAACGCCCCCATTAAAAACTGACAAGCTTTTTAAAAAACACACTTGCAGATGAGGCGCAGGGCGAGAAGGCCAAGGACTCGATTCGAGCCAAGTGTTTACAGTATTTGGATCGGGCCGAGAAGTTGAAGGAGTATCTGAAGAAGGGCAAGAAGAAACCGATTAAGGAGGGTGGCGAGAACAGCTCGAAGGATGACAAAGATAAAAAGAGCGACAGCGATGACGAGGACGACGATGATCCAGAGAAGAAAAAGCTGCAAAGCAAACTCGAGGGTGCCATTGTAATTGAAAAGCCGCAGGTGCAATGGTCCGATGTAGCTGGCCTCGATGCCGCCAAGGAGGCACTTAAGGAGGCTGTTATCCTGCCGATCAAGTTTCCTCAGCTGTTTACCGGCAAACGCATACCGTGGAAGGGCATTTTGCTGTTTGGGCCACCCGGCACGGGCAAATCTTATTTGGCCAAAGCTGTCGCGACCGAGGCAAATCGTTCCACATTCTTTTCAGTATCAAGTTCTGATCTAATGTCCAAATGGCTGGGCGAGTCCGAGAAGTTGGTGAAGAATCTCTTTGAGCTGGCGCGCCAGCACAAGCCATCGATTATATTCATTGATGAGATCGATTCGATGTGCTCGGCCCGTTCCGACAATGAGAACGACAGCGTGCGTCGCATCAAGACCGAATTTCTTGTCCAAATGCAGGGCGTTGGCAATGATACCGATGGCATTCTCGTGCTGGGCGCCACCAATATACCCTGGGTACTCGACTCGGCTATTCGTCGACGTTTCGAGAAGCGCATCTACATTCCATTGCCGGAAGCGCACGCTCGCCTCGTCATGTTCAAAATACATTTGGGCAACACCACGCACGTGCTGACCGAGCAGGATCTCAAGGAGCTGGCCGGCAAGACCGACGGGTAAGGCCAAACCTATCCAACTATCTGCTATATGTAATTGCAATCGCAATCTCTGTCTGCAGCTACTCTGGCGCGGATATATCGATTGTGGTGCGGGATGCGCTAATGGAACCGGTGCGTAAAGTGCAAACAGCCACCCACTTTAAGCGCGTCACTGGCCAAAGTCCAGTGGACAAGGAGCAGACTGTCGATGATCTGTTGGTGCCCTGCTCGCCGGGTGATCCGGGCGCCGTCGAAATGAACTGGATGGATGTGCCCAGTGATAAGCTGTTTGAACCGCCCGTTACCATGGTGCGTATTTGCCATATTTAATAAGAATTAAAATCTGCTATCCTTAAGTGTTATGTCATTGATTAACTCTCTCTCTCTCTCTCTCTTTCCCTCATTATGTCTGTGTATCTCTGTTGCAGCGAGACATGTTGAAATCTTTGTCGCGCACGAAACCGACCGTCAACGAGGAAGATTTGACAAAGCTGCGCAAATTCACAGAGGACTTTGGCCAGGAGGGCTAAGTCCGGCCAGGATGCCGGCATCAGATGCTAAAGACACCGCCGCCGCCATCAGCTAATTCTAATTGTTGCCTATTGCATAAATCAATGAAAACTGAAAACAAAACCAAACAACACACCACTGGCTTGTACACACACACACACACACCACACACACCTATCCACATATACAATTAATTTTCTTCGTCTTGCTGTTTTTTTGTTGTTGTTGGTAACACACGGAATCTGATTGCGTTGCTGATGATTGATAGTAATTATACATATATATATGATTAAAATTTTAATATCAAAATTTGTCATAAGTTACACCACTTACACACACACACACACATACACCAATGGCCGCCCGTCTGCATCACCATCCCCTGCTGCTGCCGGCAGCAAGACGAAGAGAACAAATTGTCAATGTATTTTTATACTCTTAATGTTAAACAAGTAAAAAAAAGAAAGGAAAACTAAAAAAAAAAAAACCAAGTAATTGTAATCTATATTTATGTGTGTCATGCAGATCGATTGAGTGTGTGTGTGTGTGTGTGTGAGTGTACATATTTGTAATTGCAAGGGGTGTCAGTTTATTCGCCGATGCCTTCACTTTGCCAGATAATCAGCCGGCTAGTTGGCCAGGTTGACAAACAGACAGCTAGCCAGACAATTGGTCAATTGGCCAGTTAAGCGGCAAACAAGCAGCCTATTTGACTGCAAGCGATAAAAAATGTATAAAATAAACGACTCTTAATTTATTGAGCTCTGTGTACGAAGCTGAAAGAAATCAAAGTAAAATGCCTTGTAAAATATGAGCACACAAATTCAATATTTTATTCGAAATCCATTTACAATTATTTTCATAACATCGCTAGGCACTGCTCTCCCTTTTTTTCGGTATTGCATAGTTTCTAAAATTGTTAAATAAACTATTGCGAATCTATAAAAATCATTTGAAAATTGAAAATTACGAGAAAACGGGTATTACACTCTGCAAGCTTTTTATTTCAGGATTTCAAATTGCATTTTTCTTACAGCTTTTTTACGGTTTTGTTGTAATACACGTTTTGATGGGTTATATAATAGGAAATGGAACTGTTAAAATGGAAGTTAAAGGAAGCTGTCGTAATCGAAGCTGTTCTTAAAATGAAACTTAAAATATAGTTTATAGACGTGATTTTGTTCATTTGAATATGGATCGATTTTAATATTTTTAAGCCAATCCACTTTTATATAGCTAAAAATATTTCAGTTTAGAAACGTGGGCCCTGTAACTGTTTGGCCGGAACTACGGTTAATTAGCGAAGAGTATTTTAATATTTTTTTATGCTCATTAATAATAGTCTTATAATTGATCAAGCCCAAAAATAAGCTAAGGTCGATAATCAAATGGCAATATATTGATATTATATATATTTTAAATGGAAATATCAAAAAAAAAAAATTTAAATTATAGAACTTGTATACTTGCATAAGTGCTTAGCTAATAAAAAAAAACCAAAATTGCTTAACTGAAATCTGACATAGGAAAACGTTTCGATGGACAGAAATATTTATGTCAATAGCCGAATTTCCTATTGAGATAAGACACATTTTGAATTAAACATTTTGATATATATCCCACGCATACTTAACTAACGATGTAGAAACCAATTGGATTTTAGCTCAGCTTGTTCACATTTGCAACCTGCCAGACAGCCAAGTGGGTCAAATTAGAACTTTCTGTGGTTAACAGAGCAGCGCGTGGTTTTCAGATGGTCTCTGCGGAGCCAACTGCAATCGTACACAAAAATAGCTGGTCCGGCTAGTGGGCCCTACATGCATGTACAAAACCCAACCATTTGCCACCCCCCACCCAACACCTTATAATGAAAATGGCTTTGGCAATTTGTTTTTGTGATTTTTACTTTTCGTTCGTTGTTGTATGTGTCTCTGGTTTCAGCTTTTTGCAATCGGACGTGCTGCGAATGGTGACCAGAGTACGCAAATTGAGAATAGAGTGTAGAGTTAGTCGGCAGGGGGCAGTCGGCAAGCTTTCCGTCTGCACGAGCGCTTTAGCCGAAGCACTGCAGCTGCTTCGAATTTTGTGCGTTTCGCGCGGTTCGGGTTTCGTTTGCTGTTTCAGTTGATCTTCAGTCGCGACGCGCTGAGGTTCGTGACGGTAGTTTGTGCTGTTTTTTTTTCGCGTTTCGGAGCGGCTAATTTGCAGCGTTTTCGTCTTTCGAGCTGCATATTAAGATTTTTTTTGGGTGTTTTGTGCGGCGGTTTTTTTTAACGTTTTGTTTTCTTTTGACAAGTTTTGATAAACTATTAAACAATTAAATGAGAAAAGAAAGAAGTGTGCAATTGGAGTTTGTGCTTTGGTTTCTTTTGTGTTTGTGTGAGTGTCTCATTTGTTACTTTTTTTTTTGCAGTGCTTTGCTTTGCGCTTGCATTTTAATAGTTACTTTAAGCGTAGCCTTTGCCTTTAAGTTAACTGCGGTTTTGGCCTGCCCTTTTTTGTACTTTTGTTTTTCAATTGTGTGTGTGTGTGTGTTTGAGTGTATGTGTTTGCTTGTATGTGTGTTGTTGTTTATTTTCTGTTTTTGTTGTGAAGAGCAACTTTCACGCGCCTGAAGTGAAACTGTAAACTGGGACTGGGCACCAACGCAGAAGCAGCTGTTGTTGATGGCATCTTTTGCTTATCACAAACCTCCACAAAATTTAATACATACACATATGTTTGTCATACATACTAACACGCACTATGTGCGTGTATGTCTATCAAGCCTTATAATTTGGTTTTATAATTGTTTTTGTTATTGATTTTCATCAATTTTCTGCACTTGCTGCATGTAAGCTTGCACGTTTGTCGCTTAAGTCTTTTGGTTGGTATTTGCTTGCCGCTTACACTTGTTGTTCTTGTTGTTGTGATTATGCATCTTGTTGTTGTCGTCGCTGTTGCTGTTGAAACCCGTTTGTATAGAGCATTACTAGGCATGACCCCCCCACACCCCCCCTCCTCACCAATGCAACATGCATTCAAGAAAACAGATTATTAAAGTTGAAATAAATAATAAGAAAAACTCAAAAAAAAAAAAATAAAAATAAATAAATAAATATTATCATGCTGACATTGACACGAATTGCAGAGAGACCAAAAGAGACAAAAGGCAGCCAATTTATACAGCAGCAACGCACAACAAATTCATGGTGTAAAGTCTAAATCAACAATAGTGCAAGCCAATATTAAAACTAGTAGCACACATTATTCGATCAATGAATACCCTGCAAGTGGAGCAACGAATTCTTTACAAATGTCTTTCAAGTTGTAAACAGAGAGAGAGAGAGAGAGAAAGTTTAGTATACGAAGAGCTTCACATATAATCTAGAACTAGATTAATAGATCATTTGATCGTTTAGAGCATAATCGTTGACAATCTTTTCAAATACCCATTTAATGATATTGTTGTATGACAGGGTATTTTCGAACCTGTTACTACGAAAATTGTTTTCAATTAAAGTGCATAAATTTCTTCAATGTCATACTACAAAATCCAAAAATGAAAAAAAAAACAGAAAACCATTTAAAATTTAGTTAAACACTTTATTGCCATCATCGTTGTTGTAGTAGTTGGTGTCGCTTTTGAATAACACGACTTAATATAATTTGCGTGCTTTCAAGTGCCAATGATTGACTCTATATGTTGTTGTTGTTGTTGTTGTTGCTGCTGTGCTTGTTGACAGAGGCAAGGTCGCCAGTCAATTGGGCGCCACAAGTGGGGGACAAAAATCACAGCTCTTTACTTTCAAATTGCCCATTTTCACTTGGAAATTTGAATCGCAAATCGTCGAGTTATAACTTTAACAACTGGAACCATGCAAATTTGCAAATGGTATAGGAATTAATGTCTTATGTTGTATTTTATTCTGTTTTAACAGCATCCTATTAAATCGTTATCTGAAGCTTATGTTCAAATCTTGGATATGTGCAATTATATTTCAAAACATATCATTTCATTTGCTCGAAATAATTGTACAAGTCAAATACAAACGCATCACATTTGTTGGGGATGTATGAATTGAGCTAGATAAATTCAACATGAATGCCCAAAGATGAATTTCAGGTCATTGGGATATTGGGCGGAAATTAAAAGGAAACCGCATTGTGGCACGCAGTACAACAATACGTCAAGAAAGAGATAGCGAGAGTCAGACAAGCCCAGTGTATTTCAGGCAGTGTATATATAATATGCAGCAATTTAAATTAGTAATATTCATAGAAAACACCTCCATCTTGACGGGACATTGTAGGCAAGGAGGCGATCACTAATTTAATCTGCCGATTGTCAACACTAAACAGATTTTCACAAATAATACCTTTTCAACAACTAAGAAAATACTGCATTGAAATTTGTAAACACAATTATCTCCGCACTTAATCGCCTAACCTATTTGAGAGGTGGAAACTATGCTTCTTAAGTAATTAACTTTAGCCTTGTTTACAACTTCCGGAGTACTAGATGGAAAATAAATAATAAGCACGAGTCATGTGAAAACTGCTGTGGGCACTTTGCAACACTTTACTTACGCTGCATCCGGTTACATATCTTTAATTTCTTGCTTACCTTTTAGCTTTCTACAGCACTGTCGACTTCTTGTTAGATGTAGCCTAACAGATACAATTATATATGATTATGATTATGACAATGGCTTGGAAGCCCGTGATCCAGATCTAAAGAGTGCAGTCGACAATTGGGGTCGCCGGCTCATTATCTAAGTTGTTGCCCAAGCCAACTGAGTTATTACGGTCAAACCAGAGACTCAATGACAGACACAATTAATTGTCCCCTGGCGAGAATTGGTGTAATTGTAATTGGAGTTATCTCTTTGGCCATTTCAATGTAATTGCAATTGGGCCATGGGGCCAACGATTAGAAGAACTAGAATGAAAAAAATGATGTGCTCCACTTTCCGAAGCTCAAATATCCAAGACAGCTGCTTTGAATCCGAATTTTAAACAAAAACATTTCTTTGCTTGCTTAAAGGTAAAGTAAAAATAAATGTACACAAGTTGATAATATATGAATTTATATATATCTATACATCCATTATCTAACGATTTTATAGATTTGGGATTGCTCAAGAAGATGTAATACAGACACAGTGTATTCAGTAGAATAATAATACCAGAAAAAAAAGAAAAATAAAAATAATTATTTTATATAAATATATATAGCAATCCGATTTGCTTGATAGGCTTTCGATCCCATTCTCTTTCGGAAGCAACCTTCAACAATTTAGGCAATTTGGTAAGTTAGCATTCTATCGTTGAAATATGAACTATTTTATTTTTAGGGCGATTTTTATACTTTCAAAATAAATGTTAAATGTATAAAAAAATTTTTACTTTTATCGTATTATTTTACGTATTAGACTTTGTCAGTTATTCCCAGCTTAAAATTGGAAAAGAAGATAAAACCAACTGTTAATCCATCAAAAATAATATAGTTGTTTCAACGGCAACCGATTTTCTATACTATATATACCGAACATGAGTTGTTATAATAAATCGGTTGATTTTTATATACTAAATATTGTTTGTCTGGGCCAAGGAAGCATTTAGTGTTGGCCAAACCAAACGTGGCTTGAATAGTTATATCGTATAATTTGGTACACATTACACAAGTGAATCAATATACCCCAAAATACCCTAGCCCGATCGCTTGGTTTAAGCTACTCGAGCGTCACACATCCCACGCTTTCATGATGGATGCCCACTTGACCTCATCTCGGTTCTTTGATCTACCTGTTCGGCGAGTTGGCTCTTTTCCCATGTTTTTTTTTGGCAGTAGGTAAAGTATGGAAGGAAAATGGTCTGGTGGGGGGGGAGGGTATTGGTGGTACTCGCTTGTAATATTCAAAGTGTGTCATATACCTTTGCCATTGTATATAATTGTTATCGCTCCATTGTCGTCTGCTTGCATTTTACCGTTGCTTGAGCTTAACAGCAACACACACGCACACACACACACGCAAACAGCCATCGTCTTGTTGACTTATGGCGCATTGTCTTTCGGCTTGGTCTTCTGCTTTGGTTCTGCCTCTTTGTGGTTGCATGGAATGCATGAAAAATGAGTTTGCCACTGTGGAAATTCTTGTGAAAACCCAACAAACAACATCCAAGACGACAACATGTAACAATTATTAGAAGTAACTAATTTTGTGCAGCTCAAAGAAAAACAACAAACAACAAACAACAAGCAGCAGCAGCAGCAGAGCACCAAAAACCACAGTAGCAGCACTAAACTATAAAATAACGGCGGAAACTTCATGCGCCGTTGGTTTTTAAATCATAGTTTCAGTTGTTGTTGTTGTTGATGTTGTTGTTATTGTTGTTACTGTCCAGCGTCTCCCTTTTTGTTACATTTTAGTTGTTGTTGTTGTTGTCGAGTCCGTCGTAACAAACAGGAAACTATTTATGCGACTTGCTGCGGCTGCCATGCGAAAATTTGCTAAGGAAATTCAAACATTTTTCGTATATTTTAGTTTGATTTATTTTGTTTTTTTTTTTTTGGCTGCGCGCCAGCGACTGCAAGTTCGTTGCCTAAGTCTTTTGTATTGGATTGCAAGCAAACTAATAAAGTCGACGGCGATTGCTGGCATTTAAATGGCACACCAGATGCACTAACACACACATAAACCCACACACACACACACAGAGACATTCGCTCTGTGTCAAATCGATCAAAAAGCGATTGCCCAAAAGTTGGCACAATGCTAAGGCATTGTTGGCCCACACGCCTCTTACGTTAAGTTCCTATTTCGTTATAGCCCATAAAGATTGACCAAGAATTTTGTTTCACAATATTTACAACTTTAAGTTTACAACTTTAGTTTGGAAATATGGTGTATAAAAAGTCTATAACAATTTGAATTTATTGCATATTTGTAAGAATTTCAACTTATATTGTTTTGAATTGTGCAAATTTCATAAAACGATTTCAATACTGCTAAAAGTTAAATTTATTTTTTTTTAAGAATAATATTTAAATCGTCAGATAGTTTGCGATATGATTATATGGGACTAATTCAAGTCAAGCTCTTTTTTATGATCTTTTTGATTTGTTATCTGATATGCACTTATTTTTTTTTATAACCCCTACATTAAACAGTAAATTGGGTTACCAGTTACCAGACTAACAAAAGTATTTAGTATTTTTTTGTACAGGGTATAGTATTGCTTAGCAAGCTCAAAATACTCAATTCTTGAGAGACGCGTTGCGCTTTTCCCTTTTTGGCTTGGTTCGATTTGGTCTGCAATTTCGATTTCTCGTCTACTCTCGGTGGCTTTCCCAACTAATCCAGCTGTCAGTTCTATGGAACAGGTCGCATCGCTGTTTCTATTTAATGTGCAGAATTAGCGGCAACTGCGAAAGCAAGAAGTGGCCAGTGGTAAGTGGCAAGTAGCAGAAGCAACAGCAGCAACGTCATCAGCATCATCAGCAGCCGTTGAAAGCAGCCCAGCTATTAAATTGGGTTAATCTATTTGAAAGTGACTGATGGACTGCAGAATTGACTAACTGACTGATTGACGGACAGGACGGACAGCATGTGTAGAAGTCGTGCGAAAGCCGCTTAGAAGCATTATTGCCAGATACTTTCCATTGCAGTCTACAATTTCATCTGGCACCTTCATCTCTCTATCCCCCACTCTCTCTCTCTCTCCCTCCCTCTTTCTCTTTCTATCTTTATTTATTGATGTGCTATTTACGCTTCGTTTGTTCCGCATTTCAACATCGTGTTGCGGGTGGCAGCAACTTTTGCCATTGATTGATGGATCCGCGAAACAATGCGATTGTCTTTTGCCGCTTTGTCAATTTCTGTGAATGAACTTAAAATTGCTTGCCTCCAAGCAACAACAACAGGTGCTCCTCATTGAGTAAAAACTGTAATTAAGATTATTCGTAATTGGTTAAAATTGGGAGCTCTTCTTCAACTATGACTTGACATTGTTAGGGCCACAAACTTTTGATCATTAAAATTGAATACTAAATTCAAATCACTCTCTTAAAAGCTGACGATTATTCATATTTGAAATGTTGACTTTCTTGGTATTTGTATTACTCACATACTAGAATTTGTTTATTTTTTTTTTGCATACATTTGCATACTGATTTTCTTTTGATGAAATGATGTGTTGAGACAAGCGAGATTTGAGAGTGAAAACGAAAAAAATAGCAAAATATTTATAAATGTAAATAATGCCTAGCTCAAGTTGATTAACAGTGCGAAGTCAAATAAGCAGCAGCTCCTTGACACTCCATCTTAAAAAAAAAAAAAAAAAAAAACATGTTGCAATGCTTCTGATTTTCAAATTGTTGGCAGTGACAACATTTGGAGAGCTTGCTTAATGTTTAACTTGATGCTAATTAAAAAGTCTCAACTTCAATGAAAGTGAAGGTGCGATGGCCAGTGGCCAATGGATCTATCAATGCTGCTCTGCTCTGAATAGTTCGATTCGTCTTCGGTTTATCACTTTAATCGGTTAGCAGATTTTTTTTTTTTTTTTGTATGACTCTGAAAGTTTTCACTTTCATTAGATGGCATTTCGGTCGCCCGCACAATTGACTCATGGAATTTCATCTTCGGAAATTGGCCAAAAGACAAAAAAAAAAACTCGACAACAAAGAGATGGCAAGAGTTGTTGTGGTGTTTTTTATGCCTTTTGACTGCCGTCTGCTGTTGACCCAAATGTCCACATTCAACTTCCAATGTTCAACGTTTAACGCTTAACAGCTGTAAAGCTACACTGAGAGTTTGTGACATTTTTAATTGTGTTAAAAACATTTTTTAAGTGTTAACATCAACCAAAAAATATATATATATATATATATATCTGAGTATGAGTCAAAAAATATTTCACTTAAACTGCCGGTCAATTGTTTTTTTTTTTTTTTTATATATATACATAAAAATAAATCGATCGATTTCTTTCAAATCACGTCGAAATTCGTCTTCAGAGAGAAAGGTTTTACCACTAGGTTTGCATGTCGAAATATTTGAAATGTGGTTGTGCCACCTTGGCATACATAGCTCATCTGGTAGCGCCACGCATTTGATTTTAAACATTGCAAAATGACGCTAGTTGTGCTGCGAATTTGTCATTTTGATGTCACCAACTAAATGACAATTATTGACAATTTGCGTATTTACTTGACTCAAAACTAAATGTAGCTTGTTAACTTAACTAATGTGCACCTAATGCACAATTTCGATCTATGTGTGATCCAATTTTATAGTATATACTGCTAACATTTTACATATGAACTTTGAAAATATTAAAATGTATTTATAATTTCATAAATGGTCAAACTTACTAATTGACTTCTTTTCTTTCATTGATTTATTTGGTTTAAAAATTTTTTTTTTGTTCAGTGTAACGTGTGTGTGCGATTGCCAGCTTGCCAATGTTTGCCTTTCAACTATTGTTGTTGTTGTTCTTGTTGTTGCTGTCGTGGGTAACCATAGACAGAGACAGAGATAGCGGCAGTGGCAGCGCCGGCAGCGGCAGCGGCAGCGGCAGCAACAGCGTTAAAGGTCAATGCCCCAGCGGCAGTTGTCGCCGCTTAGCGAACATCCTGTCAGCGAACCGGCTTATTATACAATATGCAGACGGTCGAAACGATTACAGTTACTATTAAAATGTTAGCAACAACAACGGCAGCAACAATTGCAACATTTGAGGTCTCCTTTTATTTGGTACCATTGCAATTGAATATTGTTATTGTTTTTTTTCTTGTTGTAATTGCAGGCCCCGCAAAGTAAAGCTCATAAACAATCAATCAGCAGCAATCAACATCAATCACAACTTAAGCAACTGTCGCAAATTGGAGCTGGAACAACTGTTGCTGCCGCTGCTGTTGTTGGTCAAGTGAAAGCTTCGACAAGAGCAACTGTTGCTACCGATATCTGTCGTGCGTCTGCCAAATAATTCAATCAAGCAGACTAACACAACGGCAACACCAACGCCCCAGACGCGGTGCAGTGAGAGCAGCAATACCAACAACAACAACAACAACAACAACAATAACAATAACAACTCCATCTGCAAGCTGGGCTCAGTTAGTCAGTCAGTGAGTCAGAGACGCAGACGCCGGCACAGACGCCATTGGCCGTGGCCAGGAACCAGTCACCAAACAGCAACTACTGCTAACTGGCAACCAGTCACGACCGCAGCAACAGTTGCTGCTGCTGTGACTTCGACTGAGACTGCGACTACGACTGCTTCTGGCAAGTTCACAAATAAGTGAAAGTGAATTTGTTTATGGTATATTGCTATTACCAAAGCGAAAGAGACATAACACCGACCAAAAAACAACCACAACAACAACAGCAACATAAACAAAAACATACAAAAAAGAAGCAGCAGCCAAAAATCATACATCAAATCATCGCAACAACAACAACAGCAATGCAATTGCAATAAGGAGAGAGAGAGAGAGAGAGCGAGAGAGAGAGACAGAGATACAGTGAGAGTGAGAGCGAGAGGTCATCTTAAGCATCAATGCAATTGGACACTGCATTAATTATTGGATAATCTGTAACAACCTAAATTGCAACAACAACATTAACGGTGACAACAACAGCAACATAAAACATGCAACACATTTGCCTCGCGCTGCTGCTGCTGCTGCTGATAGGCACTCAAATTAGCGGTAAGTCTAGACGATCCATTTACTAATTAAGCTACATACACACTTACACACACTCACACACACTCACACACACACACTTTAACTAATTGAATTATCGTGTGTCAAATTGTACAGCTTACTTGAACTGAAGATGGTTTGCCTAGACATCACTTAATGTGTCCCAACACACTCCCACTCAAACTACACAGCCACACCAACCCCCCTCCCCACACACACACACACACACACACACACACTCAAGGCTAGCCGCCGAGCTGACTGATTGCGAGCGTCTTTCAATTCACTTGGCCCCCGGTCGAGTTTCACTTGACAATTGTTGCTGTTGAGTTGACGATGAGCAAAACACTTCACAAATTGCACAATCTTCATAAAAACCACAAAAACACCCACCCACACACACATATATATATATATATATATATAGCATGTACACATATTAAATCGAACAAACGATTGCAGTGCCAAAAACTGACAAAACCTTAAGCGGGAAATGAAATCGACGAAAGTCACAACTGAAACAGCCAACAACAACAACAATAACAAACACATTGAACCAACTATTGAAACAACTTTTTATCTTACCACACATCCATTGAGCTTGGCCAATTGGATCCTATATATTAAATATTGCCAATAAATTTGCAAATAAATTTGTATTTTATTGGTTCAACAATTTTGGTACGTTTATTCAACTAAAAACAATATTCCGATTTGAAAGCACAGGTTTTATTTCATAAAATTTTGTAATGAATCAAATTTTAAGAAAAGTAAATATAAAATAATAATCAAAAAAAAAAATTACATCTAAATCAACCGAATCTCAACTTTACAATTATCCATATATTCTTATTGTGTTTTTCATGACATTTCTTGCCACATCATAATTACTTTTTGCGTTGATTCGTCAGCCATTACATAAATATATTTATATATTTATATTTATATATGTATGCGTCACATTTGTAGACCAAAATGGTAAATTGCTTTCCATTGTTTTTAATAGACTTGGATGCATTTGGTTGCATAAGTCACGTTACGACGTGCTGCTCCGTGGAGGGCACATGTTCCCTCAATGTGAGTGGAGACATTAGCACATTAGCTACAGTAGAGAGAATCCCTGTAGGATATGTGGATCATGTGGATAATTATTGGCACTTGGCGACATGTGAAGCGAAGCGTGGACAGTTTGATGTGAATGTATAATTCCCCCTCTCTACCTCTCTATCTCTCTATCTCTGGGTACCTCTACATGCTTTTAAAACGCACTCACGCCTCGGTAATTTATATATATATATATGTACATATATATTGTGGTTGGCTTATGTCATCCAAATTATGGCGCAGTGCCTGAAAAAATAAAATAAAAACTTTTTACACGTTTGTCAGTAAAGAAATTCTGAGCTTTTTTTTTTTACTTTAATACTTTAATTACTTTTTTTTTTAATCGTTTTTCACAGTGGTAGGAAATTTTTCAAGCAGAGCTTTTACAGTTTTACTGGCTTAAAATAAAACAAAAAATCATTTCAGTTTTTAATAGGTTTTTATTTTCATTAAGCTGTACAAATATTATTGATGAAATAGTCTATGATTTTTGCGTTCTTTTATATTTTGATAAATGTTTAATCTTCATAGATAACTTGGCTTATTATCTATTAGCATTTATTTACTTTTTTGGTTTTTCTGAGTGTAGTTATCCATTTAACTGGAACGAGCTATACTAAGAAATATATAATGGAAGTTTGTGCCACCCATGTCGAAGGTGCTGCTTTCATCCCAATAGGAATTCATACACAGAAATATATATATATATATAAATGATTATTCAAATATATTTTGAATGGCCTGTTCATTTTTGGGGGCACGTGCCTGGTTTGCAAAGTGTCGCATTTTATGGCCATAAATCGGTTTATATCCAATTCAATTGAAATTGAAATTCTAATCTTTTCTTTCGCTTATTCATCCGCTTGCAGCGTTTGGCGGGAAGGAAGAGCGTTCGAACAGTGCGGAAGGCTATGCAAATTTTACGCAACTGTCGGAGGCGGTGCATGCCTCGTTGCTGCGGCATGAACACGAACAGCAGCAGCAGCATCTGCGACGCTCCAAGCGGGCGGTGAAGCGCATCTGTTACGGTGAGCTGGGCTGCTTTGAGGACTCTGGGCCATTTGCCTATCTGGAGATGCTGCCCTCGTCACCCGAGGAGATCAATACCAAGTTTTACTTTTACTCGACGCGCCAGCGCTCCGACCGCCCCCTCATGGAGCTCTCCTTTCTCAACATGACAGCCGCATTTGCCAAGGCAAAGGCGAAACGACAGTCGGAGATGCCAGCAACTGCAGCAGACGCATTACCAGCCACCAGTGCCCCATCGGCCGTCGGCTTAAATTCGACCACAGAGAAGCCCAATGGCAACCCAAAGAAACCGCCGCCGCCTTCCATTGATGATCTCGAGGGATTCGATGAGCTCTCAGTGCGTGTCATTGTGCACGGCTTTGGCTCCGCCTGTCCGCACGTTTGGATTTACGAGATGAAAACAGCGTTGATGGCAGTGGTAAGTAGCCAGCGAATCCACTAACTGGAATCCAAACGGAGAGCAGCCAGATCAATACAAATCGCCAAGTTTTAAAACTTGGCGTCGGGAAATATAGTCTTTAGCAATTTTTTCTTGGCATGGCTACTAAAAAATCGATAGTTGCATATCGATAATTGCGCCTAATTTGGCATGTATGTGGCAACTTCCCTTAAAGATAACTTTTGTGATCTCGTTCAAACCTATAACACTTGAAGTCACCAAAAATTAGGAACACTTTACAAAGATTTATAAAAAATGTTCCGTATACATCGAGTAATCGAAAACATGATCGATATCGATGTTAATTAGTCGAGAAAAAGACTTAGTTTTAAACTGCAATTATTCCAATAATTCCACAAAAAAAAACCTCGTTTTGTTTTTGTTTTGTTTTTTTTTTATTTTATTTTAGGAGGATTGCATTGTGATCTGCGTGGACTGGGAAAACGGTGCCACATTCCCGAATTATGTCCGTGCAGCGGCGAATACACGACTGGTTGGCAAGCAGTTGGCCATGCTGCTGCGGCATCTGCAGCAGCACAAGGGGCTGAATCTGATGCGCACCCATCTCATTGGCTTCAGCTTGGGGGCGCATGTCTCTGGGTTTGCGGGAGCCGAGCTGCCCGGCCTGTCGCGCATAACGGGCTTGGATCCGGCGGGACCACTGTTTGAGGCACAGCATCCGAAGGTGCGACTGGACAGCAGCGATGCGGAGTTCGTGGATGTCATCCATTCGAATGGAGAGAATCTCATCTTGGGAGGCTTGGGCTCCTGGCAGCCCATGGGCCATGTTGACTACTATCCAAATGGAGGACGTGTGCAGACCGGCTGCTCAAATCTGTTTGTGGGCGCAGTCACCGATTTTATTTGGTGTAAGATCTATATAAATTATATATGAGCAAGTATTTTATAATTTGGTATCCAATCTGCAGCTGCCCAGGCTGCGGAGGACGAGGAGGGACGCTCGCTGTGCAATCATCGGCGCGCCTACAAGTTTTTTATCGATTCGGTGGCGCCACGCTGCATGTTTCCCGCATTCCCTTGCGCCAGCTACGATGACTTCCTCAAGGGCAAGTGCTTTCCCTGTGCCCAGGATGACGAGGACCTGGCCGAGGGTGTGCCACGCTGCGGCAACATGGGCTACTATGCGGACAGATCGACAGGTCGCGGCCAGCTCTACCTGCTCACCCGCGAGGAGGAGCCCTTCTGTGCCCACCAGTTCCAATTGCAGATATTCAACTCCTTCAACGATCTGCCGCTGCGCACCATTGGCCGCCTGGAAGCCATACTCGAGGGCGACGGCGGTCTCAACGAGACCTTTGAAATATCCGAGTGAGTGTGCCGAGCACTAAGTCGACTCCACAAGATTAGAAGTCTATCGCGAAACGAATCGATTTCATTTCAAAACTTTTTTCAAGTGAAACTCGAATTTCCATTTAAGCTGAACTTCATCCTTCATCCTTCATCCTTCATCCTTAAGGCAACTAACTAGACTAGAATATTCATGTCTATTTAAGATTTATTTACATATTGCATCCGATTGATGTTTATTTTTGGATCTTACAGAAAGGATGATGCTGAGTTCTTTGCTGGCGACATTGTGTCGAAGATTATTGTGCCGCATCCGGCGCTGGGTTTCCCCACAACGGTGAGCGTACACTATAAGTCGTATAGTGGGTGGCTGTCGAAGGGATTGCCCCATTGGGACATTGACAAGGTGGTGCTCACAGATAGCTTTGGGCGCAGCCATTCACTGTGCCGGCCCAGCACCAAGCTGAGCAGCGGCAGTCCCGTCCGCATGCGCCTGCAGGCGGGCAACTGTGAGCTGGACAATCAGGATGATTATGGCGCCTACACCACCCAAGCGCCGCCTTCGCTGCCGCCTAGCACAGATGGCCCGTTGGCGGACTCGAGCGTGCAGGAGTCGGGCCTGAGCACCAGCGTTGATGGCGTCGAGAGCGTCAAGCAGCGCAAGAACATCTTCAATTTGGGCACCAGCTTCAAGCTGTCACAGAACCAAACCTATCCGCTGACCCAAGCCGACGAGCTCCCCTGGCAGCCGATACTCGTCGGCAACTCCCTCGACAAGGACAACAACGAGGCAGAGGCGGCCGAGTCCAGTCGCAGCCTCTCCGATGCGCTCAGTGCACCCACCGATGAGATATTTGAGCCGGTGCTTAAGGATCGCCGCTTGGCTCTAAATCGTGGACGCAATCTACACGAATATGCCACCACCACGGAGGAGATTGTTGAGCCGGTGCTGAAGGCGACCACGCCGAGATCTAAGCACGGCAAGGACCTTCAACTGCCCGAGTCGGATAACAGCAATTCGACGACAACGAACTCAACTGATGCACCAGTTGCAGCTCCAGTTCCCGCTGCTGCTGTCGCAGCGCATCCACCCAAAATGATGGCACAGCTAGCTGGCGGTGCAGAGGAGCCGCAAACAGTGCAATTGCTGCCATTTCGCCTGGGTGAGCTGCTGCAGCGGGCGGAGCGCTATGCTCGGGAAACGCTGCTGCCATTAATTTCGGTGCAGGCGCCGCGCTTCTTTGGCTTCAATGTGACCCCCCACGAGCGGGGTGAGTCCCGCAAGCCCCGCTACATACCGCGCTACGAGGAGGCGGCTTTCCTCAATGGCAGCAGTCAACAGCGTAGCAGCTCTCAGGATGTGCAGGTCACGCGTGACTCAACGGACAAGGCCGCACGTCGCAATCTCTTTCGGCTGCTCCGCTCCGATGCCGCTCGTGGTCGTTCCGCCTCCCCCTCCCAGCGTACCTTGTCAAGCAGCCAGCCCCAGTTGCAACAGCAGCAGCAACAGCAGCAGCAGCAGCAGCCGGGTGACTTCAACTACTACACAAATGTGGTGCTGACGGAATCGCGCTCGATGCGACCCGAGGCGCCCGAGTATCGTCCGGTCTTTATTGAACTGCCCACGTTTCGTCCGCCCATCTCCTCCACTGCCTCCTCCTCCTCCCCCTCCTTAGCGTCCCAAGCGAAAGGCAACAGGGCGATAAAGTCCTTGCGACGCGCACGCATGCAGCCCAATCCCTGAGCTGCGGGGGGGAGGCTTTGGGTTGGCAACGGGTGGAAGTAAGGGGAGGGTAGCCAGCTACATATAAGTAAACACTATGTGATATCGACTATCTGAGAGACGCCGCACAGTGGAACTGATCAGCGTTTTCGAACGTCGAGCATCGCCTGCCTGCAATCTTTGTCGGTGGGTTGAACTCGTCGTACCAAAAAACAAAAAAGAAAAGAAAGAAAAAATGGATAAAAATCCAAATCCAAAAACGTCTTGCACTGTAAATAACTGTTTAATGGAATTTGAAATTCATGCAACAGATTTGAGCTGTTTACACAAGTCTAAATTCACTTTTAGTTTATATTGTGAGCATTAAAATAAATAATTAGCTTATTAAGAAAATTATAAATACAATTTTAAGACTATTGACGGGGTCATCTTTAGACTTATAGAAGACTTTTTTTTGATTCTAAGGATTTCTGACATTCATTTCAGCAATGACAATTTGAAGGATGCTCTTTGGTCCACAGACAATGCTTGGCCTGCTCATCCGACTAAGTCACATAAAATGGACGAAAGTCCTTTAAATAGCTGAAATAAATTGTGTTTTGTTAAATCAGAAAATTACTTGCAGCTCGATCAAATTCTTACGAATTTTGGTGTAGCCAAATACTTTATTTTGAATAGTATCAAACATTGGCCAAAAAATGTCCAAATCGTTCTTGAAGCTTAAATGTAGAAAACAATTATTTTCTAATAAAAACACTGAAATTTGTACAAGATTTTGGATTCTTAAATGACCAAATATTCGATGAATGCGATTTATAGAGTTCATTCCTACGATTCAGCCTAAAAGTATGCCTTAAAACTAAATTCTGAAAATGTTCATCACAGTTGACTTTATTTTTCAGCCTAAAAGTATGTTGCATAATTATTGAATTGAATTTTTTACATCTAACTTTGCTATCAGAGCTGTCTGTCCGCCTGTATGAACTCAACTTCTTTTGACACCTTTAAAATTCGGGAACATAAACTAGAAATAAATAAATTAGAGTGGCTATGGCCTATCGAATAAGATAAAATCGATATGATCGATAATTGCAAATAATTTTAAGCATGCAATTTTAAGTTGAATTTATTATTTTCCATTTATTAAAGTACGCTTTACCACCTGTTTCATATTATCTGCAAAGAAAAAATTCTTTAAAAATATTTATACATATATATTAATAAATAACGCTTTTAAATCAATAAAATTTTATAAAATGCATCAAGCTGGTGAAATTGCCTTCTCCTTTTTTCCATTATATTTGATTCATATTTAGCAATGCTCCTGCGATGTGGCCGTTTAGGGAATCGACGCAGGTAGCCACATTTGAATTATCCGAGTGATTAGCGAATTAGACTTACGTATTAAAGATAGCAAAATGAAAGTCATTTTTTGCAATTTGAGTTGTATTTTTGTAAGTTGTTCTTTTTAGCATAATTTATTTTTATATACTTTCATTTAATTTGCTTTTATGTTCATAAAGTAACGTGTGTCTGCCACTGTCTGTGTCGGTGTATTTGTGTGTGTGTGTGTGTGTTGTTTGTGTATGGGAGTGTGTATGTGTTGTACTAAGATTTGATCTGCTTTTTAATTTCATTTATATTCTGCTAAATTTTGGATCCGATTTACTTACAATTTAATATGGCTTGTAAAAATGTATTAAGATTTCTTGAAAGTCAAATGGTAAATTTTGTGCTTGCTCATGTGGTATTTGGAAATTTTTTTTGTATTCTATGTTGTGTTGTTGCTTATTGTGTTTTTTTTTTGTTGTTTGTTGTTGTGTTTTTGTGTCTTTTTGTTGTTTCTTTGTTGTTTTTTTATATTTAATATATAATATTTTTTTTGTTTCGCTTTTCTGTTTTGGTTTAACTATTTATAAAACATTTCACTTTTAGAATCTTAACAACATTTGGTTTTTTTTTTTCATCTGCTTATTTTTCTTTTTATATGTTAATTGCTGCGGCGTATTTACTTTTATATATGTATGTAATATATACATATACATATGTATATACATATTTTTTTTATGCTTTATTTAATAATTAGTTTTTCTCTTCCTTTGTTTAGCTTTTATTGTTGTACGCATAATTTACATGGATTTTCTTTAACCCCATTTCGATATAATCGCAGTTTTCCTCTTGCGCTTTTCATGACGTTTTTATTTGTGTTTTGTTAATATTTAATAACTAGTCAAAAAATTGTTTGTTGCTGACGCTTGAAACAAAATGAAATTGCACGTGTCTAATACTTTTCTGTAGGTATGTGAGTGTGTGTGTATATGCTTGTGTGTGTATTTAGATCATAATAACTATTTGTAATTGAAATTGTTTTCTTTTGTTAATGCCCCTGCAGACATTTGACTCCACTCCCAGAACTTATCTGTCCCCATATAAAGACTAGAATACTACTAGATTTAGAAGTTTCAAAATGTTTCGAATAAACGTATCTGTTTTGAAGGATTTTTCTAAAAATTGAAATACAATAAATCGGATTAAAATGATTGCTTGGCAGAGGTACAATTGATTTCAAATATTATCTGCAAGAGAATTAAATATTCGGCATGCCGAATTAAAAGCGCTTCCTTCAATCTGCTTCCACTTTCGAATATTGAGCTAAATATTGGATTTGGATTCTGTTATTATTTTTGTGTGGAGAGTGAAAAATGATGAGAATTAATTAAATGAATAAAATGCTTATCAAAATTAACTGGGTTAACTGGCTGGGACTTATATAACATATGGATGCCTTCAAATACACACATACGTTGTTATGTATGTGTATATATGTATGTATATACACTAATATATATATTGTATATATGTATCTAGTAAGTAGTTTTTATCCTTGCTTATAATTCGAATGCATTTCGAACGCTACGCATATGTATTTGTATTGACCTTGTTATCTTTATATGTATGTGTATACATATTACATATACACAAGCTTAATGTATATATATATATATATATATACACAAATAAATACATGCATGTATATATATATATATATATATACATATATATATATTTATGTGTTGTTTTTTTTTCTTTTGCATTTATTCCAGTCTTCTTTATTAATGAATTTCTAAACCAAATTTGAAAATAGGCAACGCAAATTGACAACTTTATTGGTAAGGTTATAAGATAATTATCTCATTATAAGTTAGTATTTGTTGTTGTTTGTTTGTTTGTTTGTTGGTGTTATCTGTTAGCATTATGTATTTTGTTGGTAGTTCGGTTTCGGAAATTGTTACTTGATAGCAAAGCTCAGCTTGAAGGTTGCAGTATTAGTATTAGATTTTATAGTGATTATTAGTATTTTGTTTAGTATTTTGCTGTTTAGTATTATTAGTAGTATTATAATAAGGATTGCCTATATTAAAATGCCTATTAAACTAGATATATAATTATGCTGCTGGCTGAACTTTTACTTTGGGCCATAGACTAAATGCTTTCTCAGTTATTGAGAGAGCAGAGATTTTGTTTTAAATTTTTGGGTTTGTTTGTGTTGTGTTGTTGTGTGTTATTATGTATTAAACTTAATTATTTTGGCAAGTTAAGTTTTGTTTTTAATTTGTTTTCGTTTTTGTTTTTGTTTTTGTTTTGGTTTTTTTTTCTTTCATTTATATGTATGTTTTATATCACTTTTTTATGTCTGGCCTGGCCAAGTTAGCCCGGATTTTGTCTCGCCCTCTCGCTCTGTGCTCTAACCGTGGCTCTCTCTCACTTGCAATCTGCTGTTTTCCCTTTCTATTTTATAATTTTTTACTACTAAGTAAGCCTTGTCTAGCATTACAATAATTTATTTGGTAAAAAAAAAACAAAAAAAAAACAACTATTCTTGCATGACTTGAAGACGATATGTTTTTATTATTGTTTGCAATTTGTTTTTGTTGTTGCTGTTGTTGTTATGTACCATACGATATTTAGTTATAATTAATAATATATTATAGTATCATTAAGAATTTATATGCATATTATATGTGTATCATTGCTTTTTGTTTTTTTTTGTTGTTAATTCATTTACTAATTAATTGGCTGAACTGCACTTGAACAACTCATCTCAATTGATCTCAGGAACCGAACCAAAACTCACAAAACTAATCATAAGGAAAACTTGAATATATATATATACATATATATATACAATTTATATGCATATATATGTATGTATATATAAAATATATAATATAAAAAAATACACGTATGGGCGCCCAAAACGGTTACTTCAACTTTTGTTTGTTTTGTATATATGTAACTAAATTTTGCATATATCATTTTAAGGCCAAATTAAGTATACTTTAAAATGTTCTCTATTCCCTCCTCTGCTTCAATCATCTCATCTCATTATTCGCTTGGCTCTTTAATTTTGAATTAAAAAGTATTTGGAAATATGAGTCTCCTGCTTTTACTTTTATAGGTCTAACCCCAACACCCCCCCACCCCACCTGACTATCTCACACCATCACTCTGTCTCACTCTATTTCTATGTCTCTCTCTTTCTCTCTTTCGTTCTGCCTCAAATCAGAGATCACCTCTGTGGTTGTTGTTGTTTTTAATCATTTACTGTGTGCGTGTGGACGGTATTCAAAGCTGTAAATTGAATTGATTTATTTAATTCTCTTGTCTTTTATCATTTTCTTTACATATTTACAGGTATTTTGTTTTTGGTTTTGCTTTCCATTGTATAAATATTATTTTATTTTTTTATTTGTTTTAATTACAACAAGCAGCAAATTAATAAAAACTTTATTATTCAGTCGCATTATTAACAGAAACATATGCGTATGCTTCAGCTTAGTTAATTTCTTAAGTTTTGTGAGTTGCATTTAGATGATCCAAAAGCAAATTGCTGCTTTCTTTGGGATTATGTTGCAAGCAAAGCGCATTTTATTCTTGGAAGTTCCTACCGAAATGCACAGCAATTTGAAAAGTATCTTTTGGTATAGAATCGAAATTGTATCAAATTCTATTGTTTTTTTTTTTTTTTGGAAGCATACCAAGTATGTATGTGTATATGTTTATGAATATCTCAAGAAATTTGAATTAGAAATAAGTATTATATCTCTCTTTGTGTGTGTACTAACTAGAATCAGAAAAGGTGTCACAAAATTTATCGTTTCGTTTTGTATGTGTATATATCTATATATTTTTCATAAGTTGAGCTTGACAAAAGTTGAAGTCGCTAGATTGAACGTTAAAATAAAATATAAGTATACCTTTTTTTGTGGAAAGTAAGACATTTTACATAAAATTTAACTCAAAAAATTCGATTCTCATTTGGTTAGCCGAGTTGCTGATAAATCTGTTAGGTTCGGAAATATGTGAGACATAAAAGACATACATAGAGACTACAAACTATAAGTTCTAGTGTCCTAAATCTTGGTTAGCCTATGCTAAAAGCCTGTGTGTTTAATCTGTAGCGACTTGGTTTTTGGGTTGGGTCTGCTGGAAGATCAAACGGCCCTGTTCTTAATCGTCTGTGGTTCGTGTATTTGCCGAGTTCTTTAGTTTTTTTTTTGGTTGTTTATTTTTTTTTTTTTTAGTTTTTTAAAACTCTTTTTATGATTTTGATAATTATTTTTGTTTGTTGTCGTGTAGCAGTTTGCTAATTTTAATTATTGTTTTTGTATCGTTAGCAGCTTTTTGTTGTAAATGTTTATTTTTATTTGTTGTTTTTGTTTTTGCATTGGTTTTTTGGGTTTGTCTATTTCTATTTGTTAAGCTTCAGCTCCGACTTACTTATTTACAAAATAGCATTTAAGTTCTGGTTGTATAATTATTTATATGTATATGTTTTTGTGTACACATATACATTTATATATGTATGTATGTATATACATATATATATATATGTTTACATATATCTATATATATAGATATATATATGTATAATCCATTGTTATTACTCAATATTTTTAACTTAACGGCAGTTTTGATGCTTTAGCATTTTCATGTTTCTCTATGTGTATATGTGTATGTGTGTATAATGTGTCTGTGTGCGTGTTATGGTAGCGAATGAGTTTTGACTGCGCCCTCAACCTTCATATGGATAAATATTGACTGCCAATCGGGTACTACTGAATTTATAGACACCTATGCATAACATTTATACTCTGTAAGTACAAAGGGATCTTTCTCTTTCTCATTGACTATATTTGGGAACGTTATTTTTTTTTTTTTTTTTACCAATTTTTAGGTACATTTACGAATTGAACGTGTTTATCTATTTTCCATCTAACTATTGGACTCGCTCTCCCGCATTTGAATCTAAACTGATTATACTAATTTTTAATTATCTTTAAACATTTTGCTAGTAGCCTTTTGTAAATTATTATTTGAATTATATATATATTATCTGTTCAACAAGAAATTTCTAGGAAAATTAATAATTTAGTCAAAGAAAAGTTGACAATTAATGATTTTCAGCACACTTCCTGTTCCTGCTCCTGCCCCACATACATACATATAAAAGGATTAGGATGAGGGCGCTGTCAGCTTCACACGCGTTTTTTTTTATATGTTCTCTTTTGCATTGCCTTAGTTTTCATTAGCGTTTTTTTTTTTTTTGTTTTTTTTTTTTGTTTTTTATTTTTGTTGACATTTACTAACATTTGACTAATATTTAATAATAGAGCATAATTAAAAGTTGAAAATAAAATTAGCAGATATTGTATGTATTGTATGTATTGTTGCTTTTTTGTCTGTTTGTTTTTGTTTTTGTTTTTTTTTGTTTGTAGCTAGGTTCTAAAGAAAGGAAGAAACTCCAATTAGATTAGACTACTAAGATAATTTTCATTTTTTAGTATTTTGTTTTTTTTTGTTCTTTCATTTTTTTTTGTTTGACTATAACGATTGTTAGTTGTTAATTGCTAAATTTGAACATAGGTATTAAGTTGACTTTTTTTTGTATCTGTTTCTTTCTGTGTTGTGTCTATGTGTGTGTTTGTGTGTGTGTGTGTGTGTGTGTGGTGTGTGTGTGGTGTGGTGTGTATTGCGGTCTTCATTGAGCAGCTGTGTGAATTGTGGCTGCCGAATTTGAGTATTATAAAAAAACTATCGCTAACTCGACATTTTGCTACTTTATCAAGCCGCTGCTGCAAATGGCGCTGTGTATTTGTGTGTGTGTATGTGTGTGTGTGTGTGTGTGTGTGTTTGTGTGTGTGAGTGCGTGTGTAGTGTGTTTTACATTTGCTGTTTAATTTACAACTACGCTGCTTACTATTATTAATATTATTATTATTATTTTTATTATTATTACTTTAATATATATTTATTAATAAAATTCTAGATTAGACTGCTTTTGATGACGTTTCTGGCATCCAACGTAACATTTCACTGCGCAAGTTTCGTTCGTGTTCCATTTGTTTGACTGCACCCATAGTAATAGTAAAAGATAATTAAGTAGAGTATTTCCAAAAATATGTGGCAGAAACTACACTAGCTGTAAATTACGCTATATTATCAGATTTGAAGTCACAGACGAGGTTTTTCGTCTGAAACTCAAATCTGCCAAACTTGAGGCTCTTTTTCAGTGCTGCTCTCGTTGGACTTGTTGGAAGATCAATAAATGCAATATTTAATTACGATTTTCAGCTAGTGTCATTGGAATATGATTTGTACTCACTTCGTAGTCAAACGTCGGTCTCAATACTGACGGCCATTGCGTTGTTATGCCTCAACTGTAAGCTATTTGTGCTCCTCAGGCCGTTCTGGCCCAGTTGCTGCTGCTGTCCCTGCTGGAGTCCCTGTTGCTGCTGCTGCTGTAGTTGGAGCTGCAGTTGTTGCTTCTCAAACGATTGCTGCGTTCTCAGAAATGGCACCATGTGGCGGCCAGTATGATCAGTCAGACCTGGCGTGGTTGCATCAATGCCATCATCCAAATCCATAATGTCCGATGACGATTCGGAGAGTGAGGATTTTTTCAAATGTTGACCTAGTTTTGGGTGTTCGCATTTGTATTTGTGTGTGCGTGTGTGTGTGTGTGTGTGTGTGCGTTCGGGGGTAACGAACGTTGGGTCGTATTTTTTTATTTTTTTTTTTTTATTGGGATGATATAGAAAAGGAATCGATTAGCATTGCTTTGGTATTGTATGACTCAAATGGTCGTGTAGTCATTTTGGCAAACGATTTAATATGGTAGTTATATATATGTACCTAGTGCACCAGGTAAATATGAACAACTTGTAACGTGGTTGAAATTTTGGCTCTGCATCTCCTCCTGATCCGTTTCGCGGTGATAGAAGTAATTGAAATTACTGACGATAACCGGTACCGGCAGTGCGATTGTCAGCACACCAGCGATCACGCACAAAGAGCCGACAATTTTGCCCCAGAAGCCGACGGGCCTATTTATCATATTGCATTTTTTGTTTTTTTTTTTTCATTTTTGCATTTTCATTTGCATTTATTTTGTATTTTTCATTTTTCATGTGGCAATATTCAAGTATTCGATTTGTATTTATTTTCATTTTTGATTTTGGTAATTTTTGTATATTTTGTATATTTAAAGTAGATATTTAAATATGCAAATTTGTTTTCGATTCAATTTGATATATATAAATATATATTTTCGCATGTGTCAGTCATATATATTTATTTTCAATTTTTATTTGTAATTATTATTGTTATTTTTATTTTTATTTATTTTTTTTTTTGTTTTTGTCGATTTGGTATGAAGAAGAACGTAGAAGAAGAACGCAGTGTGTAAATAAGGTAGTATATTTATATATTTATATATATAAGAAAAAAAAAAGAAACAGAAATAAGTTAAAGGTTGTAAGTTTTTAAGTATTTAAGATTTTTTGATTTGATATATTATTATCATATCAGTAGAACTTCACTGAAGTTTAACACAAAAACTTGTTAGAAATAATATTATATGATCAAAATAAATTAGTACACTGAAACACAGAAAAAGCCAAAACAAAATGTGTAATTTTTTTTCAACTCGAAGTATTATATAAGTAATAAGTATAAGTATAAGAGTGTGTGTGTGTGTGTGTGTATGTATGTGTGTGTATGTATAAGTGAGATTGTGTGTGAATTATTGATTATTGTATATATTGTTGGTATGTACACATCGAAAGCAAATTGCAGTTGCTTAAAAAATTGCGCTTAGTTTGTACCGCTTGAACGATGGAACTCAAAAAGTTGTCTAGAGAGTTAGCCAACAAAAAACCGAAAGCGTATTGCCAAAATGGAATTAAACAAAATGTGCCGGCGTTTGGCGTCGTCGCTGTTAAACTTGACATATAAGAAATAATGAGAAAAACCAAAGAATATCGAACCGAACCGAAACGGTACCAAACCGAATCCGATCAGATTAGATCAGACCAGTTTCGGTTAGAAGTGTTTGCGATCAATCAGTACTACATCAATCGCGAGTACTGATCAATCGCACACAAGTCCAGTGTGTCTTCGGCAGAGATTGCGACGTACGTTGAAGAAAAGAGAGTTAGTATTTGACATGAGAGAGACAGAGAGAAAGAGTTAGTTAGAGTGTGTGTGTATGATTTGGTATTGGTATTGGTGTGTGTTTGCGTGTGTGTGTGATTGATTGTATGACTGACTGTCTGATTGACTCCTGAATTCTTGAATAATTTGTGTTCGTTTGTGTGCTTTCAAAAATATGTAAGGTGCTCGAGTTGTGCCAAATAATGAGCAGGCAGCTGGCACAATGTTAACAGCTGTTAACATCCGTCAACAGTGATGTTCACTGTTGCCTTTAACAGTGCTTTACGCTCTGTTCGCTGTTCGTGTCAATTAAGAATAAATAAATTTGTAAAGTTGTGGGCGGGGGGTTTACGGGTTGGGTGAGTGTATGTTTTTTTTTCATTGTTTTTTTTTTTTTTATTCGGTGATTGTAAATGTAGCAGTTGCTTTTGTTAAATAAGTATATATAACTATGTATATATAAATATATATTAGTTAAGAATATTTAAGCGATTTCAAGTAGTTAGTTAGGCAAGTAGTTGGATAATGCTCATTCGAGTAGAGTAGAGTATTTGGTAAAAGTAAGCGCAAAAAAACCATATCATAAATCAAAGCGTTAGATTTCAGTGTGAGGAGTTAGCCAACAAAAACTTTAAGTGTAGCTGTCTGTGTTTGTGTCTTTTCTCTGTGTGTGTGTGTCTGCGTGTGTGTAGCTGATAGTTAGTATTAGATGCAAATGTGCTTAGCGTGCTCCAAGTGTTGTTTATATTTTGTTTTTTTTTTTTCTTTTTCTATTTCTTTAAATTATTATTATCTTTTTTTTGGTTGGAGCGATTAAAGTTGTTTGTCTTTGCTTTTGCGAGCGGTTTTTTGTAGTTACTTATCAGTTTTTCATTTTAACTTCTTTGCTTTCATTTGTTTTGCTATTTTGTAGCTGCATTTTGCATTGATTTGCTCGGTTTTTGTTTGGTAATTGTGATTTGTCGATTGCTCGACCATAATTATTTAATTATAGCAACTTAACGCACATGCACCGGATTCGGGAAGCACAGGGAAACGGGACTTAGGAGCAGAAGCAGGAGCCGTCGAAAGCCGTAGTCTTAGCCAGTATAGCCAGAGCAGGCGATTTTCTTTCAGTTTTCATTCAGTTTGCATATTTTGTATAACAATATTTGTTTCAAGCTGTTGTTGTTGCTGCTGTGGTTGTAGCTGCTGTTGCTGTATGCATTGCGCTTAATGCTGTTAGCTCTTGCTGTTACTTTTACTGTTACTGTTACTGTTGCATCTACTGTTACTTTAACTGTTACTGTTGGTGTAGCTGTAGCAGGATTTTGATGTCGGCGAGTGCAGGCAGCGCTGAAGCGTTTCTTACAGTAAACGTTAAGAAAACCACAAAAGTTCAATAAATACAAATAAAAACGAGATGAAAACAAAAATGTATGAAACGAACGAAAACTAAAATATATTAAGATAATATTTGTATATTTATAAAAGTAGCTTTATATAAATATAAATATATATATACATAATATACATATATATATATAGATATGTATATATATTATATGGTTCGGTATATTAAGTAAAAATCTGTAGCTGGTCGAGGTAGCATTTAACAAAAGCGCAGCGCACAAACAATATCATATATCAGACATAATTATATACTTATTTATGTATGTATATGCATATGTGTTTATACATATGTACATATGCACATATTTCATACATATATCGTAATTATCAAATCAAAGTTGAGTGCGGGTTTCCGCAGTGCATTTTACGTATGATAAGAACCAAAGCCAATAAAGGATACGATCAACGATTACGATATACGATAACGATAACGACGAAAACGGGCAAAAGAGACCAGCTGGCAAGGACAGTTCGGTACTCATACAACCTGTCGGGGCACACTCTTTTCTTTCTTTACACAAAGACCATCGGGGCAGACTCACCGTTTGTGGATGGGAATGTCATCTTAGCTCAATATTCAGTAATTGCAGCATGCGTCGGATCGACGGCCTCTTTTTTTTTATTTTATGAATTTCATAATTAATCTTATTTACGTATGTATGTGTTTGAATTTTCATGGATTTTTGTTATTTAACACTAGATGGGTACTACTTTTGATAATGCGACTGGACTGCTCTAGAACTATGATAAATACTAGATACTAGTGGGTGGCATGTTTATTTGGGGTTGTACAATGTGCGCTTATGAAGTGGTTGGGGAATCAAACTGGCGTGATTGATTGATTGATGGCTTGATTGTAAATGTAAATGCTACAATATTAATCATAATCTTCTTATATACAACTTAATGGTGCATATACTAGTTGGAAAACGAATCTTAAAAACTTATAGCTACGAACTTAAATTGAGACTTCCGAACTTACACTCTTGGGGAGCATTCAATATAGTTTGATATAGGATCGGAAGGTCTTCTGTGCTTTAAAGCTCTAACTACGCAGTAGTGGGGCTTATAATCCCCAATTTGAATCAATAGTTTCAGCCCATGCGTTAAAATATTTTTATATATATATATATATATACCAAAAAATAATATCAAAGTTGAGCTATGAAACTACTAACAGTAACTACACGAAATTACTTAACTAAGTAGATGCCAAAATTAAACTTTATAGACTTAGCGCTTAACAAAAGAACAAAAATTGAAATGATCATTGCTTGGGCTTTGGCTTTTAGTTTACTTTTTTTTTTTTTATCACTTTTTATATATATGTATTTGCATTTGTAACCTAACTGGTTTGATCGTGGTTGTTCTTTGTTTAATTTTTATTTTTATTGAATAACGATTATAAAACATTTCATTTTTAATCTTAACAACATTCTTTTTCCTTTTTATTCTGTTTTAAATTTTTGATGCCTGCGTTTTTTTTTTTAATTGTAGTCACAATATCTTATTATGTGTAATACTAAGATTTCGTTTTTTCAGTAATTTTTTTTTTGTTTTGCTGCATTTGTATCTTGAAAATATTATTATTATTTGTTTTATTTTTGTTTTTTTTTTGCCATTAAAGCATATGAGTTTAGGTCTTTATATGCGGAGGAAATGAGTGGAAATTCCTTAAAAAAGGGTTTTATTTCGTTTATTTTTCATATTTTTATTGCTTTTTGTTACTGTTGTTAATGCATTGTTTGTTTGTTTTTGTTTTTTAATTATTATTATTGAAGTGCTATTGGATGTAATTAAGCTAGATGCTGATATTTTCTGTTATTTTTCCTGTCTGGTTGCACGGCTAACTAAACTAAACTAATTTTAAGTTTACTAATACTTGTTACAAAATTAATACATGAATATATATGTACATTGTTGTATATATATTCATATATAAGTAACGTAAGGCAAAATAAATTTACAAAGTAAAATATTTTGGCAAATTCTTGTTAAGGCTTCAAATAAACAAACGTAAGCGACAAAAAATGGCCAAAAATTTTATTACACAATTATTTAAATTAATAATTTCTTTATTTTTATTATTATTTTATATATCTTTAAATCTCTATTTGCAGTCTTTGTCCTTAATAGAAATTTGTTAGGTTTCATATTTTATATATTTTTCTTTGTTTGGTTTTTGTTTGATAGCATTTTGTCTTTCTTGAAGCATCGAGAAGAGTGAGAGATGTGCTGTAGTTGTTTAGTTTGTTGCTGTTTAGGTTTTTAATTTAGTATTTTAATTATTTAGTTTAAGATGCATGTAAGTAGGTATATTTGTAAGTAATTTGTATTTGTATTTTGTTGTACATTAATTATTATGCTCAATTTGAATTTGATTTATTTTTAATATGTTAATAAGTAATTAAATTTAATGGAAAACATCAAAATATTGTTTTGGGTTAAGTCGAAGGATAAAATAGAGTGTGTCGCCATTCACGTTACTTTTTTAAGTGTGTCGTTTTTCCTTTTTTTTTTTATCAGCATTTTTCTTGAAGATAATTATGCGGTAAGTATTGTACTTATGTATTGTATTTAATTATTAAACGCTTGTAGTATTTGTTTGTTTTTTTGTTTTTTTGATTTTGTTTTTATTAGTTGTCAACAACGATATGTTTGCTTCTTAATTTTGAACGTCCTAGCTTCTTAGCTTTGTTTATGCCTTTTGGATATTTAAGAAGTAGTCACGTGCTTTCAATAGCTCTTTAAATGCAGGCATTTGAGTCATTTTGCCATAGTCGCAAATACTCGTAAGCATACAATGTTCTCTGTTAAATAGTACTAAACAAAATACTAATACGAAAAACCAATAATATACTCTTAGCTCTAATTGCAACTAGTTGGCTGAGTATGTGTTACGAAAGTGTGTCTATTTGTGTGTGTGTGTGTGTGTGTGTGTGTGTGTGTGTGTCTTGGATCTACAGTGCTGTACTCTGGCCTATGTAGGGTTTTTACTAGAGTCTTCTAACTGAAGTCCACAACAGAAAATTCGCTTGGCCAATTTTAGCGAATAAATCGAACCATGGACAAATTTACTTAATTGAATTCTTAACTTTTTAAGTGACAGCCTAATAGCTATTTCTATTGAATTGAGCTTCAAATTGTCGACTCTAGTAGGTAGTATTACTAACTCTTTTTTAAAACTTAATTATTTGCAGCGCATTAGTTTGTTAGTAGTTAA
Source organism: Drosophila fungiperda (assembly GCA_035042345.1). NCBI lineage: Eukaryota > Metazoa > Arthropoda > Insecta > Diptera > Drosophilidae > Drosophila > Drosophila fungiperda. The sequence goes on along the minus strand of JAWNLM010000137.1, from coordinate 396,281 downwards.
CTGCATTATATATGTAAGTGTGTTGCATGATATTATACAAACCGAAGCTTAAGCTTGGAAAGTAATTGGAGTTGTATTTACATACGTGTGTGAGTTTCTGAGAAAGTGTGTATGCTGGAGTGTGTGTGTGTGTGAATGTGTATGAGCTTAAGTTTCAGCGCAGTTTTTTAGATAAGAGTAAACTAAGGAATTAGATAAACTACAACAAATTGTACATGAATTAAACTGACAGTGTCTAAGAGTACGAAGAAAGGTTCTCTGCGCACATACAAAAACCAATTACAATTACAATTACATATTTACAGGTCGGATTGCAACTGTTATACAGTTAAATAAAATACAAAATGATTTCTTTTTATTTCATTTTTTCGCATATTCCATTGCGTTACTTTTATTCGAATGATTAGGCTTTTTTTTTTTTTTTTTTTTTGGGTTTTGTATTATTTTTTTCTTGTTTGGTTTTTTTTTTATCATGAGTATATATATATTTTTTTCCTTAAATTATCTATTGGTTTATACAATGCGAATTTACTAATATATTTTGCTGGGACTTGAGATTACCATTCATTAGATGTATGTATATATACAATTTTGAATTGTTTAGAATTTATGATGCGATTGTTTAAATTTAATTAAATTACATATTGTGTTTCCCCTTTTTTTTTCAGTTTTAATTTTAAATTTTTTTTTTTAAACATATAATAACATTTTTTTCTGAACACATGTATTCCAAAATTTTATATTTCATGATTAAGCTTTATTGTTGTTCTTCTATTTGCTTTAGCTAGTTGTGTTTTAGTTGTAGTGGCTCTCCGTCCTCTGCTCGATTTCGAAAACAAAATTCTAGTTATTTCATAAATTATAATTTAATGGCTGACTCTCTTAGCGTGCTTTCTCTCTCTAACTCATTATATATTTGGTATACCTAGGTATTCGTGCTAGCTCCTAAGTGGTTCATATATATTCAAATTGCCTATATTAATACTAAAAAAAAAAACAACCTTATTTTACACACAATATTTGTTTTTTTTTTCATTTCGTTTGTTAATGCTAAAATCCCTCACGATAAATCATTAAACTTAAGTTTAAGTAAGCGAATTCTTTTCTTTATAAATAATAGATTTTTTTTTTTGGTTTTTGCTTGCTTTTGTTTTTTGTGTTCAAATGTCTGGAGGTTTTTTTTTGCTTTTTTTTTACAGGATGTTTTGGTATGACTAAATACAATAGAATTTATAATATGTAATTTACATTTAATGACATTTCTATTTGCATTTCTGTTATTTTCGATTTATTGTGTTAATTGTTTAGTTGTGGTTTTTAATTTTTTATATAATGTTTATTTGATGCGTACAAAAATCCGATGAACTATTTACCAAAATTTCTATTTAAGAGTGTTGCAAGTGTTTTTTTTTTTTTTTTTTTTTTTTTAGTGTATTTACAGCAGAATTTTAGACACGCTACAGTGCAGCCAGTCCAGTTGACATGGGGATTCTTGCTGAGGCGACGCTACATTCATAAATTGAACACATCTTACTGGATATGAGTGCGTCCATCTCTGGGATTGTGTTTTTGGGAGATTAACATTAACTCTATCTGCAGCTGTTGCATAAGGCGGGTATGCACTGTAGCGTTGAATTCTCTATGTATTTCCATTTATCTTTGCTTGCCGTTGCGAAAGCACCATTGAAATGCTAGTCAGATATTGACTCTGTGAGAAGCGCAGAGAAGGATTCCTTAAGGCACTTGCACTTGCACTGCTCCCCAGCCGCGGAACCAGCCAGTTTCTTTTGCGTTTTTTTTTAATTCTGCTACTCTTTTATTTTTTATTAATTTTGTATCTTTCTTTTTGGCACGATGTGTGAGTGTGTGTGTGTTGACATTGCTGTGCAGCTGAGCGTGTTGTGCGAGTCTATGTGTGTTTGCTTAGGGGGGGTGTAATTGGGTGTGGGACATTGACTGCTCATTTGCCAGAATTTGAATGATTCTCGGTACTCGTTTCACGCTGTGCCTGTGTGTGTGGACGGTTTGCAAAGCATTAATATTCATGCTTGAATGCATCTTCATCTAACCCTTGTCGCTTCGTATTACAAATAATTATTTTCAATCTTTTTGTTATGCCCTTGCTGACAGTCCTGTTTCAATTTCCAAACCCATTTCCATAACACTCTCAAGAGTTGAGTTGTCTTGTTCTGAACTTATCTTTTGAAAACTTGGTACACCTTTACTTGTCAACTAGATGAATGTGACTTATATAAAAAGCAACTAAGAATTTTGATTACCATATAAACGAAACTGCAGATGACAGCATCTGTATTGGAATTTTATCGATTGAAATTAAATTTGTAGTTTTTCTACAGTTATCCAAAAATCGATGATAGGCGACCATACAACACAGGATTTTATAAGTTTGTTAACAAATCAGCAAGGGCTTTCAATATGCGGCATGCCGAATACTTTCATTATATATTCTGTATAAATAATCTTTAATTTCATAATATATTTTCTTTTTACATATACATATATATATATATGGCGCATATATTGTTATAAATAATATATGCTAAATCGTTTGTATAAATATGTGCCGTTATATACAGATATATACATATAAATATATATATATATATATATATATATATATATACATATATATATATGTACATAAATTTATGTATATATACTTATAATTTATAAGTAAATACAGTCCATGCAAATTTGCACAGTTTCAGTCGACTTGTTTCTGTTGATTTAATATTTTTGGAATTTTCTTTCGTTTGGTAGACGGCATCCGAAATTCAATTCTGTTTCTGGGTGTGTGTGAAAGAGGAGTTATGCTAGGGGCGTGGCACAATGTCAACACACACATACACACGCACAGAAGCGCACACAAAATAATGACAAAGAAATCAGTGTTTCAACTATTCAGAAACTTATTCCCTTTGGGCTGTGCGACAAGCAAATTTCAGTTTAGTATTGTTTTGGAAATATTATTTGAAATTATCTGTTCATACAAAATGTAAATGGTGATGTATATGTACACAATACATATGCACATTTGTACATTTGTACGTATTTATTATGATTTATTTTAAAATCATAAGAGCGTTTGCCTTCTTCCTTATCCCCAGTATCTAGTTTATAATTTTCTCCTCATTTCATTATATATTTGTATTATTTCAGTGACTTTTTATATGTATAATATTAGTTTCATTTAATTGCAGTCGTTTTTCTTTATTTTTTTTATGTATTTATATATATATATTTTTGTTGTTGCTTTTTTCTTGGTATTGATTTAATGTCTTTAGTTAATTTGGTGATAAATTGTGGGTGATAATGAATATTTGTACTTTTTATTTCGTTATTATTCGGGGGGAGTTTTAAGCAGAGTATTTTTTTTTTGTTGCAGGTTCGCTTTATACATTTGTACAATCGTACATACATGTATTTCATATATGTATGTAGTTAGTACTATGCTCGATTTCATTCCCATTGTGGGTGGGCGGGTTAGTTAAGCTTGGTTTGTTAGGTAGTTGGGATAGTTAAGTACATGAACTTTTTTTTTAGATTTATTGTAGTGAGTTAGTATTACTAGAGAATCTCCTGCCGTCGCAGACTACAAGTTGAGAACACTCATACAACAAATCAAAGATCAAAGCTGGCCTCGTTTTAGCTGAATAAATTCATTTAGAAATCTAATCTTTTTTTTTTGGTACAGTGGGGTTCCAGTCAATATATAGATGCTATACGAAATCTTTTGTATGTGTATTTGTGTATTTGAAGTTAACATCTCTCCGGTATTTAGGTTATTTTTATTATGCTGTCACAGTTAAAAAGCATTTATTATCTGCTTATAGCTATATAAAATTGAAATTTTTGATTACATATAATATTACGGCAGTTTTCACTATGGATTTACGTGAACGCTTTCGAAATTGTTTGGTGAGTGTTGTGAAATGTTCAATACAAATAGAGCTGAAAACGGTACGAGGAGTCATTTTAAAATATCTGTATCCCTAGTAGTTGTTGTACTGTACATAAGCACAGAGTTAAACATTAGGATTATCCATAAGGATTATTCATGAATAATGCCTTTCAGTATGAAATGAGTTGGGTGACCTGTCCTATTGTAGAGGCTGCGTAGAGCTAGGATATATTTGATAATATTGTAAGGCTCTATTGTTATTGTACTCGGCAAAAATTGAATATTGAGTAAGGCAATCACCAAGTGAACTGCTTGAATTGATCTCATATTGGACGTTGAAATACTATTGAACAGTGCATCCAACTGGCCCAACGACATCAAGCACGGACATGTTGGCATATTAAAGCTGTGACGAATATTGTGAATTTCTTGAACTTAGGGCTTAATTTCCTATGCGGCTTTAATGTGAGTATCTTTGTGTGTATGTGTGTGTGTGTGTGTGTGTGTGTGTGTGTGTAATGCCTAATTGTATGTACGCTTATTTGATTTTCTCATTTGGCTTACGTTTCGGTCAATTTCATTTGTGTGATTAAATTAAATTTTTTATGGATTAAATTTTGGTTTTCATTTATTTATAAGATTTTTTTTTATTGGTTTTCTTTCGATGTTTTAGGTGTTTTAAATTTATGTTATTGTTTACGTTATTTATTAAATTATTAATATTATTTATATTTATTTATATATATATATATATATATATAATATTAAACACATACATATTTATATTATTTTCTGTTTGTTTTTGTATCCTTTTCTTTTGTAATTTTGTGTTATTAAATTTAAGATTTAAATTTAATTTAATTAAATTTAATTAAATTTAGCAATCGCTTTAATTTGTTTTGTTATTTGCTCTACTTAAATTAAACTTAAACAGCATTTGTAGTCGTTTCTGGCATCCAACGTAACACTTCACAAGGCCAATCTAATACCACTTAACATCATTTTAACTAATCCCATATTATTTACGATACATATAAATATGTATGTGTGAGCCAAGTGAGCCATTAATTTAGCAAAGATACATAAGTAATATACGTAGTATAAATTATAAAGATACATATAATTATATTTTAATAATACACATATATGTATATATATATATTAAGATTGATTTTGGAATGAGACATACGTATATATATATATATAGGGCATATCGCGTGGGATAGAGCAAGAGAGCGCGCGCACGTGGATAGAAAAAAAAGAGAAAATAGTTTAATGCTTATAAAAAAGTCAGCTTCAATTATTTACGAAATAAAAGATTAGCATAACAATATTTGAATTGGATAATATGATCCACTGATCAGCAGGTCCAGCTGAAAGTGTCATTTAAACATAAAATGTTATTACAACGGCTTCATTGATGACACGTACACTTCTATATTAAAATAAAATTATATAACATTTTACAGTTACAGTTAGATGTGGCCAAAATGTCACTTTCAGCTGGTGTCATTGTAATATTATATAAAGAAGCTGCAGGTTGTTTGTGCTTGTGCAATAGAGGGGAATCGAGTTTTGTGCTGAGATAGTCTGGGATATATATATATATATATATATATATATATAGAGAGAGATAGAGATAGAGATAGACTGATTGAATTGAAGTAGGGGAAAGAAGAAGAAGATGGAGAGCTTAGCCATCTGCTCATTTTGATAATGTTGCACTTTAAGTAAGCAAACGAAATGTTTGAGAAATTCAGTTTGATTTAATTTGATTGAGTTTTTGGGAATTAAAGTGGGCTTGTGTGCGAGTAAGAGTGATGAAGAAGAAGAAGGGCGGATGGTGGGGGGGGGGGGGGGGGGCTGTTAAGAAAAGGTGAAAGATAGCGAACACTTACCCAGTAGTCAAACGTCGGTCTCGATGCTAACAGCCAGCGCATTGTTGTGCCTCATTGTGAGACTGCTGCCAGCGCTGCCGGTTGCCACATTGACGCTTATTGTTGACTGTAGCTGCTTGAAGCCATTCTGCTGGTGCTGCTGCTGCTGTTGTAACTGTAGCTGCTGTAACTGTAATTGCTGCTGCTGATGCGGCGATGTCGCTTGCAGCTGCATCGGCGTGGCTCCCAAAAATGGAGCAGCTGCTACACTGCGTCCAGGATGTGTTTCAGTTAATCCCGGCGTCGATTCAACACCATCGTCCAAATCCATCATATCCGATGAGGACTCGGACAATGATGATTTCTTCAAGTGTTGACCTACTTGTAGTTTTATGCATTTGTTTAGTGTTGTTGTTCAACGTTGTTGATCGTTGTTGTTGTTGTTGTCGTAGTGTTTTTAGTTGATTTTTTGGGTATTAAACAAAGTAGTTGTGTATTTGTGTGTGTTTGTGTGTGTGTGTATGGTTCGATTGTTACAGTGATTGTTGACGGGTGACGGAAGGGCGTGGAGGATAGTTGGATTCATTGGATTTCATACGGTTACGTTGGATTATACATAGAATTGAATTTTGGATATGGATTGGTATCGGATTGTGGAAGATTTGATTACAAATAATTGTTTCAAGTTCAAGTTCAAGTTCGATAGCGATAATTATCGAATTTGCCATACGATTTGACGGAATAAAGAGAGAAACAAAAAGAAGAGAGAGAGAAGAGAGAAAGAGGAGATCACACATACAGTTGTAATGTATTAATTACAAAAATGCTTTTTGTTGTAGTTCTTGTTACACACAAAACACACAGTACATGTAATGTATACGTTTTTTTTGTAGGTCCATGTAGAACACACAGTGTTGCCACATGCGCGAGGCAGCAACATTCCAAAAACACACACTCACATCTGGCAACACGGCGTGCGCTGATGCGTACATTTTGCGGTACGGCTGGTACGGCTGGTACGGCAACGCCGCCGCATCAGGTTTTCATAATGCCTACGATTCGTTTCTTTCTTCGTAAATGTTTCTATTTTTATTCAACATGGATTCTATTTGCACTAGATATGCAGGCGACTGTGTGTGTGTGTGTGTTTGTGTGTGTGTGTGCGTAATGTACGAGTGTGTGAAGTAGTTAGAGGTAAATTGCTTATGTGTTTGTGTGTGTGTGTCTCTGTGTGTGTGTGTGTGTCTGTGTTTGTGTTTACTGATGTGAAAGTGTGCTTGTGGTTTTACTTTGAGACCGTCCAGTCGAATGTGATTATGATACGAGTAGAGTGGAAGATATCGAGGCACAGTGCACATTTCAACTTACCTAATGTACCTGGCAAATATGGACAACTAGTAACATGATTAAAGTTTTGGCTCTGCATTTCCTCCTGATCCGTTTCGCGGTGATAGAAGTAATTGAAATTACTGACGATAACCGGAACTGGCAGTGCGATTGTCAGCACACCAGCAATAGCACACAATGATCCCACAATTTTGCCCCAAACGCCGACCGGTCTGTTTTTTTTTTTTTTTTGTTTTTGTTTAATCGTTTATCGATATCAATTTATTAATTTCAGTTTCAAATCGTTTTGTTTAAGAATTTGTTGCATATCGTGTGTCAAACGAATTTCAATGCAGAACATTTTCCAATTTGTGTTTTTTCATTTCCATGTTTTTTTCCGTATGTGTTTTATTGGCATTCCCGATATTCATATTTATTGGGTATTGGATTTTTTTAATGGATTTTTGATGCGATTGGATTTTTTATTAACAGTAGTTTTTTTTACGTTTGATTTTTTGATTTTGTTGTGATTATATTGATTTGAGGTATAGATATATATATATATATATTTATATATATTTATACATAGATTTTATATATTGGATTTTTGTTTGTTTGTTTTGGATGAAGCGAGCGATGTTAACGAACGAACGATAAATAAAATGAAAATACAAATATATAAGAAATGTAAAGTAAAACTCTCGTTTTGATTTCAATTTTAGTTTTTAGGTTACATTTTTTTTTTTTTGGTATATCAGTGATTGGCATTATAGAATATGTACGTATACAAGTACGGGTATATTTGATTATAGGCAATAGCAGTAGAAACAGTAAAACGAAATAATATCTTAGCAAAGAGTACTCGAAATTAGGCACAACACTTAGAACAATTAGCGTTAGGAGTGTTTTTTGCTTTGGCTTTGGGTAAATGTTCTCTTTTTTTTTTTTTTTGGTATTTTATAAGAGAGTTTGTAAGAATGTGTCTATATATATATATATATTTTTTTTTTGCTTAGATGGCATATTTGGGTATGTGTATGTGTGTGCGAGCGTGTGTATAAATACATTTGCATTACATTTTGTGCGCGAGAAAATAACACAGGTGTAAAGAAAGTTGAAGCGAGTGCGAGTGAGACAGCAAGAAAAGTTGTGTGTGCGTGTGTGTGTGGGTGTGTGTGTGTAACGAGAATTTTTGTGATAGAACTTGTCAAAGTTAGCCGGGAATCTCGCGCAGGGTAAGGCAGAGGTGGCAATGGTTGGGTTGTGGGCAGGAGCAAGAAGCGGGCAGAGGGTGATGAAGCGGTAAAGAAGCTGCGGCTCATTATTGGATGCGTTGGCTGAGCCAGCGCTTTTGGACTTGATTGGTTGGATATTACGGTACGGTCACGGCTAAATAACTTTGCATTTGTGTGTGTGTGTGTGTGTGTGCGTGTGTGTGTGTGTGTGTGTGAGGGAGTGTGTCTGCTGTTCTGTTGGGTTGGATAAGTGGTATATTTGATTTGGGGCATGCAGCATGCGTTCAAGATAAGAGCAGAGTTAAGAAAATTGCGCAAATATGTGTTATCGGTATCGGTATCGGTATCGCTATCGATATTAGCTAAAGCCACTAGCCCAAACAGCATGTGTTGCACGGGTCGTGGCATACTGCACTAAAATATACGTAAGTTAAGATAGATGTAAGGACTTCTAACTTCAGTGTTTCGCGCAGGTGTTCGTGTGTAGTGTGAAAGTGTTGATTTGATGAAGTTGTCGATGAGCGAACACTGCACACAGGTACAGGTGTGTACACAGGTGTGTGTACAGTGCCGAATAGATGATTATTGTGTTTCTAAAGTTCTGTATGTATTGGTTTTTTTTTTATTTTTTTTATTTGTATCTTTGTTGGGTTTTTAAACTAAACAACGACACAAAGTTACATTGATAATGATTGAAAAACTTGTTTTTTTTTTAGTAAGTTTTTCCAAACATTTTGTTCAATTGCGTTTTCAATTTAGACAAAGGCATATTTGCGTAACCAAAAGTCGGGCAACTGCAAATGTTGCTTTTGCTTAAGATTATCGGTTAATAGAACCAGAACAGAACGGTACGCAACGGAACGCAATGGAACGGTACGGTACAGAACGGAACGGTAACAGAACACAGTGGCAACACAAGATATAAGTAGACGGTTAGGTAGATAGGCAGGTAATTAAGTGTGTATAAGTAGATCTCACAAAATAGCTAAAACAAACTAAATAAAAATATATTAATCTCTTTAGCTTGTAGCCAAAATGAGGAGCGAATCGAAATGAAATCAAAATGAACAAACCAATATGAAAGGAAAAAGCGCAACGATTCAAACTTTGTGATAAATTTCAAATCAAAAGCTATACGCATAAGGCAAACAAATGTTGTGGGTATTTTTTTCTCTTTTTTTTTTTTTTTCATTTTTCTGGGTGAGTGTTAGGAAACTTTGGTTAGTACCTGATAAGAAAGAACTGAAAAACTTGGCTTGGCAAAATACTGTACAAATGATGAACAACACTTGAGCGCAACTAGCACGCACAATAAATGTATAAACAAGAAAATAAAACTCAGAATCAATAACATAATCATAAACAGGAACATAAACAGAATTGTAATTGTAATCAGAAAAGTTAGAATTGTAAGTGTATAGATTTGCATACGTCATGTCACCATATCCAACGGTGGTCATGGTAACCACCGCCCACCAAAATGCATCGGGTATGGACTTGAAGAAGGAATTTTCGCTTCCAGCTTCCGCAAAATAAACAGCCGATGAGAAGAGTACGACGCCTAAAAGAATTGATGGGAGAAATTGCTTTGCATTGGTTCCGACTCGATAATATATATCATAAAGTGTTTTCTTTTTGTTTTTTCTTCGTTTTTTTTTTTTTTTTTTTTTTTATTTATTAAATATATATGGTTTTTTTATGTTTAAACTATTTTTTTTTTTTAAATAAAACAATAATTTGAAATGAAAACAGTATTGTTTTGAGCTGTGGTTTGCCGATTTGGCTGGGCGTCCGGCAAGTCCTTGTCTGTGGGATAGTCTCGGGCTGGATACGTATGAACGGTCCGGCAGGTTATATTCTCTATGTGTGTATGTGTATGTCAGAGTGCGTGTATGTGTGTGTGGTGTGTGTGTGAGTTTGAGTGTGGAAGTGTATTCTGTAGAACGTGCTATACAATGTGTGAGCTGGTTTTCTTATGAGCCGGGACATTGCGGACAAAACGGAACATGGTGTGTAACTAGAATCGGAGCCGGATACTTATTGTAGCGATTTCACTTTAAGTTAGTTGTGAAACCTGTCCACTTTCCTGCACAGCATTGTGTAGCACGCTTTTCAGATTGGCTAAGCCTATTTAAAAAACAGATCGCTGTTTTGGGGGAAGATGTGAGTTTTGGGTTCTATTGAAAATGACGTGACAATGAGAAACTGAGCCGCGGCATTCCCAAGCAGAAAAACGAGTGGGCTGGCCTATTCAATAGTGGGCGTGGCAATTGGTTGAATCGGTTTCTGGTGCGCTTAGCTCTGGCCAAAAAAAAAAAAAAATGGTGATATCTCATTGATCAACGACGACGACGACGACGACACAGCGAAGAAGACGATGACGGCGACAAAGGACAAATGTTTCAAAATATATTATTGATGGAATTTTTATCTTTTTGATTATTTAGTTACATTGGTTGTGCGTGATATGTGACTAGTGGGATGGTTTATTATTCTGCTTTGGGTACGGGAAACTCAAGAACAGAACTAGACAGAAAGAAATGAATAACGAGAGAACCGAAATGCAGGACGTGCTAAACACAAGATCAAAACAAAAATAAAAAAAAAACCACAAATTAAATAGAAAACATGTTCCAATAAAATAAAAAGTGTGTTCTTGACTGGCATACAATGAAAATCAATCAAAAGTTTTAGTAACAGAGTAAATGGAGTAAAAATGATAATGAGAATCGAGCATTTTGTTAAATGCTTAAATACATCTTTAGGTATAGCAGGTGAGGGACTAAAAGAACGTTAAAGAGAGGGAAAGAAGGAAGCGAAAAATGGGCGAGAGAGTGTAACGGGGAATGGGTTCAGCGGGCGATTTACGATCACAACAATGAACGACGACAAAGGACGACGATGCAAGGACAACGATGATCTTTAAGCCACATAAAATTGGGCTCTATACAAGGCACAGATAGTACGACTAGATACAGATATAAACACACAGATTATAGTTACAGATATATAGAGATAGGATTAGCTTAGCTGGTTTGCTTAAAAAATATATTTATATTTAGTAGTAGTTGTAGTAGTAGTAGTAGTAGTAGTAATAAGAGGTATTTAAGACACATAAAATAGGTATTTATATACATATTTTGACATAACTGTACATAAGAGATTTACGGGAAGATTTTCAAATCTTTGAAAATTGAAAATATCAGTTACAACTGACAAGTCTTGTATCGAGGGATACAAAGAGAAATTTCTCGAAATACAATGCAATTAAATTGCGAGAGAATCGTTTAAGGAACTCGTTTATACAACGAAAAGAGAGTGTGTAAGTGTATGTGTGTGTGAAAAAAAGAGAAAGAGAGAGAGAGAGAGATAGCAATCTATCAATTTAGAAATGCTGTCATTTACTCTCTTTGATATGCTGAAGAGAAAACCTAACATACACAAAAAGATAAAGTAAACATTGTTAGATTGGGACACTGAACAAATGCACTTATAAATATAAGAAAGTAAGTGAAAGATAGAGAGAGATAGAGAGAGGAAAAGAGATAGAAAATAATGTTTAACGCTATTTCACATGGAACAGTTAACAACTCAGTTAGTTGGGTAGACACACAAATTGAGCAGCGCAGTTGCAGTTAATTTGTTCTTTATTTTTAATTGTTTTTTGTTTTTTTTTTTTTTTTGTTTGTTTTTGTTATCATTGGATTGATGCAGATGTAATGTAAGTTGTACCTCATATCACCATATCCCACCGTAGTCATGGTCACCACAGCCCACCAGAATCCGTCGGGTATGGACTTGAAAAACGAACTCTCGCTGCCAGCCTCCGCAAAATAAACCGCCGATGAGAATAGTACAACGCCTGGGCGCAATTTTAAACAGAGATCAGCGATAGATTAGTTTAAGTTTCAGTTTCACTTATGATTAGGTTTACATATATATTTTTTTATTTGGATGATTTGAACAGATATTGAGAAATATAGGGAGTATTTCAATAATGTTGTTTTCTGCTTGGGTCTGAGCGCTGGTCATAGTTCGTTTCATCTGCATTGGAACCATTTAAATACCTTTAAAATTAATTGCAATGTGTGAATATGAAAGGAACCCCAAATGTTGTTCAGTGTAGTATTTAGTATTAAGAACCCCGTTTTTGAGTCGATTTCAACTTTCGACCAATGGTCGACTTGGGCTTAGTTAGGTTTCATAAAAAAAAAAAAAATACTACAAGATATACATATAAGTATATGAAAGAGTTTGGCTACTTTCATTTTATGCGTTATATAGGATTATCAAAAACATCGGATTATTCATAATTGTTTGCATAACTTATTTAGTTTTTGTGAGATTTTTATTCTATTTTGTGCAAAAACTATAAAAAATTGTGTTACAAAAAGATATTTCAAGTGATAAAATATATTAAAACTGTGTGTAAATCACATTATGGGGGCAAGTAAGTTTGTCTGTGTTAGTGTCAGTTGTACCATGTTATACATAATTATATATATATTTATGTATGTCTAATAGGTTGTTTGTTTTGTGTGTGTGTGTTTGTGTGTGTGTGTCACATAAATATTTCGCAAAATATTACAAATTGAAATTAAGGGAAATGCTCACAACGAAAATCTACGGTTAAAACCGAAGTTTTAGTGCACAAATGTTGATCCTTCTTTGAGGGTCTCCAACATTTGTGCAGTACTACTAATCAGCGCAATAGATAAACGATATGTTATCGATGTATCGAATAATAAACTAAAAGTAACCTTTTCAAGGTTAAGTTAGTAATACTTCTAGATTGCAACTAACTATGCAGAATATCACATTATATAGTTTGGTAGTACGAGTTTTTCACAGATTTTGTAATTTGTATCTTTTTTTTTTGGTTTTTTGTTTAATTGTAGAGATAAACAGAAACTAGCTAATTAAGTACTTTGTACAATACGATATACATACATTATTTGTAGATTTTAGATAATATGATATATGTATATATAAGACTACGGCAAGGCAAATAATAGAAGAAATGTAAATCAAAAGGAAGACAAAAAGATGAAGACACCTAGTTCCTGTTGAAATCGGCCGCATCTATGCTGATGCACATACATACATGGTTGCCCCATTAAAGGGATTTTATAGCTTTCACTCATCTATTTAGTACATACAAACAAGCACCTTGTGAGTTTTGTAAATTAATGATAAACTAATTTGGTGTGTGGTCTTTTTATATATATATATATATATAAATATATAGATGCATTTATACGTATGATAAGTACATAAAGACCGCTCTATTTAGCAGGCGCTAGTATTTTGGCTAATTATCCTGCACTTTTGGTAAGCTTCAGAACTTAATACAACAATAAAAATAACATAAACACAAACAAACATAATTCAACGCAATGCAAAGGAACTGAACAGCCTCATTTACATTTATTTAATATATATATATATTTTTTTTTAATATACATTGTATGTAGGATATATAAAGAAGTATACTGTATATATCATATACACATTTATAATGGTTAGAGTTTATAATTCAACGGATACAACAAACAAACTATAAACTAAAAGCCAAAGAAACGACATCAATAACAGCGTAGATGAAGTTACGTTTACAAATACGATTACGATTACGATAACAGTTACGATTACGATTACGATTACGATTACGGTTACGGTTACGGTTACGTTTACGTAATGCGAAACAACTTGATTATGTTAAGACGTGAACAACAATTCAAAATATGTATAGGTAAGTATATATTCAAAATATGTTTTCTGTATTTACTTCTCATTTTCTAAAAAAAAAAAATTCGCATTTTATATGTTTCTAACAATTTCTAGTTTCTCTTCTTCTTCTTGGACAATTCAACGCTAAGAAGTGTGCCAATTTTAAGGCATTTTGTGCGCAGTTTGTGCTGAAAACAGACTTTTAGAACACAATACGTAAAATCCATAGAAATAAGCATTAAATTATTGATTGTGAGATGTGAAAAATGATTCAAAATATGAATAGTAAATGCTAGATAAGATGGATAGTGAACTGCAACAAAATACGTTTGGGCCTTAAAATTGCCAACGACTTTAGCGGGGGGAGGGCGTTTATAAAAACCATAAAAATTGTGTTTTTACGTTGTCAAAGTATATCAGGAGTAATAGACTAAAATTCGAGTACATTGACATTGATTGTTTCGTTCTCTAGCCAAAAGACGATCAAAAAGATATAGTCATACATATATCTAATGCATATATATATATATTTATTAATTTTACTGTTACGGTTACTGATATATATACTAGTACCGAAAAGCTATATAAATCTTTTCCGGGCCCGTACAAAATATATATTGCAACTGTGGCAGTTACATATTACGTATTACTTAATCTAATTATTAGACGACAATATATTATGGTATATACGTAAACCTATACAAATATATGTGTATAAGTATATGCATCGATATTAAGATCTAGAGGTACCTAGGTGTTTGCTGTGTCGGGTTTTTAGCTAGATAAGCTACTCGTATTATGTAACTAAGTAGTACGTTTTAGTTTAGATTGGTTTAGTTAGATATATATATATATATAATATAAATATATATATATATATTGTAGTATAGATAGAGTAGTAAATTGTATAGACATGTTTTATTCTTGAGTTGGTATTTTGCATGTATACGTAGCATAAACTGTTATTTTTTAGGTAGTAACTAGCATTAACTGTATTGTATAGTATATTACTTTAATGTAAGGTTTACTTTAGCTTAGCTTGTACTTGTACTTGGATCATGATGCATTAAAGTAGCCATGTAGCACACATTCCCAAATAATGTTGAATTTACTTGAACTGTGCTTGGCTATTGTCCGATATCAACTCACAAACTGACAGACTGAAAAAGATCTCATTCGACCGAAAGATGATCTTTGTAAAATGGCCTTAAGCTTTGAGGTTTGTTCGGGTTTTTGGGTTTTGGGTAATTAAAATGACAAATCATAATTGTTAAAAAGCATATAAATTTACTTAGTATTAATTTCCTTGTTATCGATATAGAGTAGGTTGCGTTTTTTGGCAATTGGTTTTTCGTTGAATTTGTTTTGTGTACGAGGATTGTTGTAAACAAATGGTGAGTATTTTAAAAATGTGCTTGCTTTTATGTACTTATTTTATATAATGTATATCTAAAGTTTGCTGTTGTTGTTTATTTTTTTGTTTATAATTAGGAAGAGGAGTTTTTTTTTGCTAGATTTGTGATATTCCGAAACAGTAAATATGTTGTTAATAGGTCTGTCAGAGTTGTGTGTGCTTTGTTGAGTAATAGTTTTGTTAGG
The DNA here is from genome assembly GCA_035042345.1 of Drosophila fungiperda. NCBI lineage: Eukaryota > Metazoa > Arthropoda > Insecta > Diptera > Drosophilidae > Drosophila > Drosophila fungiperda. Next base: position 380,592 of record JAWNLM010000137.1, on the reverse strand, counting down.
GCAACAAGTTAAGTTATAAGGTCGCTGGTCGTAAAGGTCATTGTAAATATCATAATAGATTGGTATATTGGTTGGTACATAAGTAAGCAGTTTTTGTAGGTAGGTTTAAAATATAATATAGTGTGTGTGTGTGTGTGTGTGTGTGTGTGTGTTTGTGTCTGTATGTGTGTGTGTGTGTGTGTGTGTGCTTAGTTTTTGTTGTGTTTGTTGTTTGCTTGTTTGCTGTTGTTGCATTTGGTTTGTTGGCTGTTTTGTTGTTAACTTACCTATAAATAAGAAAAATATAAGTAAACCTAATTCCCGCATTGAGGCTTTCAGAGTTCGTCCTAATATTTGTAAACCCTTCGAATGCCTAGATAACTTAAATATTCGAAATACTCGAACTAATCGTATCACTCGTAATATTGCCAAGGACATAGCCTGATTCGATGACTTGTCCTAAAAATTTATAATTATTTATAGATTTGTATATTGATTTGTATGCAACAGATGTAAGTAAGTAGTAGGTAAGTATGTATAAGTAGAGCACATATATATATATATATAGATATATATATGTAATTATATATATTTATATATATATATATTAGAGGTGGTTATCTGTATATATATTGATATAGTAGTATTGTATGTGTGCATGTGTGAGAGTGTGTGCGATTGGGTTTCCTTTAATTCGTGTTATGTAGTTTAGTTTAGTTTAGTTTAGTTTAGTTTAGTTTAGTTTAGTTTAGTAAGTTAGTAATATACAACAATTATTCGTACTTTTACGATTGTACAAGAGCACTAGGATATGCATTTAAATGTACATAGATATCAAGTATTTTACGTAGGCAAAAGCATTGCTATCAAATCATAAGCTGGTAATATAAAATGTACGTATTTGTTCATATGTTCAATGTCTGTCTCATTTGAGTTAACACATCAATAGTTTTATGTAAGTTGAATTGAAAATAAAATACATAAAATTCAATACAGGCAGTTTTATCATAAAATTTGTTGTTACTTATGGACAAAATCAAACAACGCGACATTTGGCTTATTGTTTTTGTTCAATAATTTGTAGGCAAACAAAAACAACACTAATACAATTATTTTGTTTTTATACAATGTACATGTTTCTGGTTTTTGTAACAGTGTATGTATGTGTAGTTGTGCGTATATGTGTGTGTGTGTGTGTGTGTGTGTGTGTGCGTGTATGTGTGTGTGTGTGTGTGTGATTTAGCATTGCAGTTTTGGCCAAACAAAATTTCATACCTGTGGACTGACTGGCGCTTTTGGAAGATTTAACGTATCCTCCTCTTCGGCAACGACAGTCGCTAGTGTTATAAAGTACGGAATGATGGCGATTATGTCGATAACATTCATGACATCCCTGCAGAAATTTAATTTGTTCGGACATGCGAGGAACCTGCGCGGCCGCGACAAATAATAAAACAATGCGATGTCACACAGAGAGAGAGAGATAGAGAGAGAGAGAGCGAGAGAGAGCAAGAGATAGAAATAGAGAAAGAGAGAGAGAGAGAGTAAAGTTAAGAGTGAAACATGAGACAAGTAAAAGAAACAGAATGATAGGGAAAGAGAGAGAGAGAGAGATATAGAGAAGGATAATGGTTAAGACACAGAAAGTAATACAGAGAAAAGGAGAAAAAAGAGCGAAAAAGAAAAATGTACAAATATTACATATATATGTATATTAACATGTTTTTTTATCAATCATTAGATCATTATGAACTAAGCGATAAGAAGTGATCGAAAATAATATAGCCAAGCTACTCAACTAATATATACCCTATAAGAATAATTTAATTTTTCCTTATTCACTCTTTTATTGCAAAAACATTTAAGGCCTGACTGAACATAATTACAAGCGCTACATGGAACATCAAGATGGTGATATATATGTATATATATAAATTTATAATATTATTTATGTAAGCTTTCGTTTATGTACTACTCTCTTGCATAAAACATTAAAGACAACCGCAATTTAAGAAGTTATTTTCATTAATTTTTAGAATATAGATATAGATAGAAACTAAAAACCAAAACAAAAATCAAAAAATACTGCATAAAAAATGATTTTCTTAACCCAACATTTTTCCCAAAACTGCAGCACCCTCTGTATTTTATTGGAAATCTTTTAGGACCCTTAACTAAGCATGCAAGAATCCCAACTTATTTAATACCCTATTTTAAACTTATAAGCAATGCTATATTTGTATGTAATGTACAGATTGTGATAGAATTCATACCTGACAGTTAGTTCAAATGTAAACCAAATAATACATAACGTTTCTATAAGGAAGAAAGGATCTGTGATGTCAGGCACCTCGTCTTCCTCGATTTTTGTGCCATTTGTTGTTGTATTGAACACCTGCAAATAATTATTTAAAGTTGTAAGAACATATATTAATTTTTAGATTTATTTATCGTGAGTATGCAAAAAAGATTATAGTTATTTTATTTTATTTTTATTTTTTTTATTGTTTTTCTTAAGAGTAGTACGCACCTTGTAATGCTTAAATTCGGGTAATGTTTCTAGACAAAATATAACAATTGATAGCAATATAACAAATACACTAATTATGGCTACAACTCTGGCGGCTTGCGAGCTCTCTGGGTACTCAAAGAGAAGCCAGACTTTTCTTTGTTTCTCATTATCCGGTAATGGTCTTTCTTCCTCTTTAATAAAGCCTTCATCCTCTCTGCGCATAAATAAAGTAGAAAATCAAGTATATTTTCAGGTTATGTAAGCACCTTAATTATAATGTGTACGTGATATGTGTATATGTCTGTGTGGGTGTATTTTGAAGCTTAAATTTGCTTTAAAAAAGTGTGTTTATTTACTTAATTTATTTATTTATTGTTTTTTTTTTTTTTTTTGGGTTTTTTTTTTTTTTTTGTAGCCCTAAGCAGCGGTTTGGTTTGGCAGCCAATTGCAGAGCTTGACAATCACTAATCGCTAATCAAAACATACTTTTCGCAATCGCTTATTGAAATCGATATTCGGCAACTAAAAACGATGACATAAGGATATAAAAAACAGTTGTGTTGAAGTGTTAGCAAGAGTTGTAAAAACGTGATTTTGGCTGTAAATTATTCATATTCTTCTTGAGCCATTTCTTCATTTTATTTAGTCGGCATCTTTGGTTCACTCTCGCACTTTCTGGGCTTTAACGGTTCCGGCCACCCTTTGTACCGTATGAACAAAATTTTAATCTGGTGGTCAAGTCATTAACAAGTGAATTCGATAACGTCATCCAGTTTGCTAATCGCCATTTTCTCGTTTGTTCCGTTATTGTTCTTGTCCTTTGTCTGTCTGTGAGTGTTTGTGCATGTGTGTGTGTGTGTGTGTGTGTGTCTTTTGTGCAATATTTCTTTTCCTTATGCAATACCCATAAAAACCACAAAACATGTGTTACACTCAATAATCTCAAACAGTTGTCAATTGACTGAATAACCACAAAGTCAATAACAGCATATGCAAATAGTAAACAACAATTTGAGCATGTGTGTGTGCCTGTGTTTGTGTGTGTGTGTGTGTGTGTGTGTGCGTTTGAACACTCCAAGAATTATCACATTTTGTGGTTTTTATCTGTGTCAAAACTTGCAGTTCAGACAGTGAAAAAACTGCTATAGAAACTATCGATTAAATAATATATTCTCAGCACTGAGGGAAGAGTAGAGGCTCTCTAAAAGCAATTATCTTTTAACAAAGTTTATGTATTAGAATTGAAAAGTTTTCAGCTTAAACTTTAAATAATTTTAAATTGGGGATTGCATATATCGAAATCTCTCGTAAGTTGTGCAAAACCTTCGTATATTGGATTAGTGTAGCAGATAAATAAGATGGCTTACTTGGCTTACTTGAACTCAGATGCAAACTAATTACAATTACTGAATAGGTAAGCAAAGCAGCTAATTACTATTTATAGCTTTGATTTTATCTATGCGTCTTTAAGTTTATGTGTGTGTGTGTGTATGTGTGTGTGTGTGTGAGTGTGTTTGTGGATTTGTGTGTCTTGGTCTGGTTTCTAGGTGCCGTGTTGCATGCCTTGTGAGTGGGGGGTTTTTTTTTAGGAACTTAGTTCAACAATTTGCTGCCGCCAATAAGCAAAACCAATTCGCTCTTTGCTGCACAAATATTAGTTTGTATTTTTGTAGTTTTTGTGAGTTTGTTTTATTTTAAATATATATATTTTTTTAGTTGTTTGTTTTGTTTTTGAATTTTTGTTAATTGGGTATTTTTCTTCTCTTTTTTTCGTTTTTTTTTTTTTTTTTGGGAGTGGGGAGGGGCAACCGGCTTACCTGAATTTATTAATTGCTTGATCACCTAATTCATAAAATTTTATTTCTTCACTAAATACGTCTAAAGGGACATTGACCGGTCTCCGTAGTCGGCCACCTGTGAAGAAAAACGTAAGCGGATTGTTTTCGATGTGGCATGTGTAATGTGTGTGTGTGTGTGTGTGCGAGTGTGTGTGTGTGAGTGTGTGAACGTTTATTTACAGAGTTATGTGATTTGTTTTGGTGTTGGTGTTGGTTTGGACGGCGGTAAAGAAGAGAAGTGGGAAAGTTGAAAACATTAGAAAATAATTCGTTAAATTGAATTGATAAATTTCAAAAATTGAAATGTACGTAAAATGACACTTAAATTGTACCCAATGGGAAATAGTTGGATTTTTTGTTGTTGTATTGGTTTACTTACCACTCTGATAATAGTATAAAATCGCATCGAAGCTCGGACGACTACGGTCAAAAAAATATTCATTTCTAAGCGGGTCAAAGTACCGTAATCTCCGAGCTGGATCCCCAAGCAGTGTGTCCGGGAATTGATTTAGCGTACGTAGTTGTGTTTCAAACCTTAACCCGCTTACCTATTAAATATATGATATATATTTGTATATGTAAATGAGTGTGTCTCTGTGTCTGTGTGTGTGTGTGTGTGTGTATATACCTTTACGTATACTTACATTTATAACGACTCTCTCGCAGAAATCATGATCGTGAGGAATGGGTTCAAAGTGTTGTGGTCCGCCACCAAAGCCATGACCAGCCCCCCCTTCTTCGTCTTGACTGCTCAATTTGGGCAAAGACCTGAAAGTGAATGAATTGAAATTGTTCTGCGATTAGATATATGATAACTAAGATTATATACAAATAACCAGAAGTAACAAAAAAAAAAAAACATATATTAGTCATTGGAAAAAACTCATCCAAGCAATAATATTAATATTTTGAGAAACACAACATCGGGCAACATCTCAGAAATTAGTTAATTAAGTACAAATATAAGTTACACGCCCAGTAAATCATTGGAAATCATTGCATCCCACACAAAGCAAATGGAAGCAATAAACACACAATAAATGTGAAGTGCATAAATAATCTTCATATTTCAATACTCAGTTTCTGTATTGGCTTGCCAATTTGTGTTCACAACACTGTAATCAGAAACTAAACCAAAATTGGTATAATGATTGGCTAGTGTTCCATCGCACTCATCCCCGCTAATCGGAGAACAGATACGTTTTTGCCAACCAGTGCCAGGTAGGGCCAGGGGGAGCCAGGGGGGGAGGTGGGCACTTGAAATAAGCTGCCAGAAATTTGAATTTGTTTGATATCAATTAGATATGCAATGCAATATGCAAGAGCTGCACAATGCAGCAATCAAATCAAATGTTGAACTGTAATTGATATTTGATATTTTGTGTTCGTATTTAGTATTTTGGCTAAGGTAATTTCTCTGTGGCCACACAGTCGCCACATTGCCGTTTTGGGCCCATTCAAAGGCATTAAGGGCGCATTCAATTCAAAGTGCGGCAAGTTGCCGTTCTATTTTTTTTTTTTTTTTTTTGCCTGTCTGCCACATAGCACAGGAAGGCAATAAATGTTTGCACATGTAATTGAAATTGTATTACAATCACACACATAAACACATATATATAGATAATTGTGTGTGTGTGTGTGTGTGTGTGTGTGTGTTTGCTTTTATACATATGTAAAGGCAGTGCATATGAAGAGGCGCCACCGCTGGCAATGTGCCTAAAAGTGTATCGCTGATGTTGCCAACAGAATGCAGCTGTTTTTTCTTTCCTTTCTTGTTGTTGTTGCACATACATGTTTTTTTTTTTTTTGTATACCCTGCGCACATGAATGGCGGGGATCTGATACCCAAAACAGTTAAATGAATGTGTGCAACAGGCGTGAATAAAAAAAAAAAACAACATCTGCCACTGTCAGCCACAGTTTGTTCGCAATGCTGACACATTTCAACTCAGTGATATTTTTTTTTATATTTTTTTAATACTATTACGTATATGGAAATTGCGAAACAATTGTATATTTAATACAAATGTTATTGCCGGAAAAATAAGTTTTTTAGAGTTTGCATTTTTTACGCTGGTACAAAAAAAACCGGCAAGCCGATTTCAGCATTTTTCACAACGAATTTGTTGCATCGATGATCTCCAAAATGCTACAAAAAAAAAAGGATACAGGGTATTTATCGAGAGCACTGCCTTGCTTGGTATATTTTTTGGCTTCTATTTTTTTTATAAATTTTTTTTTTTTTTTTGGCCATCGAGCCGTTGTTGCATGGCAGTTTGGCTAGTTTTGGCGGCCCGGCATTTAATTAAGCGTGTAAGTGCACCGCCGGCGGTCTCAGATAGCTCGAATAAACCAGCAATTGTAGCAATCTGGCAAAGCGGCATTCCATCACTAACCCTTAATATTTTGGCCATAATAATTGCATATTTGATGAGTGGCACAAACACAGTTACGGCACATATGAAGTGCATCTGCATCACGAATGTGCCATCGCTGCCAGTTGATGGGTTGTGGTGGGGGGTGGGGGGGAGTGTGTTTGGTGGGAGGCAACGAAATGCGTTTGTGCATAATTGAAATGCCAAGTGAGACAAATTGTTTAGTCAAAAGCAAAGACTTGGCCTGTAGTCGAGCAACTGTCTAGCTGATTGACTGACTGACTGATTGACTGACTGACTGACTGATTGACTGACTGACTGACTGACTGATTGAATGACGGACTGACTGACTGACTGACTGACTCACTGACTGACTGACTGAATGACTGACTGATTGACTGACTGATTGACTGACTGACTGACTGACTGACTGATTGAATGACTGACTGACTGACTGACTGATTGACCGACTAACTGACTGATTGAATGACTGACTGACTGACTGACTGACTGACTGACTGACTGAATGACTGAATGACTGACTGACTGACTGACTGACTGACTGACTGACTCACTGACTGACTGACTGAATGACTGACTGATTGACTGACTGACTGACTGACTGACTGACTGACTGACTGACTGATTGACTGACTGACTGACTGACTGACTGACTGACTGACTGAATGATTGACTGACTGACTGATTGACTGACTGACTGACTGAATGACTGACTGACTGACTGACTGATTACTTGACTCACTGACTGACTGACTGACTGTCTGACTGACTGACTGACTGACTGAATGATTGACTGACTGACTGACTGACCTACTCTGACTGACTGACTCACTGACTGACTCCTTAACTGACCGATACTTGAGGTGCATTCATACATGTTGCATGCAACTCGTGCGTTGCATGTTTCCTTTTTACGGTGCGCATGACGTCAGCCTGTGCATGACATACATACATGCAAACATGTATGTATGTTGGACATAAGCTCCGTTTCGAGCTGTTGGCAGCATCTGTGCTTTATGGATAGTTATCCTTGTCCAGCTGTGGGCCAGTTTTGCATTTGCATCGAAATGTCAACAAACAATTGAAATTTTATGCAAAATGTGCTTGTGTGTGTGTGTTTTTTTATTGACTGCACACACACACACGCACACACACACACTGATTTGTTAGGCGCCCTGCTTTTTTAGTGTGGCTATGTCAAAATGTTCCATATTCAAGCAATCGTTGAATGCAGATGCAGTTGTTGGGCTCTCTCTGCCTGTGTGTGTGTGTGTCTGTTTGTGTATGTATATGGGTCAGCGGCACAACTGTGACGTCATTGCAAACATAGCACGTCGCCTTTTGCGACCCATTTACAAGCCGGGCTAAGACCAGCAGACGCAAAACACTTTTCGCACTCACTTTTTGCGCTCATCTTCGTATTTGCTTTCGCTTTACAATTCTTGTTCGTATTCGTATTCGTATTCGTATTCGTATTCGTATTCGTATTCGTATTCGCATTTGTTGTTGTACTTCCGGTTGTGGCAGGTATTGCATAAGCTGATTCTGCTGCTTCTGAAGTTCAATGCGATGTTTCTGGCCAAATCAAAGCAGGTCGCCTGCTAAACAAAATCACAGCTCATAAATCTTATGGCAAGCATCTTGGTAAAAAATCTACTCTGTCCCTTTCCACAATGACCCTACACCATCTGTTCAGACTACTCTTTAGGCCTCACCTTTTACTTAATGTGTGTGTGTGTGCGTGTGTGTGTGTGTGTGTGTGTGTGTGTGTGTGTGCGTGTGTGTGCTCTTGTCTCTGAATGCAGGCCGGTCAAGGCAACGCTAGAGATCTGCTCTCTCACTCGTCCTCTGCCCCTGTCGTCTGCCCCCCTGCTGCTTGTTCGACACGTTCATATTGCAGTGGAGTCTATTTATAGCGCACGTCTTTTAAAAAGGGTATGCAGGGTATAAAAGATATGCAGGCTATGCAGGGTATGCAGGGTATGCAGGGTATGGTGATGATGATGCATATTTCTCATGCTGCGGCACGTTCTGTATCCTTTTCTGATGCTACTGCTGCTGCTGCTGCTGCTGTGGGGCCAATTAATGGCGAAAAATTAAATGCAAATGCAGCTGCAAAAGCAGCAGCAGCAGCAGGAGCAGAGAGTCGCGAGCTAAATAAGTACGTGACATCAATTTGGCCAACTTGGCCCCAAGAGCCTTGAACTGGCGCAGCTACTTTAACAAGAGAGTGTATGTGCGTGTGTGCAAGTGTGTGTGTGTGCGTGTGTGCAAGTGTGTGTGTATTTGAGAGTGTGAATGTCAGTTGGCAAGTATGAGTGTGAGTGTGTGTGTGTGTGTGTGTGTGTGTGTGTGTGTGTGTGTGTGTGTGTGTGTGTGTGTGTGTGTGTGCTATTGCCGTTAATCAAAAGTGCTGACAATAAAAACAGCATTGAATGCCAATGAAGTAGAAGTGGAAGAAGAAGAAGACCAGTTTGTGGAGCAAACAGCTATTAAAAATTCCATTGCATACGCCAAGGCGCACGCAATATGAGTGAAAAATGAGTTCAGTGATTTCCAGCTCAGATCAACTTACAACTGTAAAATATATGTTTATTAATGTCATTTGCACAACGTGGATGTTACTTACTTTCTGTGGCATGCATCATTTAAATGACCTGATTAAAAATGCTGTTTTTTTTTAATGAATTTAAATAACGAAAACTCACGTAATATTTTTTGTTTTAATGTTTAAAAATTATTTTGCAAATCGGAAAAAAAAAATCTAACCAGAAAATGGAGAAAAGGAATTTTAAGCATAATTATCACGTGTAGCATGATTTTATTCTCACGTTTCTTAAGAATTTTTAGGCTGCATTCAGTTTTTGCCGACCGCAGTCCATTAAATATTGAACTTAATTTATGTGTGCAGGTGCAGAGGCATGCACCAAGTAGAAAGCAGGAAGTTACTGCCGCTGACGTCACGTGTGGCATTCAAACAGCGGCAGATAGCCGCGAAAACAAAATAATAACCTTTGCCATACACTGAGAGATTTGGGGGGGGCATATGATAAATGTTCATCAATTTAATGCTTGAGACATTTGATTGAAAAATTTCGTAATTGCCGGTTATCAAATAGGTAATCAGTTTTATACATTTCTGAGAAATACACAAATATAAATTTGGTTAATGTTAGTCAAAGTGTTATGCGAAATTTTTCGTTCAGTGTATCCATGCGAATGTTTCGATGTTTGTGTTGGGGAGTTCAATTCCCATTGCAAAAAAACAAAATTAAAAAAAAAAGCACACATTTAAGTTGCAGTTTGAGTTCAAGGTGTCAGTTGCTGTGGCACGCAGATAGTAGACAAGCAGAAATGCACACACACACACTTACACACACACACACAAACACACGGCGTGGCAGGTGCTGAAGACAATGTTGCAATCAATCGTAGAGCCAGGCAAGAATCAAGACAAAAACAGAAGGGAAATTATGCAAATCGGCTTTAAAGCATGAAGCCGCTTGGAGCAGCATTCGCCCTTAATACGTTCGCATACTTCTTTATTCCCCTCACCTCACCTCGCCGGCACCACCCCTTTCCATTTTGTACATTGTTGCTGTTGCTGACTTTGTTGGCTGACCTTGGCCAGCGCAACTTTGCGTGCACAATTTGTGTTGCTGTTATTTTTGGCAGCGATTCTCAAATTGTGCGGTGGCCAACATGCAAGCGCCTGCCACCAGCCGCCACCTGCAACGTGTGGTCGGTCAGATGGTGGGTGGAAGGGCAGGGGCAAAGGGCGGTGATTGTTGGCGTCTGTCTAACGATTGTGCTGCAAGTCCCTAAGCACGTGGGGCATTTTAAATGTGTTCCACTCTGCCGCCCTGTGGAGACTTTAGTCCAGCTCGTTTTTTTTTATCCAAACATCAATTTCAAACGAGTGAAAACTTAGGAATTCAAGCAAGGAAACTTTGCCAGAGATTGCTCGGCAGTTCTTTTATTTTCCATAGTAGAAAGAAATGAAATAAATTATATATTTTGGAAACGTTTCCGATTCTATAATGTATATATATGTATATACTTGATCGGCATAAAGCAACGACTGGGTCTTTAGTAGAGCGACTAACTGACTAACCGACTAACTTCATCCATCTGTCCCATATAGAGCAGAGCTATTTAAATCGATATTGATGACACTTGGAATATATCCATATTTTTTTTTACATCACTAAGTACGATTAAATTGTATACCTGCCATAGGAATAATCGAAAATAATTGTATTTTGGTGCGTTAATATTTTGTTTTCATCTGTAATTGATTAAAATAAAAAAAAGGCTAAAAAAATGTGGGATAGGAGATAAAAAAGCCAAGAAGAACATTGTAAATATACATGTGAAAAATCAAAAATATATAAATTTAAATTGAAATAGATTGTATAACAATACACCCTCAGTTGGACAGTTGATGGCAACAGGGTATTCTGACATTTAATCGTGCCATTGCAAATGTTACAAACGTAGTTGAGAGCCAACAACTTTGGCCAGTCGAATGCCCGAGCGAAGCGTGTCCAAGTGTGCAATATCCACGGCCAGCTGAAGATGTCCATTTTTTCCATTTTCCATTTTTATTTTTCTTACTTTTTGCATTTCTTTTTTGGGTAACTTCACGGATTTACTTAAGTGATGTAACAACTACTGCCAGTTGCAATTGCAGTTGCAATTGCGACTATTGCTTTTCTGAAAATTGTTGGTGTTGTTTTTGTAGGTTGTTGTCTGGTTTTTTTTTTTTTTTTTGCTGCCACTATAAAGTGGCAGATGCTTAAGTGCAGAACGTGTTTGCAGTGCGCCGGAATGAAAATGACTAATTGGATTGGTAGTTTTACCGAGTTCCTTCGGCCCGATAAGCAATCGCACTTAACGGTCAAATGACTACCGAAGCATTGTATAAACAAATTTAAAATATAATTAATTTTTAAGGATGATGTTGAGTTTTATTCATTGAGTCACAGTTGTAACTCAGAAGTTATTTATTATTGGTCTTGGCATAATCCTCAAGGATCTTTGACTTTCAATTTGATGGCAAATGGCGCTGAAACTACATTTGCAGGCATTTTACGAGCTGAATGACTTAACTCATTTGCCGAGTCAGCTATCAGTGGCAACAATGTGACATTTTTAATAGAGCTGATAAACACATTTTGTATCGAATTGGTTTCGATGGCATTTGGTGCTTACCAAGCAATGCCAATTGGCAATGGCCGCAAGTTGCGAACAAATGCCAAGTTCTCATTATGGACGGACATGCGGTGTTAATTTTTATGCCACACACAAGAAGAAGATGAAGAAGAAGAAGAAGAAGCAGTGTAGTTGATATAGATAAATGCTTAATATAGTCGGTGGGCATATAATAAAAGTAACAAGCTGAATCTAAACAACAAAAGGCGACAAAAGTTAAGCAAGTGAAAGCAAAACACAATGCATAACAACAGCAGACAGCCTAAACGAGTGTTAGTGTGTGTGTGTGTGTGTGTGTGTGTGGGGTGTGTGTGTGGGTGTATGTGTGGGTGTGTGTGTGTGCGTAGAGCGTGTGTGGCATTGTTTGGGGCAGCCTTTGTTGCTCATGTTGGTGACGTTGACGTCGCTTGACGCTTGTCGCCTGTAGCTGCCAGCAAGGTTCAAAAGTCAAGAACAATGACAGCCAAGCTGCGAGACAAAACAAAACAAAAGAAATGAAAATAAAAGAAAATAAAAGAAACCAACAGCGACGACGCCAAGAAAAGGTTGAAAAGTCAAGTTGCAAGTTGAAATATGCGGCAATTGTTCGACTTGGCTGCCACAACAGACAGAGTGGGTTGGGTGGTGGTGGTGGGTGGTGGGTGGTGAGTTTTCTGGTATAGATTAAGTGAAAGTCTAAGCATTTTAGCTGTAGCCTCAATCAGCCAGCGTCTCTTATGGGGTTCAATAGTTTATTTACACTTCAAGCTAAGTGCTGCTAGGGAAACACACACACACACACACACACACACACACAGACACACACACACACACGTAAATACGTACATACACTTGCACAAAAGCCACACACACACACACTGCCATATACATCTCATTATCAATGTCAAACGGATGTCAATTCTCATTGAGTTGACTATATGGCATATTGTCAAAGGATATTGTTATGTTTCAATGCAGACCCCAAAAATGTTTATGATGATGAGCGTTCTTCTTCTTCTTGTTGTTGTTGTTATTGATGGCTGTTAACAACTGCTGTCGTCGTTGTTGTGGCTGCTGCTGCTGTGATTGCTGTCAATGTCATTGATGGCACAATGCGCATACGCCGCATGGGCAGTCAACAAATTGAACATGTATACTATTGTTTATGTACAAGTTATCGGAACATAAGATTCTCCATTATAGTGATAATAATATTTCTTTTGTTTACTCGACTTATGAATAATGAGTGACAAATTTCAATTTATATTTCTGCATGCAGATTGTTGAAAAAATGGTTTATTCCATGTTTAATATATATTGCAAATACATTTTCAATTTATTGGAATTTTCATTTCAGATAGTTTCTAAATCGTTGTATTTGCTGAAACAGTGAAACGTTGCATGAAACGTTTTTAATACCTCAAATAAAATTCACACTGTGTTTCTCTATTGGGCTTTTATCATATTTGACATGGCATTTTCATTATTTTTATGCTAAACGTTTGAACGTATAAAAATGCAAATTGCCGCTTTCTCGTATTAATGTTGGCCAATTGAGCAGCCAGTTGTGTGGATGTGCAGCTGCCATTGTCAGAGGCGCTGTGAAGTTGACATGTGCAACTCTTAACCCCCAACTCCCCCAAGCACCACAATTTTTCACATAGCGCCCTACCACACACACACACACACACACACACACGAAGGCACACAGTGAGAGACCTATGCATAGATGAAACAAATTGCAAAGGGCACAAAATGCCAGCTGCAACGCCTGTCGCTATGCAATGCAATTTTGCACACCCAACCAAAGGAACCAAAGGAAAAGCGAACGAAAAACATAATATATATATAAATACACGTACATATGTGATACACACACACACACATATATATATATATATATATATATAATATACATATATGCATTTATGCATATACACAAAAATATATACGAATAATGAAATTTGTCCAGAATGTTCTGCCATGTTTTAGCTGCGAATTCACACATGACTTCAATTTGTATTTAGGTCACATTTAACCAATTAAAACTTAAAAACCAGTTGGAATTTTTAATTAGTTAGTGATTTACATGTTACATATGCGAATAAGTTACCTATCAGTTTTGCAAATATTTTATGCAGTTTTTTTTTTTTCACTTGGCTTCCTTTTGATTGATACCATCTCATTTTAACAGTTGCGTTCTCTTGATTTATGTAGAAATAAAAAAAATCAGTTGTTTTTAACTGGTAGTTAAAACAAATTAAAAAGTCAAATCAAATCAATTAAAGCAGATTGATAAATGTGCTAAACGTTATTTTAAATTCAAATGTTAAATTGCAAACGGACTTCTCTAATTCGCATATTATTTTACTCAATCATCATTGATCATTATCATATATATTATATTAACTTTCATGATATATATCTAGCATCTATTCAAATTTGAATAAATATTAATAATTTGAATGGAAATTGAGTTCGCCGAATGTTTGGTTTTGTCTTCGTGAATCGAATCGATTTGGTCAAATATTGCCAAAATATTCGGTTATCAAAGTTTAGCTTGTGGAAGGTGAAAGAGAGTTAGGGGGATGCTTAGTTGTATTTGTTGTATATGTTGTATTTGTTACCTATCACGCAGAAGAGGGGGCGAGGCGTTGGATAGATTTTCACCGCTCAAGGGTTGCTCCTGTCGCGGCCGCAGAACTGGCGTTAGGCCCCATCTCTCGATGAAATCGATGCGGGAAATGGTTGATGACGAGCAAGTTGTTTGAATTTGTAAATGCGCCAACGTTCAGCGCTCGTTCAGCGCTTGTTAACTAGTTCAGCTTGCTGCCAGCCTACCGCTGCCACTCCACGTTCCTCGTGCCGCTCCACGCCTCCGCGCCTGGCGCCACCCGCTTGCCCCACCGTGTGGCACACGTTGCTGCTATTTCCTGTTATTCTTGTTGCTCCACAGCTTTGGTTGGCCAACAATGCGTTGCATACTTTTGGGCGTTGCCATTAAAGCCTCCGCATTTGTTGCTGTTTTCCTTGTAATTGTTGCTTTTGTTGCGGTTGCTGTTGCTGTTGTTGTTGTTGTTGTTGTTGCTGTTGTCACTTTCAGTAGATTTGTTGCGGTTTGCATTTGCCGGCCAATTGTTGCGTAAATAAATATAATTTATTGAAATTTGTTCTTTTTGCTGTCGCCAGGCTTAATGTTGCCCGTTGTTGCAGGAGACTTTTTGATTTGTTGTGGCACTGTGGTTATTTTTCATAACTTTTTTGCTGTTGCTGTTGCTGTATCTGTTTCTATTGCTATTTGTTAGAGCTGCTTTTGATTGACTGTTGGCATTGCTGTTTGCTACTATTGTTGTGGCTCGTCACATGTTGTTCTTGTTGTTGTTGTTGTTCTTGTTGCTGCTGCTGCTGCGGCAGCTTCAGCAATCGTTGCTGCTGTGCTGCTATCTGTTGTCACTGGCATGCATTATAAATTGTATAATTCACTCTGCTACTGCTGCGGCTGCTGCCATTGATTTTATAATTAGTCGATTTCGATTATAATGCATAAATTGAGCACAACACACACACATACACACACACACGCAACACACACAACACGCACGCAGTCACAATAAAACGGCCAATTTGATGCGGGAGCAGTTTGTGTCGTGTCCTATTTATATTGTGGCAGCCGGAAACAGCAAGTGAAAATGTTAATTTCCGCTTTTAGGCGCAGTTCGCACACACACACACACACACACACATGCACGTGCACTTTACATATATATATATATATATATGTATGTATGTTGTTTTAAAGCATTTTGTATATGTTATTGTTGTTGTTGTTGTTGTTGAGCGAGAAGGCCTACATGTCCCTACATGGCCTATTGATTTTCAGCAGTAACTCCGTACGGTGTCACTTTTGCCGCACACACAAATACACCTATCTACACACACACACACACACACATTCGACTTAGATCTCATTTGGTGCCAGCCTCTGCTCTGCTGCTTCTTGACTCTTCTGAATTGTTGTTCGATTACTGCAATTGATTTGAAGATGTACTACAATTTTTTTTCTGATTTCTTAAAACTATATTTTGAGTGGTTTGTGGCCACACGGCGCATGGCCACGGGGTGTTGGGGTTGCTGGGGGTTGTGCTGCAGTATTCTTTTGGCGCGCTTTACTCATTGTTGTTGTCGCTCTTGGCGTTGCTCCATTTCATGCACTAAACTGAACAACCTTGAACCTTTTGGGGCCAGCATAGAGCAAAAGACACTTACAGAGAGAAAAGAGTGAGAGAGAGAGAGAGAGAGAGAGAGAGAGAGAGAGCGAGAGCGTGAACAAACGAACGAGTGGGAAGGAGAGCGCAAAATTTGCCGCACAGGTAAAGACTCTCCAACATTCCCAAGCACACACACACACACACACACTCAAAGACACACGTACTTAGACGACATTGCCTGCTATAAATATCCGAAAAAATGTTATTTTCACATAGATTTATGCCTTTTTTTAGGTGCTTTGAAGTTGTTATTTTTAATTATGAGCTGTGACATATTTTCATGAGTTATTAATGTAGATTAGATAGTCAATTTTGTTTAACATTTTGTCAATCTCAGAGATGTCAATATTTATAAATATATATATAAATGTACATAAATCCCCTCCCACTTATCAAGTTGCACATGTACAGGCAGAAAGACAACGGAATAATTATTACTTTTGCACTTCAAAATGAACATCAAATACAATAAAATGATGTTGAAATAAAAAAAAAAAAAACCAAAAAAAAAAAAAAGCCTAAAGCGGACAAGTGCGAGGGAAACGTGAGCTAAATGAAACGAAACGCAGCGCAACGAAGTGAAATTGAAACACACGCACCGCAGCAAGAACAACAACAAGAAAAACAACAAGAAAAACAACAAAAACAACAAAACAGCAGCAGCAGCAGTGACAAACAAAAAAAAATATCCCAAGTGAGCCGCAGCGCAAAATAGCAAAAGCACAAGAAGAACAAGAAGAAGAATAAGAAGCAGGAGAAAATCAAACACGTTTTTTCCAGCGAACCAAAAATAAATGAAAAGGTAAAAAGAAAAATAAGAATGAAAATGAAAAGCAGGAGCAAACACACGAGAGCAGGACACACGACGAGGCGATACACGCAACGAAACGAGACACGAGCCTATTAGCAGGCGAACAAGAAGAAGAGGTAGAAACAGCCGCAGCAGCAGCAGCAGCAGCAGCAGCAGCCGCAGCAGCAGCAGCTAACGGTGAAGCAGACAGCAGCAGCTAACGGTGAAACGCTGAGGCGAAAACACAGGCAATGGCAACAAGCGACAAACAAACGTGAAGCGAAAAGCGTACAGCGAGAATGTGTGTAGCGAGAAAATTGAAGCGTGTCAGCTCTCAACTGTCGTTGTAAAAGACACAAAACAAACACATACACATAAACATACATATGCATATACATATACAAATAAATATATATATATATATATATATATATATATATATATATGTGTATGCATGCCTGAGTATGCGTGTTTGTCAGCGTGTAAATGAAGCAGTCCTAGCAGCGCCAACCAACAAACTCTCTTCTCAGCATGCCAAAGCTCCAGAACCAAGAATGTGCGAGAGAGCGCACCTGCGAGAGAGAGAGAGAAAGAGATAAAGAAGGAGGAAGAGAGAGAGCGCGTGAGAGCATTGCGCTTAACAGCAGCCACAACAAAGCGAAATGGTAAAATGTTGCCAGCGGAGGCGTGAGGAGGCGAAGGAGGAGGTCGACGCTGGCATTGTGGGAGTGCCAGGCGGCTGGCCATGCACAATGGGAAACTTGTTGGCGGATTTATGCACACGGACACGCACACCCACACGCACCCCGAAAAAAGACACAGCAGCAGCAGCAGCAGCGAAGCACTGCGAAAGGACGACGACAAACGCACATGGCCCAAAAGTCGCGCCCTGCGATTGTGTGTGTGTGTGTGTGTGAGTGTATTTGTATGTGTGTATTTATATTTGTGTTTGTATTTGTATTTGTGTGTATTCATGCGTGTGTGTGTGCGTTTATCACTTTAGACTTGCTGTGGCATTGGCTTTTGTAGCGTCGTTTATTGTCGTCTCCGGCTGTTCGCACGCTGCTTCGCTGCTGTATGTACAGCTAAATAAGAAAGTGCGGCACCTTTAAGCAACAACAACAACAACAACAACGACAACAACAGCAACAGCAGCAGTTGCTTTTAACGGTATTCTTTAAGCTTTAAGTGCTTAGCAGCTCCCTGTTTTTTTTTTGTTTCTTGCTTTCTTTTGTTCAAAGTTTTTCTTCGGACTTCTTTGATTTTCTTGCTTGCTCTTGTTAGGGATATTGCTGCTCCTGCTCCTGCTGCTGCTGCTCCTGCACCTGCTGCTGCTGCATCTGAATCCCATTGCACTCAGCGCCATCCCCACACTCTCCTCTATTCGCCTCTATTCCCATGGGATATCCGTCCTGCACTGTGTTCAAATTTCTGCTTTTAGAATTTCGCTTCATTCTTTTTGATTGCGCAGCGTATACTTTTGCCTACTTCACCTTGCCAACCCACCCTCCATCCCCTTTATCACCCCACGAGACATGAGTATAAACAGCACCACCTCCCAAAAGAGACAACCAACAACAAGAACCACCTTCCAGCGCCTCTCTGCAGCTTTCTGTCCTGTCACGCGTTTTTATGGCCTTTGCCAGAGTTGGTCTCAGTTCGTCCTTTATAACAGTGTTAGATTGTATATATATATATATATATATATATATATATATATATATATATATATATATATATATGTATGTGTGAACATCTATGAATATGTATAAATTACATATACAAATATGCAAACATAGATGTGTGTAAAGGCCACAGTGTACTTTTAGAAAATGTCAACTAAATTATACTTTCCGTTTGCAAAAAACTGAATTAAATTTTATTATTTAAATAAATATAATGTAAGGAAGAAAATTATCAAATTGATTTCAATAGGGTAAGCGATGAGACATCAGTTTCCAAGCAGCATCTATCAAAATCTATTATAATAACAGCAAAATTACAATAACCTAAATTTCTCTGTTTAAAATTCATTTAAGCTTTCCAGATTTGGCTTAAATTAAACTTTTCGTGGCTCTAAGTAAAAAACAGTTAAGGGCGTGAATGTGAAGCAATGCAAATCCTAGTTGAATACGAAGAAATTAAAAAAAAGAAAATTGTAAATTAAATGTCAATAAAAAAAATAAAAATAAGAATTACAAAAGTTGATGTTAAAGTTAAAATATAAATAAAACACACATATTTTGAAATCTTCTGATAAACATGAAACTTTAGATTTTGTCTATTGCATCAAATAAAATGAAACGAAATTAAAAGAATAATAATAAAAGTTATATTAAGTATACGTATTTATTTAAAATATTCAAATTTCGTTATTTTACTCAAATATAAAATATGAAAAAAAAAAATATAAAATTTAATGAAATTAACAAAAATATTTAAAAACAAACCAAATTTTAAACGGTAAAAGAACTGCAAATAAGCAAAATCAAATTCAGTCAACGTCAAATAAAATACAAAAGAAACAGAAACAAAAAATGAACATTTTGAAATACATACAAATCGTCTAGATATATTGCAGCATCTGTTGCCATATCCTCAGTAGCTGTTATATATTGATGGTATCAAGGTCGACTTAATTTAGAAATTGCTGCTGGCCAAACTGAGTGTCGAGAGGGAATTGAGTGCTCCACTCGGATGTCAATTCTTGTTGCAAATTGATGGATTAACTAAGTGCATTCAGAAGCTCTAAATCAATTTTGATTAGCGTCAAGTTTTTAGCAGTGCAGTGCGTGTTTATGTAAGTATTTGTGGGTGGATATTAGTGCAACGCAACAGTTTTCAAGTTCGCACATCGATGTGCCACGTGAGTGCAGCTGCAACGGTTGCAAAATATCATCCATCAATAAATGCCTTTCCCCATGTGTGTCAGCTTAAAGGTCAGCTTCGCTGTTTATTTGTGCCCTTTCTACATAGTTTTATGTTATGAATGTCATATTTGTTAGCAGCCAAATACGCATTGCCTTTAATAATACCATTAACACAGTTATTGAGGCATTTTGAAAATCAAAGATGGCAAAATAAATACAAATTTACTTTATCAAATAACTATCAATTTATGGAAGACGCTTCGATTTCACTGTTAATTCTAATATAATTAGTGCTCTTTCTGACCATACAACTAGTAACAAATGAAAACTGTTTTTATAGCTAATTGTGATAAAATCGATTTTATTTTTATCAATAGAAGAAACTATCGGATAATTAATTGAATGCACTCCACATATTTCTTATATCCCAAAATAATGTTTAGTAAAAGGAAATTTTGGAAAAGAAACTCTTTGAATCAATTTGCTGGAATGTTTAGTTTTTGTGTAGGTTTATATAATGGGTAAAAAAGTATAATAAAAATTTCAGGCTCTGATGTGTGCCTAGGATTAATCTCCCTCAAAATCTAATAAGAAGATTTATCTATATATATATGTAGCTCATCAAAGAAGATTATATGGATATAATACATAGCTTACAAATTTCGATTATAGAAAGAAGTTAAACGGAATAAATACTAATAGAATTGGAAAATGTATTCTAGTCATAGAAAGACGAAGCAAACTAAAGCTGCATTCACCAGATTAAGACTTGTTAGGGGAAGTTTACTAAACAATAAGAAATATGCATATGGAATACATATTCTGGATACCAGGGAACACATTATTACATTATAATCTGAACGAAAGCATTACAAGCCATGACAAGTCATCAAATTTTGTAAGCTGCGCTTCTCGCTAAGCTTCACATTTCTCGTCGCGTGTCAATGTTGCCCACACTTGACACTCGTGACATTAAGTACATTGTTACAACCTAGCCACGAGGCTCCAAGAATAAGAAGAAGAATAAGAAAAAGAAGACTATACAATGGCAATTGACAGCCTTTCACGTTGCTCTCCTTGCGCATCTTGTTTTACGGTGAACGCGGCGAAATCCATCGTAATTAAAAGGCAACCTGAGTAAAGAATAAACATGCTTCACATCATCATCGTCTTCTTCTTCCACTTGATATGCCGATAAACCTCCGTGTTAAATGAAGAACAATATACAAGTTTATCTACGACAGCTTTTCGTTGTTATCCTTGAGTCCTGTCACTTGAACTTCAACAGATTTCCAATTATTCGATTGACGCGCATTTTTAGGCGGTTTTTGATTTCTCTGATTTTTACCAATTTTTTATTGTTCAGCTTTTCTTCTTTTCCTATGTATTTTTTTTATTATTTTGCTTTATATTTTTTCCCATACAATTGTTGTGTGTTACACGCCAACAGAGCAGAGAAACAGAGCGAGAGAGAGAGCGAGGGAGATAGAGAGAGAGAGAGAGAGAGAGAACGCGTGGGGTAGAATGAGAGGGTAGTCAGAATGAGAATGCTGGTAAGAAGAGAGTGACACACACACACACACACACACACACAGATAACGTCTGCAGCAGCCAGAAAATTGCCTTTGGAACGTCCTTAAGAAGGATATGCTCGAAAAGCGTTGCTTATAAAGTGCCTTCAGCATCGTTGATGCTGTTGTTGTTGATGTTTTCTGCTTGTTCTACTCATAAGCAGCAGCAGCAGCAGCAGCAGCAGCGACTATTTATTGCTGTTGCTGTTGTTGCAGGTGTGGTGCTTGAAGAAACAACAACAACAACAACAACAACAACAACAACTGTAGCAGTTGAAGAAGAAGCAGCTGAAGACGTTGCCTGTGGCTCAGCTGTTTGGCCATTGGTTGAGTCTCATAATGTGTGTGGATGTGTGTGTGTGTGTGTGTTTGCTTAACAATATGTTATATATATTTATATGTGTAAATGTATGTTTAAATGTGTAATCAATGCTGTACTGCAGCTACTAACACCCCCATCCCCCCTGAGGCAACCCCCCCCCCGACCACTTGTTTGTATTGTTGTTTATAAATAAAATTGTATTTCGTTTTGCTTTGATTATTGAAATGCTTGACATGCCACAATTCATTGAGACGCTAATACACACATAACAACAGCAACAACAACAACAACAATTGTTTTATTTGATTTGTGATTTTTGTGTTTTTGTTTTGCAATTTATATATATATTTAAATTTTATGTCAAGGTTGAGCTATTTTACTTAATCTTAACTTGAACAAATGCACTTCGCTGCGCGTTTTTTTTTTTTTGTTTGTTGAGCATTCCTCAATTATTTGCGCAATTTCTGCAATTTTACATTGCTTTCGCTCGTCGCACTTGTTTCACACAACAACAACAACAATTAAAAAATGTTTGACCAAAAAAAAAACAGTTGCTTCAAATTCGACAGCACTTTACACAGTTCTCGATGTGTGGTGTGTTTATATTTAGAGATCTAATCTCGATATATAATTAAAATATATATATTTTAATATGTATATTTTGTAAATACTTTTCTGCGAGTATTAATTCGTTTAGATCTCTGTGTTAGCCGCTGTTGTAGCTGGCTTTGTTGCCCGCGGCAGTTTGGCTTTGTGTTTGGTTTGCTTTCGCTCCTTTTGTTGTTCGCACGCAACGAAATGGCAGCTGTTACGAAACGGAACTGAAACACGACGCACTTTTTTTTTTTTTTAATTCCAACTTTTGCTAATATTTTTTCTGTTTCTGTTTCTGTTTTCTTGCTAATCTTGGCCTGCTTCTATTGCTATTGCGGCTGCTGTTTCTTCGTCTGCTACGGTTTTTGCGGTTTGTTTTTTTTTTTTTTTTTTGTAGCTCGACGCTCGCCGCTCGACAGACGCAACGCACTCCGTCGGTTTATCCGTGCGCGTCTCCGGCTTGGTTCGTTTTCGGTTTCAGTTTCAGTTTCAGTTTTGGTTTCGTTTTGGGTTTTCGGTTTTTTGTTCTCGGTTTTAATTTCGGTTTCGGTTTCTATTTCGGTTACGGCTGCTGCTCATTTCTTGTGCACGTCGTCTCGTCATCTGCTATCGGCTGCTGGCGGCGTGCTACTAAATGTCCCACGAACAGAGCTTTAGTTTTGCCCGTTCCGTGTTGCAGTCGTTGCGCTGCTTCTGTTTCTGTTTCTGTTCTTGCTCTTGCCTTTGCCATTGCTTTTGCTTTTGCTCTTGCTCTTGCTCTTCTTCTTGCTTTAGCGCTTGCTCTTCTCTGCTGCTCTGCTCTGCTCTGCTCTGTTGATGCTGCACGGGCGCTGAGAGCCACAGCTGAGACTCACAGCTTAGTTCCGCTGGAAGTGAAGCGGTCAGCTGGCGCAGCCTTTTCCAGCGCCGAGCTTTAACCATTTGTATTGGGGATTAAGAATTGGGCAGCGGCTTTAGCCGTTTCTCAATGAAAAAAGCTTTTGGCCGTTGCAAAAAAAAAATACCGAATTCCAAAACGGGAGAGCGTTGCCAATGCCGACGCAGTCGCCGACGCCGCCGCACGTGTTGTGTGCCATTGCCAGCTGTTCCCTGTTTGTTCACGCAGTTAACTTTCTCTCGCCACCGATTGCTGAACTGTGGTTAAGAATCTCTGTTATTATCTGCCTCTCCCTCTCTCATCCCCTTTTTACACTCATATTTACACTTTTGTACACAGTTATGTGGCTCTGTCGTTGAGTGGAATGCATTGGCAATGAAATGTTGTCAAATGCCTGGCGCTGTGGCGCCGGAGCTTTCACTGGAAGCCGGAAGCTGTGCGCAGTTTCCAGTCAAAGCTGCTGTTTCTGGCGTTGACACACAGAGGGCGCCACATGCTGCAACCGGATGTGCTCGCTGGCTCAAAGATGGCTGCCACAGCCAGATGCTGGCGCGCGCCCTTTTCAAATGTTACATCTGCCCCAAGGTTACTGCTGCAAGTGACGGTTGCATTCCGCTTGTCAGGTTGTCGTCCACTTACTGGAATTGGCTTACTGAAAGTCTTAAATATTCGTTTATATGAAATGATTGATGTAAAGATGAAAATTGATATGTCAAATCCACGTAACGCATCCTCCCCAAGCCGTCAACGTGTTATTGGCTGATGATGATGAGATGTGCATAAAATTGAATATTTGCTCAATGAAGAAACGCAACTGCATCTGGGATTTAATAAATGCGAGCTAACAACTTTATGCACTCTACTCGACATCTTAGCTGTCTTTCAGTTGTAAATTAATTGATAGACATTCGAGCGCCTCAAGAGATGCTGTCTGTGCAACTTGTTGAAAGTGCATTGATGCATTTGTATTTTAACACATATCCCAATTCATTTGCTATGAATCTGTGGATTATTGATGATAATTAGGGCTTCATTCACTCAAAATGTATGCCCAGAAGTATTAGAGATATTCGTATTTAAGGCGCTTGCCAAATAGGCCATGTCAAGCGTTTCAAATCTATTTCCCATTGCATTGATGCACTCAAGCGTGGCATGGGAATAATAATAATATTAATAATGCCTCAAATAATCACGTGATATTCAGGCTTTATAAAATCATTCATCATTCACTATTCATGGGGCATGGCAATTGAACTTTCAGGTGAGCCCACAAAACTATGCTATTCAAATTTAGAAACCAATATTTACGAAATTATTCTAGTTGCAACTATAAAACTTATAAGAACTAGCGTCAAAATATTCCTAGAAAATATTTATTCTATTTTTTTTTTATAGTATTTTTACTTTTCATTTCAAATTTTTCTAAATAGAATTTATCATTGCGATTTTATATTTATCTTATGGCTTTCAATTTCTTCTTTTTGTGTGCAGAAAAAATTGCATTTTTGCACTTTCAATAACGAAGCAAAAATTTCAATTTTATTTTTGTAATATTTACGCCAAAGAAATTGCGCTTTCAATATACGCAGCAAAACTTATATTTGGCATACAAAGCAAATGCAAATTTTCGTAGAAAATATTCATATTGAAAGCATTTTCAATGAGAACCTGTCACAATTTAGATTCTCTGTTCTCGGCTATTAGACCGAATTTGACTATTTAAATTTAATCAATTTCACTTTGTATACTACCTTGCCACAAGGTGCAAGTGGCGCAGCAAGCAGTACGGCAAAATGCTCAAAATCAGAGGGAAAGTAAAAGTTGTAAAATTGTCGTATTCCAGAAAGTCACATCTCCGACATAGAGACGGAGAGAGATAGATAGAGAGAGAGAGAGAGAGAGAGAGAGAGAGAGAGAGAAAAGTGGCACGGTCGCTAAGCTTCAAATTTATGACACAATGCTATTGAGAGAAGCGCGAGGAAGCGAAAAAGCGTTGCATATGCAACGAGTAAATGGAGCAGTTGCTAACCGGTGAAAAGGAGGCAAGGGGTGGTTTTGTCAAGGGGTGTGCAGTTAGCTGTTGCTGCTGCTGCTGCTGCTGCTGCAGCTGCTGCTAGTGCAAAGGGCAATTAGCAGTAAAAGCAGTTAAAATGTCTCGACACTCGTGCAAGTTTAATTGCGCCAAAGTCAAGTCAATGAATGAGTAGAAAATAAATTAAAAGCAGCCGCTGAAAATGTTGCTCGCTGCTTTGGCCGACATTCTGGCTGCATGGGGACAGGCAAACGTCACAAAACTAGCTCCATCCAACCCTTCAGCCCCCCCTGCCCAGTCACCTCTTCCGGCCTTCTAGTCCAGAGTCCATAAAAAAAAAAAATAGCAGACAGCTAGGACAGTTGCCGTTGCATAAAATATGCAGCCCCAAAGGCAGTGAAAGCAAAAAGCTGGTCATAAGAAATGCAAAAAAAATAGGAAACACAAAATTACAATTATTTTTGTTTAGCGAAGACGAAGATTTAATACTCTTGCTGTCACAGGAGAGACAAATAGATTTGACACAAAAGTATCTCAGTTTTTATGAGTGCTGTTCTCAAAAACAGCAGCAGCATAATTCATATAATACGTCTTATTTATTATATATATATACTTATATATATATATATATATTTATATGGCATATGCATTCTTATATCATCATTTACATAGCAACATCATTTTCTAGAGTCTTTCTTGAACAATCTTAATGAAACTTGCTAAAGTTGCATCTCGGCTTATGTTGAAGTCTGTTCACATTTATATATATATAAATATATATATATATATATATATACATACATATATACATACATATATACATATATAAACGTTCATCATATATATAGAGTAGAGTGCCAAAAAAAAAAAATAAAAATAAATATATATTTTTGCGTTGCGCCGCAAAACAACGTGCAAAATTTATGACAATTCCTTCGAGCATGTTGCAGTGGCAGAATTGGCGCCACGGCGGCCAGCAGAATCGGCAGTGGCAGCAACGGAGGCAACCGAGCTGGCTTCCCGATTATGAATATGTTTACTGGCGCCCGAGTTGGGAACTGCAGCTCCAGCACTATGTGTGTGTGTGTTGTGTGTTGTGTGTGTGTGACGCTGGCATCTTTGCTACTTAAATTGCTTGCAACTTTCATATGCCACTCTCGCCTCACCCACTTGCCCTCTTCCTCTCATTTCAACCATGAAATTGGCCTTCGATTTTTGGCACATATATATCTATATATATTTATATGTGTGTATATATAAACTTGCATATACATATATATATATATATATGTATATATGTATCTGAATATGAGCTGCCTATCGCTGCTGCCTCGTTTTAACATGCAAAGTGCACTTGCCACTTGCAACTTTGCCACATTCAACTGGCAAGGGGCAAACTGGCAGCGTGCAGCTGGCAACTTGCAGCTTGCATACTTTCTAAAGAAGTTGACTACTTAATTTGATTGATGTTTGCATTTGAAATGAAAGACAATGGAATAATTTCGAAGATGCAACGAGATGAAACTGCAAGCAAAGATATGAAACGATATGGAAATGCAGGCCTTGTGCTAGTTGTCTCTCATGCACTGAAAGAAAAGCACTCATCACTTGTGTTTTGTCATTTCTATACAATTCAAATTCAATAGAAGGACACAAACTGAAACGAGCACGTAAATAAAAATCAAAAATCAGATGTCTAAAATCCCTTTTCCATTTGCAATGTTGTTGGCAACACTTTCTGATTGCTTTTGTGATTACTGCAACTGTTGCTGCTGCACCTGCATCAGATTTGCAACATTTGTCGGAATTGTTGTCGTTTTCACTGCAACTGTTGCTGCTGCACCTGCATCAAACTGTTTGGATACATCGAACACACTTTTGGCCCATACACAAAATGGGGTTGGCTGCAATTGGTTGTCGCCTTGTTATTGTTGCCACTTTGTTGCCAGTGCCACATCAGCATCAGCATCGCACTTCTGTGCGCTGAATCGCAATCGCCAAAAGCGATATTTATAAAAGCGTAAAGCGATAAAACCGCATATCTTTCACAATTTTAAAGATATATTATATATATTTTTCCAACTCTTCCCACATCCGCCCCCAGGAACTTCATAACTGGAACTCTGAAATTCGCATGTCTTCCACAATTCCACAAACATCGTTAAAGAATTGGTCGCCCAAAACCAATCAACTTAAAGGTGCATTTGATAAAATCAAATAACTGAAGTCATTTTATAGATAGAGTCAACAAAAGTTTGAAAATTATATTGTTGGGAAAACTCTTTAAATTGTAGATCACGCCCACTTACGTCCCCCAAAAACCATAAGCTCCCTCTCCCTATATCTCCCGCCACATTTATCAAACTTGGAAGGAACATCTCT
Source organism: Drosophila fungiperda (assembly GCA_035042345.1). Classification (NCBI taxonomy): domain Eukaryota; kingdom Metazoa; phylum Arthropoda; class Insecta; order Diptera; family Drosophilidae; genus Drosophila; species Drosophila fungiperda. The sequence continues at coordinate 352,968 of JAWNLM010000137.1, read as the reverse complement.
GGGAACCTTCTATATAATTTTGTTCAGCCGTCCACAATATTCCTAAAATCCCAAATTCCCTAAATGAAGAGCAACAATTTTTGGTATTAATTGGCGATACCCGACCTGTTCTCAGCTGGTCTCTCTTTCCTATTATGACTAGCCTGCCACAGATATTATTATAATTTTGTAGAGAAGAATATTTCCGAGTCAATAATCTTGACCAACATCAGTAATGGAACTTGAAATATATATTCATATTATAGCTGCATGCAGTATTTTGATCATCTAGATAGATATAGCATATATCATATAGCTTCTGAAAATATGTGGATTTTGGTGTTTTTGCCAGTGTGCAATTACTAAAGGAACTCAGCTGTGAACACGCTCGACAAACGCCGTTTGATGGATGATGTTGCACGGGATGCAAAAGAAGCACATGGGCCAAAATAATAAGAAGAAGAAGAAGAAGAGAAAAAGCAGTTGTAGTTGCAGCAGTTACTTCTCCAACATGACGCGTGCCGCTGCATGCGGCCTGTGAGCGACCAGGCACATAACCCCAATTTGGTTGCAGCTTATCTGCAATCCGATGCCCCTGCCAGCCCAACCCGCCCAACCTTGCACCTGTGGGGCAGCTACATCAGCATATCTGCTGCATCTGTGTGTCAGCTGTTGGTAATTTGCTGCCGATTGCTGTTTGCCTGCTATTGTGAATTGAGAGTTGATTCTGTCTGTGGTAGTTTGGGCCACGTTGGAGAGGGGTGCTTTGTTAGGGGGGGGGGGGTGTCTGTCACATGTCATTGACAACTGTTGTTGAAATGCTGTTGATGCCAAAGGATATTTCTGTAGCTATTGTTGTCTGTGGCTTTCGAGCGGTTTGTAAATTATTCACAAATTCTGTTTTACTGTGCCGCTAATTGAACATGCTAATTATTATTAATAATCTTTAAGTGCACTTAAAAGATTTATAAATTAATGCATATTCAACTGCTGTCTGAATAGGGAAATCAGGTTTCGGAATATTATCGAACGCTTTCTGCTTCGAATTGTTTAAGTTAAACTAGTTCTTAACTCATTGCATTCATCTCATTATTAAATTGCCTCCAATTCAATCAAAGCATCTCATTTAAATCCCCTTTTAAGTCCCCCTTTAAATCCCCTTTTAAATCCCCCTTTAAATCCCCTTTTAAGTCCCCTTTTAAATCCCCTTTTAAGTCCCACTTTAATTATGTTCGTCCATTCGAAAGTGCATTTAAATCATGCGTTTTCGTTGAATAATGGAATATTGCATTAGTTAATCATTTGTTAAACCTGCTTTGAGTCTCCCTCATCAAAGTCAATTAAGTTTAATACTTTTTCATTAATCTCTTAAAATCTCAGTAAAATCATAAACACCATTAAAATAATTAATTGACTAATTGAATTCTTATTGTGCATTGAGTTAAAATTCTGGCAAAGAACATTTAAATTATTTTTACCTTGACTAAACTATTTCAAACTGGAAAATATGAAATGTGAAAGTAAAAAGAAAAAAAAAACTATTTAATCTTTTGCTGAATTCAACAAAACTCAAAATTCTAAAGATCCAATTAAATTGTATAAATATGCCACTTTTTTTTGGCTTAACAAAATCTTAATAAAATGATTGCTGCCTTCTTTGCCAACGGCAAAAGTTGCTTCCTTTTGACATATTTGTGTGTGTTTTGCTGGCATTCAAATGGCTAAATAAGTGCATGAGTGTGATGGCTATGTATACCTAGAAATTCATATATATATATGTATATGTATATATATGTATGTGTGTGTTTATGTATATGTAGGACGAGCATGACCCGAGACTGCTTGGTGCCTGGCAGTTTGCAACGCCTCGTTGTCGCGCCATTATGACCAGTTGGGGCGGCCACGCCCATAGACAACACAACATCAGCAAGCCAGCACCACCAGCACCACCCGCCCAACAGCCGAGCAGCCCAGCATCACCCCTTTGTGCAGCAGCAGCAATGGCAGTGGCAGCATCAATGCAGCAACTCCACCACTGACACTAATGCAGCAAAATTGAAGTAGATGCAAGTGGAAATGTCCTTGAGGCGACGACGCTGCTCCTGATGCTGATGCTGATGCAGTTGCTATACACACACACACACACACACACACACACACACGCACACACACACACAAACGCTTGCATTTGGTCTCACATATGCCGCTGCATAAACGTTTCCCAAAGGCAAAATCTTTTTACTGCCTTTCTCTTTCAGTCACGTGCGCTTAGTGGTTGGCCTGCATATGTGTGAATGTGTGTGTGTGTGTGTGTGTGTGTGTTTTTATTGTGTGTGTGTGTCCATCACTAAATACACGCAAATGCATTTGTGTGTGTGTGTGTGTTTGCTTTTTATGTCTATGGGAGTTTTGTGTTGCAATTTTCGGCAAATGCCGCAGAAGCAGCTGCACGTGACGTCACACGCTCACAACACACACACACACACACACACACAATTGTGCAGCTGCTGATGAAAGCAGCAGAAGATGCTGCAGCAGCGACAACACAAAATAATAAAAGGGCGAAAAAATAATGTGTAAATTGCTGCTACGATTTGGGCATGTTTAATGTAATTACCAAAGGCTTTCAATGCACACGAGCATTAAAGTCAGAGTCATTCGACACACACTCATACACACACACACACACAACACACACACACAGAGAGAGAAAGAAGTGATTTTAGTTTTGGTTGGCTGAATGCCAAAAATATCATTCTATAAAATACGAGCTTGAACACAAAGCCAAAACCCAATAAGAAACTTCGAATTGTGCGCACAGCTCTTGTTGCTGTTGCCGTTGTTGTTGTTGTTGTTGTTGTTGTTGTTGCTGTGTGTTTTTTGGGGCAGGCTTTTGAAAAATACATTCATTGCTAGGGCAAACTGCTCGGCGCCAAAGTGGCAGCAGTGCTGTCAGCGTCGCTGTTGCAGCCGCCACTCACGAGGCATGTAAAAGAAAATAAAAATACAAAAACGAAAACGAAAACAAAAATACAGAAACAGAAAATACACTAAAACGAAGAATAAAAGAAAAATAAATAAATAAAAACATTTTGGTTTCAGTTGCTTGTTATTACAGCTGTTTTTACTTTTTTGTTGTTGTTGTTGTTGTTGTTGTTGTTGCTGTTGTTGTTGCTGTTGATATTGTCCATGTTTGCCTCTGTGTCACAGAGCTGTGCCCCCGAAATAAATGCATATAAATGCATATCAAATTGGACGACATAAATGTATTTTTCTTTCTTTCTTTTCTGTTATTTTTAAATAATATCTGTAACGATAAATGTAAGTGTCTCTTGTATCTGCATCAGCATGACAAGCATATATACATATACATATATATATATATATATATATATATATATATATCTGTAGTTGTATCTGCATTTGTATCTGCAGTCTCTTTTGGGTGTTTAATTCCAGTTGAACTTAAAGTCAACAAAAATTTCTCGAGATTTGTTCTAGCTAATTAAAAAAAATATCAATTTCAATATTGAAAGTATTTTCTATTCAGTGCAATCAAATAAATCAAGCCTTAATTGTGAAAATTCAAAGTCTCAGAAGAACCATTATTTGGATTCAAATGTCAACAATTTAAATATATAAAATGTAGGTGACAATGTGATTTTTTTTTGCTTATTTTCTTCTCTTTTGGTAAATTGAAATTATGAACGCAAATTGGTTTTATTAAATACTCCTTTCAATATTCTTTAAAATTGAGTAATTTAATCTGATTAAATTGATTTAGTTGGCTCATAATTTAATGTGTTGCTGAATTGTGGAATATATCAGTGAGATTTGTATGTTTAGTTTGGGAGTGGCAAGGTGAAATGTATATATTGTGGCAAGCATACCCATAGCCATCGAGTGAGTTGCGCTGTTGCTGCTGCTCCCTGAGCTGCAGTTTCCGCTCGGCGATCTTCTTTTGCTCCTCCTTCTGCTCGAGCTGTTCCTTTTGGTGTTGCTGCTGCTGCTGCTGCTTTTTGCGGTGCTGCCGATCCTCGCCCAGGCCGTACAGGCCCGCAACGGCGGCCATTTGTGCTGCAACTATATAGCTGCAATTGCAACTGTTGCACTTAGTGGCAGCAGTGGCGCAGCCAACAACTTAACACTGCTTGCACCTTATGTGGCATTGAAATGTTTCGCTTTCTGATCTGCTGCTTTTGATGATGATTGTTGTTGTTTTTGTTGTTGTTGTTGCTGCCGTTGCTGTTGTTGTTGTTGTTGTTGCTGTTGCTTTTGTGGCAATTGTTGTTGTTACTGTTGTTGTGGTTGTAGCTGTTGCCATTTTTATATTTTAAGGCATTCACATTTTCTCTTCGCGTCGCACTTGCAACTGCAACACATTTGACGCACGTACGTTATTTGCTTGCTACTTGTACTGCTGCTGCTGCTGCTGCTGCTGCTGCTGCTGCAACACTCCCCTTCCCGCATCCCATTGAGAGAGCAATACATACAAATCTTTGTTCGTTTTCAAGCAAACATGAAAATGTCCAATTTATTTGTAAAATGTAAACTGAAAGATTTTTCAGCCAAGGAATATTTTTCGTTTCAAATTTCTTGCGATTTCCAACATTTATTTAATTTTAAAGTACTTTCGCTGACTTTGCAAATCAGAAATTAATTTAAAAAAATGATGTACAAATATTTTCGTTATTTGTTATCCGAAAAGCTAAATTCTAATAATAATAATAATATTGTTATACAACATTTTTATTCAATGTTTTTGATCTGAGGCCATTAGAAATATTTGATAATATTTCAAGGGAAATGAAGGCCAAACAATGAGAAAGCCTTGGAATTTCAAAGTCTTTTGGCTTATTTATCATAACTTGTCAAAGTGGTTGGCATTTGTCATGCTTTCAGGCCATGCCACGACCAAAGTGATTAAATAGGTTTGGTTGTTGCAGCAGCTGTGCGTTGCAAAAACAAATGCGTTTTTTTTTTTTTTTTTTTGGAAATTGTGGCGCCAGTCGGGCGACTTTCGCTTTGGCTTTGGACTTTTACTTCGACTTCAGCTTTGGTGATTTACGCCTCTGTTTTCGTTTCGGCTGCAACCGCAACAAAAAGCTGCATGCATTACGACAACCTTGACGGCTGCCCCAGTGGCTGCCATGGCTGCATACCTTACAACGACGCTGCTAAAGTTTTCTTTCTTTTAGACCATGTTTTGCAAAACAAAAATCAATTAGCAGTCGCCATCGGCCCAAGCCTCAGTCCACTATTAGCTGGCGCCCTTGCCCATCAAAATTGGCTCATACATTATGGCCTAATTATGAAAGACGTTTGGCATTGCGTCAAGCAGCACTAACGACGTTACGTAAAAACGTTGCGTAAATCGAAAAGAGCCGTTAACTATAATGTTACGGCAACTGCAACATTTTTCAAGCGTCTCCCTGCCATTTCCATGGCAAGCCAAATACGCATAAATAAACACAAGTAAATCAAATCTCATCGCATCCCATTGCATTTGATTGGAAAAAGCTCGATGCACAAGTCAATCAAATAACACACACACACACGCACACATATATACACACACACACACACTGGAAGTATAATTGACAATCTCGCAACTTATCAATGGCATCATATATTAACAGAGAGAGAGAGAGAGAGAGAGAGAGAGAGGTACTGAGTTGTATACAGTGTAACCTCGCATAACGAACACCCCGCTTAACAAACAATTCGCATAACGAGCAACAATATTTTAAGAACACGTAAGAATGCTCTAGTCGAGCGAGCTCGACTATGAGATACTCTTTACCCCAATTTATAGCTAACATAAATCGTACGCTAAGTCGAAAAATAGTCTTCTTTTTTGATAAATATGAATATAAAATTTTCTTTGGATATACAAATGCTGAATATTGTATCGAGCTATACACGAACTCAATGGGAATGATATATCTCTAAAATTACAATATTTTCTGCTATCGGTAATCAGTTTAGATATGTAAAGAAAGTTATAATAAAATTATTAGTGGATAGTGAAAGGCGTTCCTTTTCCTTTTAACACAATTTCCCAAGCACTTTTTACACAAAAAAATTATTGTGTTCAGTGTGTGTAAAAATGTTACGCTTAACAATCAACTAAAAATGTGAGAGGTGTGTATCAATGGTATCGATTATGTAAACATGGAGGTCATGAATATCAATCGAGTTTGCTTTGCTTTACGTAACCATTCAGACCAACAATTATAATTGAAATAGAATTGGACATAGATGTTCAGCTGTATGTAAATTATTCTAGCGATTAAATTGAGCAATGAAATGAAAGGGTCAGTTGTGAAGAGATGAAAACTGAAAATTACATCTGAATTCAACTGAATTGAAAACTTAATTATTGCCAACTAACCAACTGGGGCAACGATGGTTTGCTTGTAGATCTGGAGAAGTTTCTCGTTTTTCAAATGGCATATTTTTGTTTATGAATTATGGTTTATGAACTACGAGCAACATAACAATCTGGAACACGTACAATGATTCGCTAATTGCTTTCATAAACGGTGTCTCTTTCCGCCATCTGTTTCCACAGAGTTGCTGACACACGGCAAGGAATTGAAAACGGAACGCATCCGGGCAGCTTTTAATGGAGCACAGAACGCACATTGTTCCGGGCACAGATAGAGCAAGAGCAAGTTGAACTGTTCAAATGTGGAAGATTGTAGTAGTGGTTAAGTGGAGGTTCCGTTTTGATACCTAGGTGTGTGTGCGCATATGTGTGTGCATGTGTGTGTGTGTGTGTGTGTGTTGTATGGCGAATGGTTTTGGTTAGTTGCCACTTGTCGCTGTTGCTGCCACTTTGAAAATTGCTTCCGTGTCGAAATTGAGTTAACAATGCTCGGCTGGCTGCTCGGTTAGGATTGGGTATGGGTTGTGGCTGGCTTGTTGAGTGGGTGGGTAAGTGGGTGTATTTTGGGCTGGCAGGTGGGCATTGCTCGCATTGGCCATGTAACGAGCTGGTCTCGTATTGATTTGTGAGCCCTTTGCTAGACATTAAGTGCATGGCTTTAAATGCAATGCCAAACACTTGCATCACCGCCGACATAAGCGCATTAGCTTGCAACCGATTCCCTCCGATTTCAAGTGCAAGTCCCCGCAGCAGCAGCAGCAGCGGAGGTGAGAATAGGGCTTAAGCAGTGGTCTACATATGATATGTGTGCCTGGTCGTAGGCCTTGCAGCACAAGGTCTGGGTCAGTGGGAGAGTCAATGAGAATTCATGAGAAAACCACAGAGAAATATAGATAGAGAGATAGAGAGAGAGAGAGAGCGAGCGAGAGATAGTGGAAGATAGAGGGAGATGATTAAGGCATTTGAAGTGGTCATTATATTAATGTGTGTGTGTGTGTGTGTATGTGTGTGTGTGTGTTTGTTTGTTTTGGCCAGAATGTGTTGTTGTGGTTGGTGCGTTTAATGGTGGCACATATTTGTTGCCACAAACGATTATGTCGTTGGCCATCACTCTGCCTAATTTAATCGATATTTTGTCGATACCTGCCAACAAAACACTTTGAATATAATAATAACTTTTACATTCAATTACAGGCATTACAAAAGTTAAAGTGTTGTGAAAAACTTTCAACAATTGAGTTATGCTTGTTCGAAATTGAGTGTTTAATATCGATGTTTAGATAATATGTTAAATTTAATTAATTAACGTTAACGGGCACTCCGACTATTACTGTCTTTTTGTGCAGAATTATTTATAGTTGATCAAAGAAACACATCTAATAAAAGCTTGTTGGCTTTATTATCGCTGACTGTACTGCCACCCACACTGTGTGTGTGTGTGTGTGTGTGTGTGTGTGTGTGGGTGGTGTGTGTGCGTGTATATGTGTGTGTATGTGGTGAGTGCATCATTCAGGACTCATCAGCATTATCATTAACACTAATATGCTGCGGTTATCGGTGCTGCTTGCGGCTTGCATCTCAACTTGTTCCGCACGTTATTAAATTAGATTCAACTAAATGAAATGCGAGTGTGCGTTGGCGTGTGTTTGTGCTTGTGTGTGTGTGTGTGTGTGTGTGTGTGTGTGTGTGTGTGGGTGTGTGTGCGGGTGTAGGCGTGTGGCTTTTTGTGTGTGGCTGTGAGTGTTGAAGCATAAAATGCGCGTCGAAGCGCATCCAGGCAAGCAGCGAATATTCAACCACTTAAAACCCGCCCACACCACCTACCCCTCTTCCCACTAACTACCTATCCACTTTAGCAGCCCCCCACACCACCCCCTCGCACTAGCCACATACACGGATTGCCAAAGAATTTAATTGAGCTTTGCGCTAATTTGAAAGCAACGACGCGATTCTCATTGGCTAAAAGTGTGGGTGAGAGGCGGGTGAGGAGGGTGAGGATGGTGTGGGCGGTACACGGAATTGCTGTTTGCCATAAGAGTTTTATAAGTGGGCGGGTCGCAGCCCACGTAATGCGTATTTAATGCGCTTTTAGCAGAGTGTCCCATGATTTCTATTTTAATGTTTTTTGTTTTTTTTTTTTTATTTCACAAGCCAACAGGTAACAGGCTATCAACGTGGCCAGTGTTGGGCAGCTAATGCTTTTACGCCCATAAATCTGTCAGCTGCCAATGGCTAAAAATATCAGGTCACCTAATTAAATGGATAAATTGCAAATGCGACTTTGTGAGTTGAAAACAATGATCGAAATACCATTGGCAAAACACTCATTTTAATTAATAACCCAAAATCCATCAACAAAATTTTTACTCATTTTTCGGCAGATTCGGTAAAGAATTCTAACCAAATATTGGTTTGTACAGCAAATGTACTTTATAAATGTTAATTAAACATTGTGCAGTAAATATTCGAAATGAGACCAAAACATCAAATAAAAGTAACAAATTTAGATCCATGTCGAATACAGTTAAAGATGAAAACTGAATCAGTTTTCAAAAATCGAATGATTGTCATGCGGTATTTTAATCAGTCCTGTAACCAAAATGGATTTATCAGTAGATTTTTAATCACTTTAAGAAAAATACTTGTAATTGCTGCGCATAGATAATCATTATTTGAAATCATTATTTTGCACTGACTTGTAAACTACACAAATAAAAAAATAATAAATAAACAGGCCAATTGCAGCTTTGCCTTCTGAGTAGAAAACCCATTTCGTATGACACATTTGCAGTTGACACGATTTTAACGAAGCCATTAAAATTTAGGAACTTGGTTTTTTCTAATAACATTAAGAAAAAAAAAAATATATATATATATATATATATTTTTGCAAAATTGTTGAGCTGCCAAAAATTCATTTGGTATTTGCCAAATGCATAGCGGTACTTTCCCAACTTCTCTTCTTGCACTGTTCTCCCCTTAGCTGTCTAAAGGCTCTGCGATTATTTGTGTAATTTATGCTCAGTCAGAGTCTAATGCAAATGCCTGTGCCAGGCTCGCTGACTTTCTCTCTCCGTCTCTCTCTCTCTCTCTGTCTCTCTCTCTCTCTCTCTCTCTGTCTCTCTCTCACTCTTTTTGTCCATCTCTTTTTAGTATATTGCTGGCTCTGACTGGGCTTTGCCTTTTGGGCAATTCTAATATGCAGCGAATTTTCCGCATTTTCCGCGAAATACTTTGGAGCAACAAACAAAACATATGCATAATTTATAAGCATTATAAAAGGACTATTTTTTTTTTGTTCTCTCTCTGCTGGCAAACAGTGACCCTATGTATAGAGGGATGAGCCCAATCTGCTGACTAAATATAGACCACTGGACGCGCACGCTGCACCCCGATGCAGCGCTTTCAAGCCCCGGAGGTGTCATAAAGATTTCCGAGAGTTTGGCCGCTGTTGTGCATAAATTTATTGTTCAAGTGCACAGAGGGTCGCTATTAGTTATAATAGGGAACGAGAAACCGACAGAGAGATGGATATGCCAGCGAGAGAGTTGTAAAGGGGGGGGGAGGGGGGAGAGGGAGAGAGCAAAGCAAGAAACCCATCGAGCTGATTGATTGAGGCATTGAGGCTTTGATTGTGATGCAGTAAAGTGCAAATCGAGACTTGTTATCAGAAAGAGATTTGCGCTGTAATGTATGCTATGCTTTTTTTTATTATTGTTTTTTTTTTCAGTTTGCTTTGCTATCTGGGTATTATTTCTGCCTCTCTACATGTTTTTCGTGTATACAAATACAGCAAATTTATCGATTAGTAAATTACGGAGGAATATCAACGAAGCACGACAGCAAATTGGAATTGACAGACAATCGCTAACAAATATGACAGCTGGCCAATGCGTGTATACATATATATATATATATATATATATATATATATATAATGTGTACATGCTTAAGGACACAACGCTAGCGTCAACTCACGAGTTGCTGCCACTCACCCGGATAATGGAGAAAAACATACATTGAAACATTTTTGTGCCGACATTTATGACATTCATTTTATAGTTAGGTGTGCAGTTAGCTGCCTTGTGCACCTCCCAAACTTCACACGCACCCACATACACACACACACACACACACATGTGTATATAGAACTGCAAATTGCAACACTGTCACACCATTTACACTGGCAGACAGAACTGATTATTTATGGCTTAAATTATTTAAACTTCAAGTCTTGGACAGGCAACATAAAATGGTTACATTTTTGTTTGCTATTGCATGCCACAGCTATGTGCAAAAAGCAAAAGCAAAAGCAGATTATGGATCTAAGCAATAGACAACTCTCGGATTAGGTGCCACACAGCCGCACCGAGCAGTATCAGCTGAAGTTTTATTTTATTTTAAAGCGGCTGCAAAAACACAACAAAATGGATGGAGAAATAGGGATGAGCAGCAGGGGGGGGAAGCATTGTTATGCAATTGCTTGGCGCTTCAGCAAGTTGCAGGTTCAATAAATAAAGTTTTAATCAACTCAATATATATACTATAGATGGCGATCTGAAAGATGTATATACAGGTCAAATTGTATTGCATTGTGTGCTGAGTTTTTAAGATTTCCAATCTATTAATTCTATTTAGGCAAATTCTCAGTTTCATATTATTCTAATTTATCGTTCTGAATTTCTTTTTAATAGATCTATATATAATATTAATATTTAATATTAAATATTTATCTTGATTAATTTGAATAAACCATCCGTTTCAAACATATTTCGTCGATTGAGAGAAAGAGAATTCAATATTTTAATATGTATATATCTTAATTTAATACATACAAAACTTATTTGCCTTATTTAGTTTGTGATCTATATGATTGGAGCATTTAGCAATTTTAATGAATTTCATTTAAGATATGAACATGTGGCACACTCAAACGAATGCACACGCAATTGAGGCACAAATAATCAAATATATAGATGAAAGGTGAGGTGAGACAGATGGAGGATGGAGATGGGGATGGAGATGGGGGACAAGTAAGTGCTCGAGATTGTACAGAGAACGCAAGCTGGCAATTAAAAGAGATTTGAACAACTTGCAATTAAAAGAAAAGATATGTGAAAACTTCATCGAAAGATACAACGAATGAAAGAACCACCGTGAATGAAAGAAATTCAATATGTGAATTTACATATTTATTGCAAAAGCAGACTTGGTAATGGGGTAATATCATACATAAATAAGACCAAGCCAACCCACAAAATACCAAAATGTAATCACGGAGAGAAAGAGAGAGAGAGCGAGGGAGACAGTAAATGAAAGAGAGAGAGAGAAAAACAGAGAGAGGTTTGTTATCAACAGCAATGCATATTTAAAGAGACTTTTGTCAGCAGTTTGAAAGCAAACTTTTCGAAAAGGCATTGTGCAAGCCAATGGAGCAACATTATTTAGGCCACTGAATAAATGATTATCGGGAAATTAACTCACGGATATCGCATAATTATTAACAAATCAATGGAAAAGTCAACTACATAGAGAACAAACCAATACTGTTGCAGCGAAAAATCTACAAGCCATATAAATTCCAATATGCGGGGGTTTTATATATATATAGTTTTCTGTGTTATTTATGACAATCTATCGATCCATTTATCGATAATGATTGCATTATTGAATATTATAAGAAATATAAATATATTGAATGAAGTTGAGCTATCAAAACTTAATATTTCGACATCAGTGAATCTAAAAACACTGTTCTGTAGCAAAAGTTGCCTAATTAATATTTAGTTGGGCTTTTCAAATGCTTTGCTGAAATGGCTTACAGCTTACAAGCGGTCTAAGGGGGGGGGGGGGGGTTTCATGGGAACAAAGAGTGGGGTATGCTTGTGGTTTTGGGTTGGTCATGCAGTTTGGGTTTTTCAAATAATTTGTATAGTTTTGTCCTCAGTGCTGTGAAGCATTTGACCAACTTCCGTTTGCCTTCATTTTCTGCAATGTCTCAAAATGAGGAAATTGCAAAATCCAGGACAACACTGAGTGAGCGAGAGAGTGGAGAAAAACGTGTGGAAAAGAGAGAAATGTGGAATAGGAGACTCATATGTCCGGAACAAATTTTGGCAACAACCAAGTTGTTGGCAGCTCTCTGAGATGCCCTAGAAAATGAAAACAAAAACTTGTAAATACACTTCGAGGAAGTTTGGTTGAAGGATTGGGAGCGGCTTGGCACTAAAATCCCATTTAAACAGAAAAAAAAGCAACAACAAAAAATTGGAGCAAACGATGAAAATTGGAACACGTTGAAGAGCAAAAAGCCTTGGCAATCCATATGAATATATAATTATATATATATATAGGAGCTATTAAACTGTATTCAGAGTCCTTGTGTATTTCGATAAATCAATTGTTATTTCGATAAATAATAATTTAATTTAGTGCAAAGTTGTTGAATTCCAACAATGTTTACTAAAATGAACTTCTGAACCAGGTTTCAAACTGAATTTCCATTTACCAATGCTCAGAGCGAATATTCCCTCTAATTTAGCAAAAGAAAAACAGTATTTGAAAAACGTAAAAAAGATTTTTCTGCTTTTGTTTTGTTTTGTTTTGGGCAAAGAAAACATTTTTTTTTTTTTTTAACTAACAGTTTTGACTTTATACAGACGCTCTGCTCGGTGTTGGATTGGTATGATTGGGCGGGTCAGAGAGAGATTGAAATAAAAAAAAAAAAAGTGCAAAGGTTACAAAGTTGTTGTGTTCATTTTGTTGTAGTTGTTGTTGTTGTTGTTGTTGTTGCGGTGAGTCTCGCACGCAACTTTTGGTTATTACTTTTGTTGTTGCTGTTGTTTTTTGTTATTCTTGTTTTTGCTATCGTCTTTTTTGCGGCTTGGCACGTGGTCGCTGGCTGGGTGGGCACAGATAATTGACACACACACACACACACACACAAACACTCAAACACATGCATACCAATGGGGCCCGCTGTAGTTTGTCACCTTTTTGTTGTTGTTGCTGCTGCAGTGTGAGTTGCTTTTGCCGAGTTTTACAATTAATTTACGACAATTTAAATTTAAGTGTATATTTTATAACGCTAACAACGAGCAACAATAACAACAACAAAAGCAACAACAACAACAACGGGCAACAGCAATTACAGCAACGGCCCCAAAAAGTATGCAGCAATTTTTTGTTTCACTTTTGCCCCACGGCTTGCATTGCTACGGCAAATTGCACACAATTGTGTATGTGTGTGTGTGTGTGTGTGTGTTCGAGTGTTTGGCTGCTTGTATGTGTGTGTGTGTGTGTGTGTGTGCTTAGTTTTGTGCTTCTAATTTCACATTGTAGTCGTGTTGTTGCTTTTGCTACTATTATTTTGTGTTGTTTTATTTTTGGCTTGCTTAATGCCATTAAAACTTTTTGTCTAACAGACCGAGAATCGACAGCAACCAGGACGAGTCGCAGTGCTGCACAATGTGCCACAGACAAAGTGTGAGTGTATGTGTGTGTGTGTGTGTGTGTGTGTGTGTGTGTGTGTGTGTGTGTGTTTGCTATGTTACTAGTGGATGAGCAATGGGACATCGGGAGTTTAGGGCAAAAATAGAGACTGGTAACAATGTTACTTGTTATTAACATTTATAGTTTCGTGTTGAGCAGACTTTAGTGTGTGCATGTGTGTGTGTGCATTTGTGTGTGTGCATTTGTGTGTGTGTGTGTGTGCATGGGTTTGTGAGTTTATGTTCAAGAATTTTGTGACTGTCTGTTTGCTGCTGAAATTAGAGCTGGAAAACTGTGACTGCCACACGAATTGACACACGTGACACACGTGACATTCCAAGTTCGATTTGCGTTTTGCTGCATGTTGCAAAAAAAGTTGCTCCAACAATGTAGTCGTTGGCAACTCTTGCAACGGCATGTGGCAGCTAGCCGCAAAACAGTTGCGCCCGTCCAACAAATATTAAGTGGCCAACATTTAATTAAGCTAAGTGCATGCCAGAAATCAATGAGCCCAGCAAAGTTGTACTGACCTGCTACCTCCTCTATTTAACTAACAAGCTAACCAACTAACCGAGCCAACAACCCATTTAAGCGGAACCTTAACAGAGCCCGATTCGTGTAAGCACGCTGTGGCATGGTTGACGGCCAAACTATGGGTTAACTGAGGCATGCGGCTGCAACATCGCCTACCCCACCAACCAGTTATAAACTGACTTTTTTTTTTACGGATTATTTCGCTATGCAACACTTTAGTTGCACAAAAAAAAAAACACACACACAAAAAATTCAAAGAAGCCCACTTCACATAATCCTCATCGCTACTTTTCAATTTCGTATAAATCTGCTTGTTCTGAATATTATCTCGTTCAACTTGGCAACAACTTTTATTGCATTATTAATTTTAAGCAATATAATATTCGAAATTAGACTATAACATTTATGATAAACCTTTAAGTATGTTTTTTTTTTCTTAGCATTTTGGAAAAACTTTCATTTGTTCTTAACAAAAATGTGTTAATCTTTAGACATTTATCGGGCAATCGAACAGTTTTTCAGCTATGCGTTAACAAATCTGTGAATCTTAACTTTAAAGCGCGACTCGACTGGCTGAAGTTCTTTGCCACTGGTTCTTGCTACAACTGCCTCAAAGAGAGCACCGCAGGCGGCACAACGTAATATTTTATGACCAACAAACACACAAACACACACACACACACACACACCCATACACACACTCAGTGAGACACAAGCCTACATATATACAGAGAACAGTTGTTCGTTTTTCATTGGTGTATTTTATGTTAATTTTTATTGCTCGCTGCTTGCTGATTTTTATTATTCTTGTTATTGTTGTTTTTGGCATTTGAATTAATTTTATTTATTTCTGATTTTTTCTTTTCTTTTTTGTTGTGTGTTTTTTGGGTTGTTTATTTACTTTTGCTTAATTAGACGCAGCGCTTGTTGATGTTAAATATATATATATGTATATATAAAACAGCAAAACTTCCAAATTTCCACACATTCGCACACACACACACACACACACAATTATAGACAATCCGCCTAAATACACGTAAAGCTTTCATTGTTTTTTTTTCTTTTCCTTTTTTTATGTTAGCCTGGCTAAATCCAGCTGCAGTGAAGCGAAATTCTCAAACGAAATTCTCATTCGATTTTTTTGTTTTTTTTTTTTTTGGTTTGTTGAATTTGAAGTTGTGTTTTCAAATCAATCGCCTAGAGCCCCTCGTCCCCTCGTCCCCTCGTCCCAGCGCAACTCAAATTCAAATTGGCGGCTGCTTTGTGAATGTTCTCGACATATTCGGAATTCGAAATTTGGTGTTTCGCAGCGAATGTGCAAATGTGATTCAAACTGAATTTGTTTGCTTCTTCTGTATTTTATGCATATATATATATATATATTTTTTTTTTAATTTCAGCAAATATAATTATAAAGGTTTTAAATGTATTTGATCAGTCAATCGAACTTTTTTTTTCCTTTTTTTTGCAGCGGCATATTGATTAAACGGGACATGTGTATTAATTCAGATTTTTATTTTATTAAATATTAACCTGTGTGTGTGTGTGTCCTCTATAATCAACATCATAAAGCTCAACAATATCTGGGCGATAAATGTAATTTGTTATATGTAATTAATTTTAATTTATGTAGAGAAATTATCATTGGTAAATCGCTTAACTATTATTGAACCACTTTGAGAAACACTTTTGGACCCATCAATAAATGCAATTTGTTAAATAATTTGTGACTTGACTTTTAAGCGTATTTTATATTAACATGTAATTAAATATTAATTTGCTCCTCATCGAGAAATAATATAATTAATAAATAACAATGTGAAAACCAGGCTAGCTTTGGCATGGTTGACAAGTCAGTTCAAGGATAATATATAGTATATCGTAAAGTGCTAGAAAACGCATACATTAAATATCTATATAATATATATGTATATATATATATAATAATAAATGCATAATTTGGCCAAAGATAAAGCTGCCAAACAACGCTTGAGGCTAAATGGTTTGGCAACGATGCCCGAATAAGATACAAATCTATACACACACATATCTATATATATATGTATATATATATATATATAAAATCATATGCACTTGGCTGACTGCCTCTGCCCCTTTTCCTTGGCTGCCTGAAAGTCTGCATAATTAAAAACGATGGATCGGCGTCAATTGATTGGCCTGCGGCTAATGCAACTGCTGAATGCTAGGCACGATATACGTGTGTGGGAAGTGGTGTCTGCAGGGGGGGGGGGGGGGAGAGAGAGGGAAATGACAGATTTGCATTGCTGTAAGCTCCACTGCGCTGCAATATTAAAAAGCCAACGACAAGTGGCATCGAAGCTGAACGAATCGAATTAATATTTTAGTATCGCAGAATAATAAAGGTGTCTCAACAAATCGGTCGGGTGGCTGCCACGCCCCCAAGCCCATCGTAAGGGAATTTATACAAACGTTTATTTTCGTATTTCATGTATATGTTACGATTATTTTTTTGCTCGATTTGCGAACGCGTTCCTGCAAAACAATTCTTACGCTTTTCCTATAACGTTCTCATTTTATTTTTCTAAATTTTTTTTTTTCAGGTTGTTCTGGCATTTCTTTTGAAGTTAGTGGCTTAACTAAAGAGGATATTATGGGAGGATACTATGGGAGGATACTTTGAGAGGATACTTTGTGAGGATACTTTGGGGACGGGGGTGATAATTCCGCACGCTGTGCGAGAATAAGGCGAACAAGTGGATGAAAATGTTTGACACGGATAAAAGCGAAGTGCAGTCAGAGTCAGAGTCAAAGCAAGTGTGTGTGCGTGTGTGTGTGTATGCGTGTGTGTGTATGCGTGTGTGTGTTGATCTGTTGTGTATGCCGTGCTGTTGTCGCATGTCTTGTCGCTACTTCCGTTTCAGCAGCATCAGCAGCAGCTTGTCCTTTGACGCAAAATTTGAAAATAATTTACAATGACGTCATCGCTGCATGTGGCACAGCTTCTCTCTCTCTCTCTCTCTCTCCCTCTCTCTCTATCTCTCTCTCGCTCTGTTCTCCCTGTCGCTTTCTTTATCTGGCTGCATAAGTGGTATGTTTATATAACATTCCGCACCACAATCCAGCCAAAAACCCAGCCTGCAACTACGAGGCCTACAGTGCGTATGCTTGTCCTTCAAATTGGCTTCAAGCCTCCCCGATCAATAAGTTCTTGTGTTTCCTTCTTCATTTCACATTTGCTATATATATATATTTATATATATATATATATATGTATATTTTTATTTTATTTGTTTTTATTTAAGTTTTCTTTTTTTTCTGCTATTTCTATTGCTTGTTGAGTCGTAAAAAGAATTACGCAAATGCCAAGTGTAAAAAAAAATAGGACGCAAATAAAACGAGCAAAATGCAAAATAAAAATAAAAAATACACCAAAAAAAAAAGCAGAGAAAAGCACAGCCAAGGTGTGTGTGTGTGTGTGTGTGTGTGTGTTTGTGTTGTGCTTGTTTCAAATTAAAATCACGCATATCACGTAAAGCACACACACACACACACACACACACACACACATACACACACACAAACATCTCTATGGGTCACGGCATATTAAAAACCAAAACTCGCCGCAGTGCGTAACTTTTTGGCCAGGCCTTAAGCTGCTGCCTTAACACATCAGACACACTACCCAATCCCCCGCTCAGCTACAACTCCGGCCCTTCTGCTACATGTTATGCTGCCAAAAAAAAAAGAAAACAAATATATGTGCCACAAAAAAAAAAAAAAAATGGTTGCGGCAAGCAAATAATTTGTAGCGCCCAGTCAGCAGTTGAAATGGAGAAACTGTGCAGACGAAAGCTAAGTTAATGGGCAAGCAGAGAGCGACATGGGGATACAGTTAGAGAGAGACAGAGAGAGCGGGAGAGAGTGAGAGAGAAAACGGCTTAGAGAGATAGAGAGGCAAGATGGGTGGACAGCACTGCAATACTAATATTTGTGAAAGACATGACTTTAAAGCCAATCAAATTCTATTACGCTAGATAAATGTCAGCATTTGGCTTAACAGCATCACTGTCTGTGAATTGATTAGCCATGTCGACCGGCAGATACCCTTTAAACAATTATAAAGCTTCATTTATATTAATACATGTATTTGTTCATGTTAATTAATAATCACATTTTGCATAGTTGCTTTTATTCAATATTTTAAGCTTTACACTAGAAATCAATTTGTGCACTTGCAAAACTTTATTAAGCAAATAATAAAAAGAAATTAGTTACAAATATTTGAAGAAAAGACTTTATTTTTAAATATAATATTCGCCTGGCAAACAAAAAACGAGCTAATAGAGAACATAATGGAAATATATTTTCCCCTCAGGTGAAACTGGCCAGTGAAAACAAAGTGGAAAAACAAAAAACTCAACTTAATTACAAATATGATTCGATTAAAAGGCATAACGAAATAACATGAAAATGAAATAACTGCAAATTTATTATTTAATTCGATTTCAAATACGTTGGTTTTCTTTCTTTTTTTGGAAAACCTAGAAATGTTCGGCCCGAAAATACCCTGTAGTCTCCCAAATAAATATTAAATTGAAATATATCAATTCATAGATAGAAACCCCTCACTATAAAGTTCGCAATGAAGCCAAACCAAGCCCTTTTTGCACTTTCCCATTATTAAGTGGTAGTTAATTGGAAAAAAACAAACAACAACAAATTAATATGTATTTAAGCGCAATGGCAATCCAAACAACATGCCAAAGACCTGAATATATTAATTTAAAATTTTAAATAACTGCACACAATTTAAAACACGGAAAAAATGTGTTAAAAACGGAAAATCAATTTCAAATTTAAAACAGTTGAAACAAAAATAGAAAAGAGAAAATCCACACACACACACACACACACACAGATAAATAAATTCAAATTATTAATGGAGTTGCCGTAGCACAACGCTTTCAAGTGGCTTTTGGGCCTATTTTTATGAAGCATTCAGTGGCAGCACCACGCACCACACGATTGCTGAGCCACCTACTCAGTAAGCCACCTAACAACTTCCTTTAGCCCCACGTCAAAAAAAAAACAAGCTAAGCAAGTGAGAAAGCTGCAGTCGAGTGAGCTCGACCATGATATACCTTGCATCGAATATCACATTGAAGAGTGCTCTTTTCAAAAGCCCCATCTGAAATCAGCGACTTACATATAAATGCACATGTAAATATGTATGTGTAAGTATTTGTGCAAGTAGGTGTGCAAGTATGTGTGGAAGTACACAAACATATTTGCACTTGCGTCAATAATCAAGCCATGCTTGCACCTGCTGAGAGATAAAGATATCAATGGGAGAATAACTTATATGCTTCTTATCCGATCTTGATTAAATTTATCCCGTCGAAAAGTATTATGTATTATTATCTCAACATCTATATCTATATTTTATCTAATAGTGCTACAGATTTTAGTTATCGATATGATGAATTAGTCTTGATCTGCAGGAGTTATACGGGAATTTCTATTCCATCTAATTCTGAAAATCTAAGGAGAGGCAGATGATTGGCTATATCGATTCAGCTGTTGATCCTGATCCAAAATATATATATATACCATACTTGATGTGATCGGAGATGCTTTCTATATATATATACCAAAACCTTTACCCTTTTACCCGCTTTTAATAGGTAACTGTCGAAAATGTGCGTGCGAATTGTTCTCAGTTCTTCAACTGAGCAAATTGCTGTTGTTTGAGGGGGTATGTTGTTGTCGTTGTTTGGTTGCATGTTGAAAGTTCAATCAAAGTTAAAAAAGCGTTACTTAAGCCAAGGCTAAGCAAGCGGCGCCGTCACGCCAACTGACTTTTAGCTTCAGCTATGAAAATCAAATATGAAAATTGCTTAGCTTAATTTAATGTTAAAGCGCCACCTGGCGTTAAGAGCTGTTTCGCTTGAAGACTTGATATATGTATATATATATATATGTATTATTTATGAATTTTAGTTTATATAATTTTTTTTTCTTTTTTAAGCTTGGAATTTGGATTTATTTTTGTTTTATATTTGTGGTTTTTAGGTTTGACAAAAGCGAAAAAATTATTTAATTTATGTAGTTTTTTTTTTTAGCGCCGCCTGACGCAAAAAAGTCTTTGGCACTTTGAATTGGGTTCGCTGTTAAACATTATTAATTTAAATATGGTTTTCTTTTTTGTTTGTGGTTTTTGCTCTCCCTTGTGCCTTATTCGATTTGGGTCAAAAGCAGCGGCGTCAACGCGTCGTATGCGCAATATTTGTATTTTATTATTCATATAATTTTGGTCTGCTTTTTGATGTCGCATTTGCCAATTGGGTTTCACTCAACTTCTACTCTTCAACATGCTATATTATTTTCAATTCTCATATGACAAAATAATTGTATTTGCAATGTTTTCGTGAACATTTCCCAAACATGTTAATTTGGTTTTTTTTCTTTTTGCTTTAAGTTAATCAAATTAGAAACTGTTTGCCAAATTCCTTTTGGTCGTGAAATGAAATTAAAGCCGCGTGACTTATGTAATCTCAAACAAATAGGAAATCGAGTTGCAGTCGATTGGCGACTTTAATGTCGATGCGCAATTCCAAATCCGAATCATAGCTGGAATGGAAATGAACTTGGCTAAAATATTCATTAACTGCGTCTCCAGCAAGCAGTTAAGTGCGCTCCCGGGCAAAGTTTCCAGCTGCCGCTGTCAAGTTGCAAGTGGCATTTGGGTTTGGGTGGAGGTGTCTAGGTAAATTATGCTGCAAGTTGCAAGTTGCGCTCTACACGCTGCACGTTGCATTAATTAAGGTAAACAAACAAACGACTGAGCGAGCGAGTTGGGCTTGATGAGTTGTTGGATTGTTGGGTTGGTGGGTGGTTTGTCGTCATTCTAACTGTAATTGTAATTGTAACTGAGACTAGATGCAGTCTCAAGTCTTTTATTTGCTTGCCGCATGCGGCAGCAGCAGCAGCAGCAGCAGCTGCAGCAGTTGCACTAATTTCCCAGTTGCAGGCAAACAAAGTTGAAATGGCTGCTTCATTTTTTTTTGTTTTTTGTTTTTTTTTTTGGGTTATTTGCTTTCATCTTTGTCATCTTTTCGGGCGACGCTTCAAACACCTTTTGCAAGCTGAGGTTAACGTTGACACGCACAGACACAGACAACAAAAACAACAAAATAACACGATGAATACAAAGTGAATACGGGTAAAATAAACAAGAACACTGACAACAATACGGGAGCGCGCGGGAAACTGAATGTGGCACGCATCAGCCGGGCCCCGAGGCAGCTAAGACGCAGGAGCAGCGCCGCAATGGCCGCCGACTGATTGACGGACTGAATGAATGATTGACTGACTGACAAGCTGATGCCGACCGAGCAACTGACTGACTGACTGAGTGATTGACTCACTGACTGACTAACTGGCTGACTGATTGATTGACGACGTAAACGACGACAGCCGCCACGCGCTACGTGGAACGCGGTACGTTGTGACGACGTGACTGCGACTGCGACGACTGAGCGTTGCAAATGGAGCCAGTCCCACAGAGTGCCCAGCCAAGCGTCGCTTGCCCCAAAGCCGAGCCGAGACGAAGCCGCCCCGAAACCGACCGAATGCCAACCAAACCAAACCAAACCAAAAACGAGCCCAAAGCACGTGCGATTGCTGCAGTCGCTCGGCTCAAATGCTGTCTCCGCTGCTGTTGTAGTCGCTGCTTCTGCTTCTGCTGCTGCTGCTGCTGCTGCGGCTGCACTCTGCGTGTTGTGTGCCCGGCAGGTGCTGGCGCTGCCAACACAGCAGCAGCAGCAGCAGCGGCAACAGAAACTGCCAGAAGCAAAGGCAAATAGTTTTAGTGCCACTTGGCACGAACATGTAAAAGAACACCAAAAAAAAAAAAAAAAACTAAAAAAAAAAAAGGAATTAAACAAGAGTAAGCAAAAATAACAGCTTTGGACTGGGCGCAGGACTACGACTCCGTCTCCGACTACGACTCCGTCTCCGACTCCGGCTCCGACTCGCACTCGGACTCGGAATCCGATTCCAATTCAAACTCGGACATGGCTTAAGCAAATGCTGAAAAAAGAAGCAAAAAAAGAAAAAAAAAAAAAACGAAAAGGCAAAAACAAAATAAAACCAAAAAAATAAACCCAAAAAAAAAAAAAATACTATTTAAACGAAGCGCTGACTGAACATGCCTGAGCACTGGCAAAGCGGGGCAGGCAGGCAAATGAGGGCATTGGTGGGGCGGAGGTTTTGGGCAGGCAAGGAGTTGGAGCGCTTAAGGCTAAAAGCCATGGGAACATGGCTCATTCGACTGACCAAAAGAACGCGGTCGCGACCGAAACGAGCTAATGGAGTTTGGGGAAGGACTAACAGGCAAACAGGCGACACAGCGACCGGTCAGCGCGCGATGTGAAGCTTGTGGCACGAATAACAAAAACTACACACACACACACACACACACACACACACACACACACACATACTCACATACTCAAAAAATAACATACGTACAGGTATTGGCCAAAAGCCGAAAGTAGGTGAAAAGTGTAAATGGAAAAGAAACAGACGATAAAGCGAAAATCGAATTGAAATAGGCTTTGGCCACATGTCTGTGTGTGTGTGTGTGTGTGTGTAAGGCTGGTTATAAACATGAACACACAGACACACACACACACAGGCACACCTGCACACCCATGTGTATTATTTATGTTGTGCTTTAAAAAGCCGCTAGCCAATGTGGCCTTTTTATTATTATTATTTGTTTGCTTGTGTTGGCCTTTGGACAGGGCATATTATTAATCTAATGCAACCACAATGGACTAGCCCCCCTCTCGCACTTCCCATCTCTCTCCCTATCTTTCTCTCTCTCTCTCTCTATTTCTCTGTCGCAATAGCCTCTTCTCTCTGTCTCTCTCTCTCTCTCTCTCGATTAATTTCTTTCTCTCCGTGCTGCAGTACAGCGTATCGCTTTCTCTCTCCGGTTCTCTGGACGCTTTGTGTCACGTGTGCACTTGAACGCGCCAACTGAAAGCCATTGGCGCCGCAAAGACCGCACACACAAAAAAAAAAAAACACCAATAACATCAACAGCAAAAACAACAACAACAAGTAGAACAGCAAACAGCAAAGAGCAACAGAAAAAGAAAAATTATAAACAGTACACAAAACGTGGCATGCAAATGCAGCGCGCCTACATGGCGTATGTTTAATGCAATTGTTAATAAGTAAACACACATGAACTCTATACATATATATATATACATACTTATATATATATATACACACATACACATATACATACACATATATATGCTTGTGTGTATGTATGTTTGCTGAGAAGCTTTTGCTTTTGCTATTGCTGCAAGTCTAGCTTTCAGTTAGGGTCGCCGGCTGGTCGAAACTAAAAGCTTTTGCAAAGCTTTAAGCTGTCAGAGGACACAAACCTGAGCTTTAGAGCTTCGCCGGCAGTTACTCACAAAAGCATCATACGAAAGCTTTTACCAATAAGCTTGCATTAAGGCTCTGTGTTTGCAGAGCGTTTCACATGGCGAATGAGTAATATTTAAAATATTTATTTGTACACAACACATGGCACACACAGTTTTACAGCTAGAATTATGAAAGTGCAGTTTTTCGAAACAACGGTATATTCGATAACTGCTTTGCTTTCTGGGTATTAAGCTGGGCAACAGTGGCCAGCTTTTTCTACGACTAGAACAGATTTTATATAGAACTTTAAGCTTGATGTACCCTAAATGGTTTTTTTTTTGGGTATGCAACAAATATATATTCTTGATCAGGATAAATGATGACTTCAGACATTATAGGAAGCTTATAGAAGTCAAACCATATTTCGCAATAAGCTAATAACACAATGCAACATACACGGTTGCATACACAGTTGCAATGTAACTAGCGATCGATAACAATGATGATTAGCATAAACTAATCTTGATCATGCAAAAGACTCATTAATTTACCGAGTTGAACAATGTACAATACCCAACCAGAACATATTATTGTTGGAACTATATGTTCATCAGCTCAGGATTCCCATTTATTTTTACGGTCTTTCGCAGCACTAAACTTCCATCCTCATTTTTAAACAAATTCTGCTTTTAAAGAGATTTTCAAATGTACCCAGAATTATGAACTAGTAAAACATGAAAGAATGACAAAGCTGTCAACTTTACAAATCGAATACACCTGAATACTTTAGTCGAATTGGCAGATATTCGGAAACGTGTTTGATAAAAATAGATAAAAAAAAAAAAATATCGACAAATTCCTACTTTTTGCTGCCTATATTTGGGCGCATTCATCAAAATTATCCCAGATAGATATAATGTAAGTAAAAATATAATTTCAAATATGACTTAACTGATCCTGAGTAATAAATTGATTATGATTTGTGACTTACCTGAAGATTATAGTCGCAGCATGGCATCAAGTTTGCGAGTGCAATGGAAATAGAGAAGGAAGAGTCAAGAGATTAGTTGGGTATTTTGTAAAAAAAAAAAAGAATATGAAACTACAATTGCAGCAATTGGCAATTGAATTTGAGCGCTAAGCAAAGGCAACGAGAAGCAATGTGCAATGTGCTTAAAAGGCCCAAAAGCAAACAAGCTGAAACGGAAATCGAGAATCGACCATTCCAAATTGCGAATTGAGAGCTGCATTTCGGCTTGACATAGATATGGATCTATATTAACAGTTACATATATAGACCTACACACAGTTATATATAGACTTATACACACACAAAGTTCACACATTTAGTAACGAGTTGTGGAAGGGAGGTTTGAGATTGGCTCTTTGTTGGTTTTGATTGGTATTTTCAGTTTTTAGTTTTCAGTTTTCAGTTGGTAATTGTTTTTTTTTTTTTTTTTTCGCAACTTACCCGCCAGCAACAAGAATCATCTGCATGTTGCTCAGTTGATGTGTTTTTTATTGTTCTTGTTCTTGTTGAGGGTGTGTTGGGGCGGGGTGTGTGTGTGCGTCGCAGCAGATCCTGATTGGCACTCACACACGCTTAGGAAGGACTGGCGCCCGGTCTGCTCCTGCTCCTGCTGGCTGCTGCAACTGCAACTGCAACGCCAACTGCTGCAACAACTGCAACATGTCGGCCAGCACTCAATTTCCGCCCTATTTTTAGCCGTTTTTATTATTTTGATTTTGATTATTATTATTATTATTATTATTTTTTTTTTTTTTGATTACTTATTGTCGTGTTGTGTTTGGTCGTTTTTGCTTTAGATTGCTAGGTGCGTGAAACCGCACAACTCCATTTGGTGAACAGCATTTCCTCTTAGTTTACTTTACCACTGCAATATACACACACAGACACACACACAAACACACACACACACACTCTTTTATTCAACATGAATTGGCAAGCAAATAGAACCAACAACAACAACAACAACATCAACCACAAATACAGCAAAAACAATATCAAGTTGCAGCTTTCACCTCACATCGCTTGCAACAGGTTGAGTCCTCGAGTCCTCGAGTCAGTTATTTTACAAATTATACCCTCTTGCAACACATAATAACTGGCTGAAACCTTTCAAATAATATCCAAATCTCAATCAAATATTGGCATTAAGTAAAACAAAAACTGATTTACAGAATGTGCTCTTAAATTGTATAGCTGAAAGCCAATCATTATTTTAAATTTATATTATTTTTATTGTAAACACTTGATTTGTGTTTTTTGTAAAGAAGAAACTAAACTTTGATTAGTTACCAATAATGTATATATCTATTTGAAACGATATGTTATAGGATGAACACTATTTAAGGAGCAACATGATTTATTTTCATTTAAGTAAAAATAGATAAATTGTGAAAAAACAACACTTTAATGGCTCACAATGATATCCCGCCCAGAAAATAATTTAACATTGCTAAAAAAGAAATAAACAAACTCGATTCGATTTCTTGCAAACAGATATGTATGGGTAAAATGGCACTATATCAATGCATATTCGTGAAAATCTGGCTTTTTTATTTATTTTCAAATATATGCACTATATGTGAAATAAGTTTCAAGTTACATTTTTGTAAAGAGCAAAATGCGCATTAAAATTATCACAAATAGAATCAGAAAAGCAGTGATTTAATATCGATTTATAGATACAGACCAGACTAAAATACTGTGTAGAAAACTTGAATTTCTCAGCAGACAAAATTGTTTTGTTTAAGTAAACTAAGGCCGCAAGGGGCGAAGAGATGACTGAAGGCAATTTGCGTTGTTCTTTTGGCATAACTTTTTGGCTGCTCACTTAATGGCCAATAACAATGGTTTTAAAGTTGGGCAAATACTAAATGGCTTTGGACTTTTATTGGCTTTGCCCTTTTTGTTTGATATCGAAAAACTTTATAAAGTTTCCGCCCACTCAAAATCAAATCAAATGAGTTGGCAAAGTTCAAAATGTGCACTACCAATCGACCAACTAAAGAGGCTACCTTGGCCAACAAACTAATAGCAAAATACTAATTATTCGGTACGCATTGGGTCAACTGATAGTCAAGTGCATGCCACGGACGAGTGGATGTATTCATACATGGGGCATGCAACATTTCGCATATAGTTTGTTTAGAATGTGCATGCTTGAAACCAAATAGTTTCGTGAATTTTTTGCAGAAAACTATTTCCATTTTCAAGTTGACATTCACAAAACACACACACACACACGCACACACGCACTTTGCACGGTGCCTGCACTTAAGTTATTTAACACGCATATTTACAATATTTTGAGATTTTTGTTGTGGGTTTTTTTGGGTTTTGTGACGGTCACATTTACACATTTACACAGTGAAAGTGAGAGTTGAAAGTTGAAATGAATGTTGTAGCTAAAGTTGCTAACAAACTAAAAGTTATTTGCAGATAACTAAAGTTTGCTTCTTACTTTTAGCAAGTTGTGTTTTTTTGCTTGCTCTCTTTGTTGTTCTTGTTGTTGTTGTTGTTCTTGTTGTTGTTGTTGCTGTAGTTGTTTTGGTTGTCTGCAGATGTTGTTGTTTACTCTTGTTATTGTTGTTACTCATGTTGTGGCTTGCCTCGAACCACATGTTTATGTCGTTGTTGTTGTTGTTGTTGCTTTAAATACACTTGCCTTTTTCTCTGCGCTGCCCCCAAATATCGTAGTATATTAAATGCATTTGCCCTGCATATTATTTACGCTCTTTTTTTGAGTTATATAAATATTTTTATTTTTTTTCTGTGTGTTTTACGCAATTTGATTGTTACCCATTTTCTAATTTATATTGAATTGGGTTTGGCCTAAAATTAATTGAGATTTGTTTTGTCTCTGTTTTGACCGTTTCGTTTCGTTTCGTTTCGTGTCAATGCGTTGTGTGTTTCTTTTCAAATCGTTTCATTGCGTTGCTCTCTCACAAGGTCGACGGTATGCTACAAACATATCTATATACATATATATATATATATATATATATGCGTCTCGCTCGCACACGCGCACAGCTGTTTTGGCACGTCTGCGAGCAGCTGTTCACTGACAGCCGGCGGGGCAAGACTCGTGCCGACTCGAGTCCACTAAGCAATAGTCTGCGTGTGGGTGAGTGGGCAAAAGGGGAGGGTGAAGTAAGAGGACGGGTTGGAGGTGTGTTTGGGCCCAGCTTCTGCCTTAAGTTAAACGGACGACGGCGGCGGCGGCGTTAACTGCAATTGAGTTGCGCTCAACTTGGCGCCACACGGCCAACTGACAGCGATGCCGACGGTTTTCATTTTGTTGTTACGGTTATATTTTTTTTCTGTTGTTGATGTTGTTATTGCTTTGGCTTTTGCTGTTGCTGTGTTTAAATTAATTAATTAAGCACAATTTAACTTGGGGTCGCACACATTTAATTACAAAAATAAAATGTTAAGTATACACCACCAGGAGCCAACAATACCCCAGAGTTTACACACAATAACGAGCAAACGCACACATAAATGTATACAGGAAAAATAAACAAACATATAGACAGATATATGAGTACGTATCTGTACATAAATACACAATAGACACGAAAACATTTGGATTTTTCTCAAGTTCCAGTTTTTACAACACAATTAATTTCTTTCCTTTCCTTTGTTCATAAATTTTTAATTGTATTATTCTTATTATGCATAATTTGATAAGATCTCACTAACTCTGATCTTTATAATATAATAATAATCTGATGTTAAAGTATTTTTATTTTGTTAATTGGTGGCTCGAATTAATTTTATTATTTATTATTGGCAAATATTTAAATATAATTGTGGCAAAATTGCTTTATATAATTGATTCTCAATTGTCCACTTGAAACTGCAATATAACTAATTCGTTTTGTCTTTTTCGTGACTAGCGCGTGCTCGTGTCACGATGGAGATTGTGACACGAGGCGAACTCTAATGCAGAGAAAGTAACACAGTTAGTTTGGTGCCGTTAAATAAACGTAAATAAACGACGACAGTTGCGGTAAATGTGTCATTGTTATGCCTGAAAGCTGGATGGGGTGGGGAAGGGTAAAACGAATTTGGCTGGTTAGCAAATTCAATAGGAAAAGCATGCGCTAGGCACACACACACACACACGCATGCATAGCATGCACAGAGAGAAATGTACGGCAAGCGAAAAGCGCGGTTTCATCTACATTTCGTTTTCATTCTCAGGAAAATTTGTTTACATTTGCAAAAAACCGGGCATGAAAAAACCAAATTAATGTAAACTTTGCGGTAAGACGGGACACACACACACACACACATTTACTGAGAGAGAAACAGAAAGAGATAGAAGCAGACAGACTCATTCGCAGACGCACATTCTCTCACTCTCAGTCAAAGAGAGTCTCTTCGCACAGGATTTTCATTCAGTTGATGTTTGCTGCATTCTCCTTGTTGTGTTAATTGCTTTATTTTTTTTGTTTTGTTCATTATTTTGGGATCGAATTAGCAAAAATAAACAACAAAAAAAAAACACATACGAAATCCGCATTCGCGACACACATTGCGTAAATGCCGCGCGCGCTCCTCGGATGCACACACGCAATGGAGAAAGCAAGAACAAGAACAAGAGCAATCGGATAAAGAAGAACAAGAGGAAGTAGAAGTGGAAGTGGAAGAAGCAGAAGCACAAGCAAAGCACAACAATAATAACAACAATACTCAAACTAGTGCATACAACAAATTCTATTTGCGGGCAGCATGTGGTGCTCGTTCCATGTGCCAAAACGTTTCCAGTTGCTGCTGGCTGTGACGGCCAGAGGACAAGCGAAACACTTTGGCAATGGGCAAGCAATAGCACTGCCACTGCCACTGGCACTGGCACTGGCGCCGGCTTTGGCAATGTAACACTGACATACTAACATAGAATCCACTAACATTCTCAGAGCGAGAGAGAGAGAGAGAGAGCGAGCGAAAGAGCGTGGTATAGAAAGAGGGAAAGAGAAAGATAGAGATGGGTATGGGGACAGAGAATGCGGGTGGGAGTATGGGTCATGAGTAGCAGTTACAATGTGTGTGTGTGTGTGTAAACTGCGATTGGGAGAGTTGCCAAAAACAATTTAGGCTTGTGGTTGGTCCTTGTAAATCGGCAGCTTGATTTGCATTTCAGTCGTTTGAATTGTTTGTTGTGTTTTGAGGTTTCAAAATGCAATTAAGTGCAAAGTGCGCCAATTGTGCACGCATATGTGTATGTGTGTGTGTGTGTGTATGTGTAAGTGTGCGAGCGCATACGCTTACACATTCACGCACGCACTTATATGTGCCACATACACATGCACATATTTAGACACTCACACGGACACTCACACGGACACACACTCAGGCACACACACACACACACGCACTTGCGCGCAAGTCAAAACAGTGGCGAGCAAAATATTTGTAGCACGACAACACACTTATTTATCTCGTTGTTTAATTATTGCACAGAGAACAACACAAGAACAAAAAAAACAAAAAACAATTGAAATTAAAACTATTAAATTGCGACGACCAAAACAAAAGACAGCGACAAACGGTAAACGGTAAACGGTTAGCGGTAAACGGTAAGTGTGTAAAACGGATAGCGCAACAACAATTCCAACGTTTGGCATGTTTCACATTTTTGCCAAATCGTTTCCAGCAGCAGTCAGCTTCCTACTGAGAGCGGCGAGAGAACGAGACACAGAGAGAGAGCGAGAGAGAGAAAACGCACGTGGTCGGCACGCACATGGATGAGAACGAGATGGAATGATGCAGCATGCGGCAAGCGTTGCTCCTTTTGTTGTTGTTGTTGTTGTTGTTGTTCTTATTGTCTCAGCATAACTTAACCGATTTGTGTACATCTCTCTTTGTGAATGTGTGTATGTGTGTGTATGTGTGTTAGTATCACCGTGCGTAATGAGTCAAGAACAACAAAAAGGGACGAAGGACGATTTGAACTTTTGACTCTTGGAGTCTCAGTTAGGCGACTCTCACTCGCCCCCACTCGCTGCATCTCTCTCTCTCGCTCTATCTCTCTCTGTCTCTCTCAAGTGGACCACTTGGCGCCTTGTTGCTGTTGCTGCCGCTACTTCTTTTGTTGACGTTGTTGTCTTGAAGCTGTTTGTTTTTTTTTTTTGGTTTTTTTTTTTTTACCGATTCATTTATGTAATTTTCATTAAAATTCTCGCTCGTTTCATGCGCGTCCGCGTGCGCCGTTTATGCAACTGTCGACGACGATGGCACAGAACATTTTCACTAGTGCAGCGACACACAAGCACATACACACACACACACACACACACACACACTCAAACACCTCGATAAGTTTTGGCTGCTTTAGAAATTGAAATGGCAAGAACAATCACAGGAACAGGAACCACAACAACAACAACAACAGCAGCAAACCAAAAGCCAAAAGAAAAAATAAAAGGAAAAAATTGATTGCTAAACGCTGAAGGACTCACAAAACAATGCAATGAAAATGCAATGAAACTGCAAATGGCGAATAAAAATAACGTTTAACGTTTCTTTGGCGCCATCGGCTGAACACACACACACAGGCACACACACACACACACACACAGGAACAGACATACCACACACCAGTCTCAATGCTGTACCTCCATCCCTTTGCTACTTTTGCCTTATCGTCACTTGCACTTTAGCGGTAGCAATTTATGCTTGTAATTTGGACGTAAGACTGAACACTGCAAGCAAGCAAATGCGAGGGAGAGAGACCAAAAGGGAGAGACAGTGTGTGTGAGAGAGAGAGAGAGAGATGGGTGGATAGAATGAGTGTTAGAGTGGAAGAGGGGGAGTGGTGCAAAATTTGTTTCTCTTACTTTTACTTTTAATTTTATTGCTGTGTGTTTGTTACACAATACTCTATAAACAGACCAAAACACACACACACACCCAAACACACACAAACACACACGTGTGTAATTATAGACAGCTGCTCCAAATTTGCAAGATATATGTATGTATATATGTATGTATGTGTGTGCATGATATGTGTATGCTTATTTGTTCATGTATGTGTATATATATGTCTGTGTGTGTTTGTGTGTGTGTGTGTATGTGTTTGTGCATTTTAGACCGTCTTAAAGGGGGCTTAGAAGCGCCGCAGACAAACGGACAACAAACATTGGCAGCGAGAGGCAAACAAAAGCACGCAAAGTGTTCGCTCGAATGACGCCTCAGCTGGCAGTACATCAGTCAGTCAGTCAGTCAGTCAGTCAGTCAATCAGTCAGACACTCAGTCAGTCAGTCAGCCAATCTAAACGCAATGATGTGGTTGACTTTGATGACTGATACGATTGTGGGCATTGAGGAAATTGAGCAATTGAATGAAATTGAGATATTTGTGCGAATTTGTGGTTTTCCATTAGTGTTTGGAAATTGATCAGTTACAAATGATGGCAGAACGTCACAAATCTATCGACAATAATATATATATATATATATATAAATATATATACCAGATATACGCCAGACACTAAAGCAGTTCACATATAAATAATTATCGATCAATATTGGTTTTTCCTAAAAACGCTCAATATCAAGTTTGAATCAAATTTTTATCTTTTCGTATAAAAGAGCTTAATTAACCAAATATTTCACTATCTGACTGCATTCGGTGAAAACCTTAAGTTCGAAAACTTTCATTTTCATCTTAGGTGGAGCCTTGTTTTTTTGGCGACACATAATTTTAATGAATAAATAAATTTTAATTAATAAATAAATATTGATTATAATAGGCATAAGTCGTTTGGGTGTTTGAGAATGTAGCAAAATAACAACCGAAGAATAATTTCATCAAAAAATATTTCATCAAATTCGTAAACTTAAATGTAAGCTTTTAAATTTGTCTTTCGCATCATAAAGTACAAAGTTTTAATTTGTCTTTCGCATCATAAAGTACAAAGTTTTAAAATCTAGATATATATAGATATATATATATAGATATCGATATAGATATAGATATGTCAAGATTGTGGGTTTAATAAATTTGAAATTCAAATTACAAAATCTATGCTAATAATAAGTCAAATTTGGCTTCATTAATTTTTCAATTCCCATTATTGTTCGAAAATTTGCCATTTGAAAGTAGTTTGAACATTTTATTTTTAAGTGTAATCAGCTCAATTGAACTCTGCACGAAAACGGTCAATAAAGCATGCATTTAATTTTAGACTGGGTCAGTCGCACAAACACAAACACACACAAACACACAGATACACACACACACACACACACACACACATAGAGGCACATGAGGACTACACAAATGTTGATTTGAGCACCCATTGATTTTCCCAATTTTAAACTTTTGGAAATATAAAGTGGACTTATTCTCCTCAAGCGTATTTTCGAGAAACTTGTATTGTGGCGTTGGGGAGGTGGATATGTGAAATTGAAGCTAACTAAGTGAAACGCTGAGCAATGCTTTATGGGAAAGGTGCAATTTAAATTAGGACTCCTTACATTTTGTGCAGGACATTCTCGATTGCCTGGTAGATGCGTATTATGGCCTGGCCTCCACAGCTGGTCCAGCGTTGATCCAGTGCACCACAGCTGGCTCAAATCGCTGGAGCACAGTCACAAAATAATATTGCTGCCACTTGAACAAAAACACACAAAACAAACAACACAAACCGCTGGCCGATCAGGAGCAGCAGCAGCAGCAGCATCGGCAGACGCGCTGCACGCGGCACACATTTTTTTTCAGCGGCACACCTAGGAAGCCGGGAGGCGACTCTCGAGTAAGCGGCAATGGTCAACGGTAAGTGACAGGACGGATTCGCGATTCTAAGCACAAGTGTTAGCTGGCTAAACGAGAAAGAGAACTGTCTTCAGCGACGCTTCCGCTTTTTATTTGTGCGCCGCGCCGCGCCGATTGCAACTGCAACTGCAACGGCAACGGCAACTGCCAACGCCAGCAACATCAGGTCCCAAAAAATGTTTGCCTGACTGCCCAAAAAATCAAACACACAAACACACACACACACACACATATGCACACACAGAGCCTACTTAGGAAAAGAAAAAAAAAAATGGCAAAACTGGTTGACAGCTGAAAGGCGCTCCACACACGCTCCACAACAACAAGAAAATCATAAGGGACAGCAGCAACAACAACATCCAATGTTTGTCACCACATCAGAAGCAGCAACAGCAGCAGCAGCAGCAACAGCAGCAGCAACAACCTCATGTAAAAATGTCAAGCAACAGCAGCAACAACAAGCAAGTAGAATGCTGTAGTCGAGAGAGCTCGACTATCATATACCCTAAACACAAATCTTACCTATTGCATAATGTTATGGCTAATTTATTTAGTTATTAACTATAAGATGAAGAAATCTTCATCTGCGTTTGGAGTACGAATTGGCTAAGCTGGCGAACTGACAAAGGGAACTGACAACATCGATTCAGTGGATCAAGAATATGTATGCCATTTTTTTTTTTGTCTACATATATGGTACGCTTTTTAGCCTACTTCAATGGGCTTTAGGGTATAATAAGCTGCACAGCCGCCGCTCAACTTTGGCCCCGGCGCTCATCAATTGACGAAAGGCGTCGGCCGCAAGGCAGCAACAATAACATTGTGGCAACAACAGTAGCCACAACAACAAACAACAACAACAACAACAATAATACAAAAAAAATACAAAAAAAAGGCATTACAAAACGCAGCGCTGCAGCAGCGACGACAGCTGCCCTTTTTGGCGTTTGAACTGCGACAGCAGCAGCACAAAGCAGCAACAGCAACAACAGCAACAACAGCAATAAATGCAGCCACTTGAGTGCGCAATAGGTCTATGTGCTATTTGTGTGTATGTGTGTGTGTGTGTGTGTGTCGCGCACATTTAAGCGGACACTTTGTCATACAAGGCGCCTCAACAAAAATGTTATTTATACAGCCAAAGAGCTGTTGCTGTTGTTGTTTTATATTGCTGCTGCTGTTATTGTTGTTGCTGTTGCTATTGTTGTTGATGTTGCTATTGTTGTTGCCCGCCCTTTAGTCAATGCGCTTATTGTTTGCTTGTTGGCATTTGGCTTCAATTTGTTGACTTTTTTTTTTAAATTTTTTTCTAGTAATTTTTCCCGTCTAACTTACAGTTTTTCCAACTGGGTATATCCCATTTTGCGCACAATTGTACAAATATGAATAGAATCAACAAGATATATATATATATATATAACTGGATAAAGAAGATAATGAGGAATGCATATATGATTTATTATATAATGAATTGAATATATAATGAATGAAATTACAGGGTATCTGCTAGTTATATGTGTAATTTTAATATCAACATTATTTTTTTTTTATTATTTTTGCTGACAAGTAAAAATAATCTCATTTAGAACTTTGGCTTAAGAACAACAATAATAGAATTGCAGAGAGAAAGAGTGAAAGAGACAGCGAGAAAGTAATTTACTAGAAAGCGGGATAGAGAACACCCAAGGAGGAGGGAAGGGATGACGACAGAGAGAGTTAGAGATACTGAGAGAGAGAGAGAGAGAGAGTGGGAGGGAGAGAGAGGGAGAGAGTGAAAGAGTAGGAGGGAGAGAGAGAGAGAGAGAGAGTGCCAGCTTGCTCATCATAAATGAGAAGCAACTAAAAAGCTGCTTTTAATCTTGTTGCATTTGATGTTGCAGGTGATTTTGTTGGTTTAGCAGCAGATAACTGAATAAATTTACCAACTTGTGTATGTGTGTGTGTGTGCGTGTGTGTGAGTGTGTAAAACTGGCTATGTAAAATACAGTCAGCAGTCGAGTTAAAAGTCGCGTGATGCGAGTCAAAAAGTTGATGACAGCCAATAAATGACAACAGCAACTGAAGCAAGAGCAAGAGCAACAGCAGGGGCAGCTGGAGCAGTTGCAGAGGCGGCGGCGGCAACAGCAGCCAAATGACAAAACAGCTCAAAGTCAGCGTATGGCAATAAAAGAAGATGAACGACAGACAGTCAGGCGGGCAGCAACTAAATCGCTGCTGACATCGTCATGCCACACGCTGGCAGCGCCACGGGCGGCCACTGGCAACTGCCGCATACACTGTAACAATTTTGCAACATTTTCCACAAATGAATATGAAATGATTATTTGGAAAACTTGGGGTTTCTTTGAACTGGTCTATGATGGAAACTAGATTTTCTTAACTTAAATTTTCGCAATTTGTAAGTTAAATAAAGAGAGAAGACGAGAGATAAAGAGTGAGAGATAGAGAAGGAAGAGGAGAGAAAGAGACAGAAAGATAAATAATTAGAGAGACAGAGGGAGGGAGAGCAAGAGAAAAGGAATGGGAGAATAATGCCAAAGGGAATAGCCGAAAGAAACAGATCAATTGAGAAAAGTCAATTTACGACAAAAAATTTATAAATTTTAACTAATTTCTTCTTACTTTATTTAAAGTCTAAAAATAATATGAGAGTTAATTTATTTTAGAACACTTTATTTCATACTCTCAGATATAATTGCAATATTGTTTGACATACTATAAATATTGCCAGATATTAAATTGACATCAATATTTTGGTTTGGTGTAAGGCAGCCGCCAACTGGCAACTGGCAACTGTCTACGGTTGCCTTGCAACTGTGTGGCAGCAACTTTGGCAACTTTGTCGCAGCGGCCAATAATAAATAAATGCAAAACATTCGCCGCAGCAGCAGCAGTAGCGGCCATAAGACAAAGCTGGCTAAGTTGGTGGCATACAGGTGAGTGCATGGTGCAAGTGTCTTTAAGGCTGTGGCTAGACGTGGCCATGACGTCATAGCAGCAGAACAGCAGAACAGCGGAACAAGTTCATTGGGGGCAGGTAGCACGCTTCAGCGCTAATGGGAGCGCTGCAGTGGCGTCGTCGCAGTCCCGACCTTCGTTCGAGGCATGCAGCATGCGGACAATACTAATACACACATACAATCTCACATGTGCACCATTCACATTATTCATGCAGTTGCAGCGCATGTGGCATGGCACAAACAACAGCAACGACAACGACAACGACAACAACGTGCAACGTGCAACTTTTACTTTCATTCGCTCTTTCGTGTTCAATTTTTGCCGTGGCGAGTTCAAGGCCAAGTTAGTGTTGGGCGAAAAGGGTTGTTTGCTTCGTTAACAGTGTCGGCTAATTGGCGGCACTTGAACTAAAATTACAACAAACACACAAATACACACACACACACACACACACACACTCGAACACATCAATGCAGGCATCGCCTGCCTAGCACAAATTTCATAGCATACTTTTGAGCGCTGCGCAAATAACTACAATATTCATGAATATTCGTGAATATTGGTTACATTTATGCAACCCGTTGCAACCCAAAAAACAGCTGCTTGTTTTCTGAATGAATCAAGGTTTTCAGCCAAAGTGTGAAGACTTTCTCCATACTTATACAGAAAGTTACAATTTTGTTTATCGTGTTTTCGTACTTATTTTTATTATTTTTTTTGGCAAAGGTCGTTTTTTTCAGAGTATTTGAACAAAGTAGCTAAAATGTGGGATTAGATAAATTACAAATTTATAGGCCTATATTCGTTGCATAGTGTGGCAAGTCTACACTGAATAAAAAGGTGCTAGAACTCATAAATAAATATCGAGTACATAAAAGAATCGCTGTAAATGTATTTAAAATTTTCTCAAAATTACAGGTTCTAACTTAAAGTGGCATTTCTTTTTAATTAAATTAAATTTGAATAATATTCACATAATTTTGATTATAAAATTCGCTTTAATTGCAGTCACAAGGCACACTATGAAAAATCAGACATTTTTGTGGCACTGATTTATTGATAAAAAAAACAAAAAAACACTTTGTGCGACGCGTTGAGAAATGCAAATGCAAATCAGCTGCCAACTTTGGGGTGTTTATATTTGCAACAGCCACGCCCACATCCACAGACCTCACCAAAGGACTCTTGAAGTCCAATCTTCTTGCATCCGTTACCCAGCCCAGCCTCCCCCTTCTCCACTTCATTTGCAATTAGCCACAACTACAAAGTGCCAAATAAAGTTGAAACTGTTTGTCGAAATTTTGTATACCCTGTAGAAACGTTTTGCACAATGGAGTCTATACATTTAGTGACTGTCGCGAGACAGCAAAAATTTGTAATTTGTGAAATGGAAATATTAAAAGTTGAGCGAAACTAATTAAATTGAATATAACATTATGTAATAACTTCTTACAGGGTATAAATTAGTCTATAAAATGCAATTTTAGGTTGTATTTTTTTTATTTTAGCATTGCTTTCGCTTATCGCACCACAAAGATCGCCACAAAGGCCATGTTACGAAATTATTGGACATATTTACACACACGCGTACACACACATACACACACACACACACATACGCTGCGCCGTTGACATGCAATGCAAATAGTCAACACGCCGCCACATGCCGTGCACCCAAATCAAGGGCACTTGGCCCATGTTACCCCACATTGCTCGTATTCCACTCCCCCCCCCCCCCACCACCGTACTTCTACCACCCTTAAACCACCCACAGCCGATTGCCTTACACAGTGTACAACAATTGGGCGAGGTCGCTGTGGGCGGCTTGCGAGTTGCCGGGCAATTCAAATGGCGGCTACAAGTCGCGGCGCATGTTTTCCTTGTGCTTGCTGTTGTTATGGTTGCTGTTATGGTTGCTGTCCCA
Organism: Drosophila fungiperda; assembly: GCA_035042345.1. Classification (NCBI taxonomy): domain Eukaryota; kingdom Metazoa; phylum Arthropoda; class Insecta; order Diptera; family Drosophilidae; genus Drosophila; species Drosophila fungiperda. Next base: position 314,441 of record JAWNLM010000137.1, on the reverse strand, counting down.
CAATGTGTGTGGGAGTTGGGGGCGTGGCAGCTTGTGTTGGCATAGCCAATTAACTGAAACTGCAGTGTAATGTTTGCCAGGCGCGAAACTCTCTTTGGAGTTTTGACTCTGTTTTGCATGTCCACACACACACACACACACACACACACACACAAAGAGACACACGCACACACGTTATATTATTTAAGTTATTGTTAGGTGCCGGCTGTTTTTGTTGTTGTTGTTGTTGTTGTTGCTGTGGCATTGACATAAATTTGGTTGGCCAAATGAAATGGCAGCAACGGAAGCAGCTAAAAGCGCGCAAACAACAACAACAACAACAACAATAAAAATAACAATAACAATGGCATCAATGCAAAGGCCAAACAACACACGCGCCATACAACATACACACACACACACACACACACACACCACATACACACGCAAGGCACATTAGCGCAATTTTCTCACAATATATTTTTCTGCTTTTTATTCCATTGTTTTGTTGTTGTTTTTTTTCCTTTACCTATTTCTGCAATTTTGCGCTTTTGTATTACATAAATACGAATAAAAATTCATCTACAAAGTTCGAGTATTAAAATGACCCAAGAAAAAGGCATAAAATCACTCCAATTGCTGCAAATTATACAATTTAATCGGAAATCGAATTCTGTCAGTGAGTGAAAAATTGAAGGAACAGAAATCTCGCCCCCCAAACGAATGAATAAGAAATCTTTACATGTCGAGGCCATATAGAAAACAAAATTTTATCGCTGATTGTGAATAATATTATTGGAAAAACCTCAATTTTAACAAGGCTAAGATCGAAATATTTGCAAATGAAAAGTGCTGATTGAAAATGGAACCAACAAATTGCAAAAAGTATTTCGATAAAACTTATTTTATTAATTTATCTAAGCTAAAATAAATACGAACAGTTAATAACTGAAAATAATAATGCATTTCAGTGTTTTACTCAAGGGATATTTTGCACCTGTGCTCGGCAGGCATTTTACTGTGACCTTGGATTTATATGGCACACATATAGAGACACATACGTTCTGACACACACACACACATATCTATTGACATTAATTATTTTTATTTTATTAATTTCAGTAATACGTCTTATGCAACGAGGCGTATGCGTAATGAGGCATTTCCCATCAGCGGCAAGCACTGTTAAGTGTGTGTGTGTGTGTGTGCGTGTGTGCGTGTGTGTTTGTGCGTGTTGTTGAGTTATGCCGGCTCCAGTTAGTCGCACAGATGACTCCGCACATTCATTTATGTAGTTTCTCTATTTTTTTTATTTTTATTGTGTTTCTTACTCTGGCAGCGATTTTTTTGATATTTGTGCGACTTTTGGCTGCGATTATGGCGACAACGACACAAACGGCGCCGTCTGTAAAATTGTTTGCTAAAAAGGCAAAATCAGCAAAAGATGAAGAGGAGGGGGGGGGGGGGAAACTGGCTGGGCAATAGTCGGAAATGACAGTCTTTTTTTTTTGTTTTTGGAGTCGTTGTCTCAACGCGACAGGGCAATGACTCGGACTTGGCATTTTGAACTCGTCTCCGTTGCCAGTCTTTGGCATAACGCATACGCCATGCTAAAAAAAAAAAAAATTATATGGAAGACAATATCCTACATAATGTCTAAGCCAAATATTCTTTTTTTTTTGTTTACCACTTAATTTAATTTTCATGAAAATATTAATATTAAATTTGCTGATTTTGTGAAAAGAAAGTAGTTTAAAAAACATTTTATTGAGGTTTTGATATAACTCTTCTTTTGCCGTTGACTACTCTGTTTTTTAAAGCTGCTCAAAGAATAATAAGTTCTAATATGTAAAATATTTTTCTTTTTCAAACTCACGAATTACAATTAATCAGAAATCCATCGACATCTGCGTTTGTAAATTCAAAAAATCGATTTTTTTTTTGTTTGTAGTAGTTCATATATAAAATCATATTTTAGCTCTTAAAGTGTCGCGATCTGAGAATATTTTGCTTCTAATATTCATTTATATTTTATATTAATATTCATTTTATGTGCAAGACAATTGAATAAAGCATACCAAATTGGGCGGCTCATAAGTTAAAGTTGAGGGCATTTTCGAGCATTTTGTTGGTATTTACTTTATATGAAGTCATCTTTAATATACCCCATGTGAAGCAGAGTGGTGAGCGGGGTATGCAGAGTATCGATAAAGCAGGCTCCAAGCTCTATGCTTAAGCTGTGCAAAGCTAATAAAAAACAAAAACAAATTATATATATACATATATATATATATATATATATATATATATATGTGTGTGTGTGATGATGTTGTTCCATTATTGTGTTGAATGTTCGAGCAGAGGCAAAAGCTAAAGCTGAAATCACAATGCGGATGGGAGTAGCGGGGCAAGGGGAAAAATGCAAAGAAAATACCGCAAAACTTTAATAGGCTTTCGCAAAAACATATTTATTCAAATCGTTGCTAAAAGGAAGAAAACAAAGAACGAAGAACGAAGAAATCGCAGCAAATTTTGCAAAGGAAACGCGAGAAATGAACAGAAATCAAATTGATATGCTGAAAATAATATATATCGATAATAATTATATATATCTAAAAATCAGCTGGAGAATTGGCGAGTGGTTTATAACTAAAATTTGTGTTAAGAGCTGTGCTTTTTTTTTGGTTTTGTTTTTGGTTTTGGGTACTTCTCATAGGCATGGTCCTTGAAATTGAACTTGTCCTTGTCCTTGTCTTTGCCCTTCTTCTTGTTGATGGCTGGTGTATTTTTGCGCGGCCGATTCATCATCGGATCATCCTTTTGGCGCGATGATTGCTGTCGCACCTGTGCCGGCGGTCCGCGTTTCTTCTTCTTCGGTTCCATTTGTTGCAGCAGCTGCTGCTGCTGCAGTAACATCATTTGTGGCTGTTGCAGCAGCTGCAACTGTTGGTGCTGCAGCTGCAGCTGTTGCTGCTGCTGCTCCTTGCGCTCCAAAAATGCCGCGTTCGCCGACGCAACAGTCGCAATGCGCTGCTGCTGCTCCATTTGCTCCAGCTGCTGCTGCTGCTTCTTCTTGTGGAACTGCACCAGCTGCGAGCTGCGACGCCGCAGTGCAGCACCATATGGGGCAAAGCCGTCGCCAGCATTTGCCGCACCACCCACGCCAAACAGTTTGCGTATGCGTCGCTTGTTGATGAAGCCACCGAAATTGACCGCGAGTCCCAAAGGCCCACCACCAGCTGCACCAGCCGCAAACGTCACCGGACACGGACTGTGCGAAGTTGAGCTGCCCGGCTCGCTGGCGCCGGCAACCATTTGGCTAAAATTGCTGTCGAGATCACAGCTGGTGCTGCCGTTGAAGGTGCCACCACCGATGGTGCCAGCAGAGTCGGCACCACACGGGAACAGATATGTATTCAGCGTGCTGAGTGTTGTCGATGTGCCAGGTCGACTGATCGCACCAAGGCTCAATCCATTGCCACTGCTGCTGCACGGATTGCTGTCGGGTTGCAGTTGCAGTTGCAATGTCATCGGCATCGGCAACATGATTGCCGTTGAGCCGCTAATGTTGCCGCTGCCAGTGGTGCCAGAGCTGCTGTCATAGCTATGCGGATTCACATAGATGTGGTTGTTGTTGTTGGTGTTGTTGTTGTTGCTGCTGCTGCTGTTGCTGTTGATGTTATTGTTATTGCTGCTGTTGTTGTTGTTATTGTTACCGCTGTTTGTCTCTATTGTTGCTGCTGTATTGTTGTTGCTGCTGCTGCTGCTGCTGCTCGTGTGGGTGGCTGCAATGCCGCTGACAATGAGACCGCTGCTGTTGCTAATGTTGTTCTCATTGTTGTTGTTACTGGGCTGGTGGCTGTGGCTTTTGCTGTTGCTGTTGTTGTTATTGTTGCTGTTGCTCAATGGCAGGCAATTATTGTTATTGGAGCTGCGCGCTGGAGCTGTGGCGGGACGTGGCGGGGCTGTTGCTGTTGTTGTTGTTGTTGTTGTTGTGTGTGCAATATCAACACGATTGCTGATATTGTTGGTAGTTGCTGCTGTTGTTGTGGCAGCTGTTGGTGGTCGCGGCTGCTGCTGCTGCTGCTGTGCACGATCATTTCCATTGCTGTTGCTCTCGTGATTCCCATTTTCATTGGATGCACTCATAATTCAGCTGCAAGTGTTGCTAGTTGAAACCAATTGATGCGCAGTTTTTGATATTATAACACCTTTTTTCCGCAGTGTATATATATTGTTCACAAAATTCGTTTAATGCTAAAAATTACATTTATTTTTTACTGTCTCAAAAAATGCTTATAAGCTCAGCTACGTTTTTTTTTTTTGTTGAATTGTTATTTGTGCTTTAAGTTTATTATAAATTCAAAGTTGATTGATTTGTTAAGATTTAGTTTTAAGTTTTTAATTATATTGATTAAAGTGGTTTAAATTGATTTTAAAATTGTTTTTATTAATTTAGTTGTTTAAAGTTTATTTATGTAGATTGATTTTAGGTGTTATAGATTTAAATTGATTTTATTGGAATTATTATGATTGTTAATTAAAAATAATAATTATATTATTTTTTTCATATTTAGATTTGGTGCACGTTGAAAATTGTTTACATTCGTCTTTTTATTTTTATTCATATTTTTTTTATTTTTTTATTATGCAAGCCAAGTTTTTCGTTTGCGTATATTTAATATTTGTATTTTGTTTTGTATGCTTAACGGCGAATCACATGAGTTTTCATGTATTTTTCAATGCACTTAGCACTAAAACACACATTTGAACAAAGTCAAAAAAAAAAGGTGGTGTAAAGGGCTGATTTGGTGGTAGACCACTTGTTTATCACAGTGTTTGTGTTTGATTTGCATTGGTAAGGCAGTAAATACTTTTACACACACGTACACACACAGACACACGCACACAGAGACACACACACTTACACAGACAAAAATACATATGCTCAGAAATGCATAGCAAAAAAAGTGGCAAAAAAATGCACCCAAATCGGATCGCACGGCACCAAAATCAAGTGAACTGAACGGAACTGAACGGAACTGAGCGGAACGGAACTGAACTGAACGGAACTGCACTGCACTGTTGGATTGTGTGGTCAACTGCTGTTGGCCAACACTGTTATCAGTCAGAGCCACGTGCTTAATGCGCCGCGTGCCACAATTGTATGAACTCTGTGGCGCGTTGTTGACAATGCCACAGCGCCAACAGTCGCCGCCGCAGCGACAGTAGCAGCAGCACCAACGAAGTTAAAACATTCGCACACACACACACACACACACACACACACACACACACTGACTATGTGAAAGGGCGAGCGAGAGAGAGAGAGAGAGAGAGAGAGAGAGAGAGAGAGTGAGGCATAAACACGCACACGCACGAAGTCGTTGCGCTGTGTTAACTGGGCCGATGAGTTGGCTAACTCGAACTGGAAGTCGAGTCCTGAGACTGGGGCCAGACTCGCGCTGTCTGCCAGCGTTGCGACTTCTTCAAAAAATGCCAAACAATTGGCCAGAAATCTAAGCCAAAAGCACCAGACAAACCACTTGAAGCACACACACATACACACCCATACACACACATACACACACACACACACAATCACACACATATTTGTATAGTTGTAGTTTGTGTAGTGTTCGGGCTAAATTTCGGGAGTCTTTCGGTTCAGTTGAGTTCACTTCATGGCTAACTTAACTAAATGCCGCGCTGCAGCAGCAATGGCAGCAGCAACACACACACACACACACACACACACACACCCATACACACACAGACACAGACACAGTCGACTTTAACTCAACTCGGCTGCTCATCGGCTGGCAACTCGTGAAGTCTGACAACAACTATAACTGTAAATAATGTGTTAGTATTGTTGCTAGTTTGTTGTTGTTGTTGTGGTTGTTGTTGTTGTCGACCTGCCAGCCGAGGCGGCAACATTTCAATTCGGATTTAGCGAATCGAGCCACTGTTCCCAACACAGATCTCCTCTTCAACCCAGCACCCCCCCGTATCCCACCACTGTCATTGTCCTCGGTTCTCGGTCCTCGGTTCTTGTCACAACAGTTGCTCCTTTTTCCTTTCCTTATTTTTATTATTATTTTTACTTTTTTTTTTTTTTATTTCGGAACAGTTTTTACCATGTGACGATTAATAGTATGGGTGTGTTTGTGTGTGTGTGTGTGTGTGTGTGTGTGATTATGTGCTCCTGCGGCAGCTGCTACTTCCATAAAGCTGTCACTTGTTCAACTACAACTGCTGCTGCTGCTGCTGCTGCTGCTGCTGCTGTGGCATGTCAGATCAACAACATCTGCAACATTGTCAACAACTCGCTTGACTGCTGCTGCTGCTGCTGCTGCTGTTGTTGTTGTTGTTGTTGTTGTTGTTGACAATGAATAACGCCACATGACACTTTAACCCCTTTACAAATCAGTTTGAGACAACGTTCATAAATATTCTCTTGGCTTATTAATTATTCTCTGGTTTTGTTTTTTAGCATTTTACAATCTGGCATCATGTTAAATGCCTCATATTTTGCATAACAGCTATACCCTGTATATATATCCACTGCATAAATGGGGTATCCTTGGCAAATATGTAGTGAATGTTTTTTTGATATGCAAGTATCAAATCAGACATTATTTATTTGATATTTTTGTTACATATTATTCGATTTCAGTGATTAAACGATTACAAAAATCGACGGATTACCATTAAAATTTCAAATGATTTTAAATAAAGTTTTCATTAAAAATGATATCTTTATCAATATTTGTCATTAACAAAATATATATATATTACTAATAAATCGTGTTTTGAATTTTCATAATTATAAAATTTTCTTTATGTAATGTGCATTTGTCAAACTTTGACAGCTAAAAGTATAAAAAAAAGTCTGTAGAAAAGACAGATTCTATATGTTTGTTATTCAGCAAAGTTGTGTGCAGACCTAGAAATTTTTACTTAAATAAATGTCGAATATTTGTTACGCTTTGCATTAACAACGTGTCGCATGCGCAATCTGACGCGATAATATGACGCATTCGCAACGTGAACCGGAGCTGGAGTAGAGTGTGCAAAAGGGGAAAGGGAAAGAGCAACGGTGAGAGTGGGGCAACTACAAAGACAGAGAACCGAGACAGAGAACAGAGACAGAGAACAGAGAAAACGTGCTTGGATCCCAACGCAGAAATGCAAAATGTACAATTTTTGTTTGTGTTTTTATCTTCGTGTTTGTGTCGGCCATGCAAATTGCCAGTGTCATAGTAAAGAATTTTTCTACATTTTGGTTTTATTTTTTTTTGTTGTTGTTGTTGTTGTTACTTTGTTATTTTGCCTGCTGCCGTGTTGTGTGTTCATTTTGCATTTGAGGCAACCTTCATGGCTAATAAGCAGCCTGCCAGCAGTCACGTCACGTATAATATACGCTGAGGGACTTCCACTTACTCCGGAGAGAGAGAGAGAGAGAGAGAGAGAGAGATAGCGAGAGAGTCAGCAAAAAATATTGATCAAATTTGTTTTTTTGTTTTCTTCCTTTTGCCAGCGTTGCCACACAACAGCAAATGGGCCAAATGAAATCGGTAGGTAGCCGAGCGCGAATGTCAACCAAACAATCAAATATATTTTTTTTTGAGCCCACCCGCGCCACTGTAATGGATCAGTTTCCTTAAAACCTCCTTTAGCCAAACCCAGCCCACCTCATCCCCCCCCCCAAAAAACTGAGAAGCTGAATGCATCAGGATGCAGCTCTGGATGATGGTTTGCAATATAACATAGCAACATATCCTATTCTTACACCCATACCTCACCTCCACCCACTCCTCTACTCTGATTACCACCCCCCCCCCCCCACACACTACTCCCATCCCATTTTCTTGGTACTCTTGCCATAAGGCGCAAAATGGCAAAACGATTTTCGTGCTAAAAATAACCATATTGATGGCGTCTTTTAGTCAGCCCTCCTCACACTTGTGTGTGTGTAAGAGTGTGTGTGTGTGTGTGTGTGTTTGCTCCATTAAATAAATAGTACAATGGAGCGGTCGGTCTGTCGGTTTGTCGGTTTGTCGGCTAGCTGGTCATGGCCACGGTGAAGGCGAGCGAACAGTGAAATCAATTAAAAATTTGTTCGTTAAGCGCAACCAAAACAAAGACGGAGAATAAAATTTTGGCTTTGACTGGAAAAAAAAAAATCAGTTGTGTTCTGTAATTGTGATTGTGTTCTTGATTTGTGGCGAAAACTGTAATACCTTGCCACCCATCCATCGGCCACTTTCCACACCATTTTGTAGCTGCCACTTGATGAAATTCTTTCGTGCCACCTGACATTTCCGGCAGCGACTTCGACTTTGATTTGAGCGAGTTGCCACAACGGCGGTCGCTAAATATTGTGTACTTTCTTTCCATCTAGCTACAACAACAGTTAGCACAATTACAATTACAATTACAGTTACAATTACAGTTACAGTTACAGTTATATTCATATTATTTCTGAAGCATTGGATACATTCTGTAAAGCGCCATTCTGATTGTTATTATTGTCGTTATTATTGCATGTTTCTTTTGGCCAAAATAAGTTATTAAGACTCGATCGACTACATCGATAGCAATTCAAACTAAAGTTAATTAGTTTTACAGCTTTTTACACTTTAAAAATGAACTGTAATTATGTACAAAAATATATCGGATTATATTAAACAGTTAGTTAAAATCGAGATATTAATTCACATCAGAATGATACGTATCGAATATTTGGCAAAATGTTGCCAAACATTCAACATTGATTTAGAAATAAATTCCAATTTGATACTAAAATTCTAATAAAAAAAAATTAAAGAAAATCATTTGAAAACTGGGCAGTCACTGTAAAGTAAATAAAATAAAAAAATTGAAAAAAAAAAAAATGAAGTCAATCGGAACAGCGCTTTAAGTTTAAGTTATGTATTCATAGGTAATTTTCATTGATATACATAGTTACATCATTCTAAAGTTATCCTGCATGACAAACTGCTTCTGCCTGTTGGATTTGACGGATTGGTCACACATTAATTATTTTCAACATTACTCAAGTTAACTCAAAAAAAAAAAAAAAAAAAAAAAAATAAAACACAAACAATATGGTTTTGCGATGCCAAATTCAAATATTTTCAAATATTTATTTATTTTTTTTTAAATTGAAATGTTGGTTTTCGAAGTGCAATTCAGCTACCTCTTTTTTTTGTGACGCATCTCGGCGGGCGAACGCACATTAGGCGCCGCGTGCATTATTCCCGACACCAGCTTTGCAAATTTATTTATTCACCCCGCACCGCAATTAAAACAAAAAACAACAACAAGAAAAAAACAGTGATAATCAAAATAACAGTGATAATTTAGAGCACCTCGTTGCGAACGGGCGCGCGGGTGAATTTAAAGTGCCGCCGAGGCACAGCGGACCAGAACAGTCAACAACATATGCTGCAGGCGGGGTGGGTGTATGCCACGAGGTGTGTGTGTGTGTGTGTGTGTATGTGTGTGGAGAGCTGTTTCCCATTTATTCAACAGCAATCGACGCCAATTTGTATACCCTTCTCGCAGATGAAATGGATTTGGCATTGATGAAACTATTTTCATTTTCAGTGCGCACATTGATCAACTTGTTGACAGGCTGCAAAACATTGATTTTATACACAATCACGTTAAATTAAATTCCAAGGCACATTAACCTAATTCAACACAATCTCGATCCATATATATAAAGTTTTGATCCTTGTCATCATTTCGGCCAGGAATGTGCTCTTGAGGCTGAAGGGTTCTTCTTGGTTTTCCAAGATAATTACACTCAAATCATTATCACAATGATCTTATTAACATCAAACTACTGTTTTTTTTTTTTTTTTGAATTTGTCATTTTAAATGTGGCGCTTAAAAGTGTATATCGAATTCGGCTTACAAAATGTTGCCATTCTTTCAGTTTGCTTTCTAATTCAATTTTCTGGCCTGCGAGGGTTGCTTGAAGAACCTTGGCTTTGGCCACGACCGGAAATGCACAGTGATAAAGAGACACGTAGTCATCAGGAAAGATAGAGAGAGAGAGAGGGAGAGTGAGAGAGAGAGAGAGAGAGAGAGGGAGGCAGACAGACACATAGAAAAGAGATCGAGAAACGAATAGAAGAGACAAAATAGTCATGAAAATATGGACAAAAGTTGACCAAAGGGCGCCTTTCATAATCTCCAACGAAGAAAACTATGCAAAATGAGCCTTAAAGACGGCCTCCTTTCCCCCCATCAGCCAAAGGTTGTGGTTAGGGGCAATGGTTGGGGAAGGAAGAGTGGCTTGTATTGCATACAACACACTACACACAACACACAACAAAAACGCGCAGTGGTTGCCGCTTTTTAAGTCGCGCTCAAGGCCAAGCGCCACTTGGCCACTGTCCGCTGCTTAATAATTGCCCGCAATATGTCAGCAGCCCCCAACACACACACACACACACATACCCACACCCCTGACACACACACCTCGAGCTATGCCACATGCATACAAAAACATGCAGCGTTAATTGGCTGCAAGTGGCAAATCGATGATGACAAGCGCAAAAACATAACTGTAAAGCACATGTGCACACACACTCACACACACACTCACACACTCACACACACCACACAGTTCATTGGCTATCTATATTTTTGGTTTGTGCTCCTCAGCTGGGAAGGTCAATTTCAAAGTGTGACAATTGACACAGAAGAATGACAAGTGTTAAACATAATAATTAGGAAAGCTCAATTGGAGTATGCTCGACTAGGACATACCCTGATCTTAAATTTGTACTCTGCATAAGTCAATTAACATGGTGTGTTCACATCCTATTAAATCGCTAAATTTTTACACATTTAAATGTACTTTTAACGGTAATCGATTTTAATCGATATCCCAAACATACGGTTTCTAACTCTGCCGACGACATCGATAAATGATCAAGAATATATATATATATATATATATATATTATGGGGCCGAGGTGCTCTGTGCTGCTTACCACATTTACCACCTTTTACCAGGTTATTTAGGTTCAGCCCGAAGGGTTGGTTTTGACGTGTTGTGTTGCCAACCGCATTGAAAATACCACAATACAAGCTCTGCAAAGCAGATTTATGTTTCGAAAAATATTTAAAATTATTATATATTAATATTTGAACATCGATAGCTCTCCAGTAGAACCCAAGCAAACTCCACTTAACCTAACCGGATCTGGGAATAATATTTTATGAATATTAATATACACTGCTGTCAGAGTATTTAGCAGTCGAGTAAAAAGTATTTAATTTGTATTGCTATTGCTTTTTTTTTCAAGATTTTAATATTAATTTGTATTTACTTGTTTTTTTTTTTTGTTTTGATTGGTTTTGGAATATTTCCACGAGTCGCTTATATGTTGAAAAATTTCAGTTAAACTTATGGTATATATGATAGCTAGACAAAATTGAAGATTAGTTATTCTTCCAACGGAATTTGTAAATTATACAAGATAAAATATGCAATATATAAAAAAAAAAATGTGAAATGTTAAATCAAATGAAAACGTTTCGAGAAAATGGAAATCAATGATTCTTGGAGCGTTGGCGCTGATCGTAAATGTGGAATTTTGGCAATTCTAAGTAAATATTTAGAAAATAATAAAAATAATAGCAGCAGCTGAAGAAGAAGATTAAGAATAAGAAGAAGAAGCATCAGCAGCAGCAAAAGCAGACCAAAACTTGCAACTGGGCTGAAATAGGCTGAAAGAGGCGTGGCAGTTGTGCTTGACGCTTACCTTGGCGCTTGGCTTAAGCTGCCGTGCGTCGTCGTGATGTGGGCCATGCAGGCGATCCATTAACTTACTCCAATAAAAACTCTTCGTTCTCCACTTGGTTAACTCTTGATGGCAATCTAATTATATTTACAAGATGATTCTGACTATAAACAGCGGCTAAGTAAATAGTTATTTACTTGGCTTGACTGGCGAGTGTACACATATACATACATACATACATGCATATATACAGATATACAAAAACTAAGCTATTTATGACTAACAAATGTACACACACACTCACGCACACACGCATAGACTGAGCTGTACACATATAAATATATTTAATATGTTACGTATACGTAATATTGTTATTGCTGTTGCGCTTGTTGAGTCTACTTCTGCTTCTGCTTCTTCTGTTTCTTCTTCTTTTGCTTCTATTCAATTTTTTTTTTTTTTTCTTTTTTTGAGGGAGGGCGTGCGCGGTGTTAAGTATATTTATGGAGCAGACGTATAGACAGACGTCTCTAGATATATATATTTATTTATATTCAAATTCAAATGACAAAAGAAATGAAACGAAACGAAATAATTTTCTTTCTTCTCTCTTTTTTTGTCGTTCATATTTTGTTTGGTTTTCTTTTTGCTCACGTTGGCCAACATTTGTCGTACACATTTTTCACATATTCAACAGCGACAACAACAACAATAACAATAGCAACAGCAACAGCAACAGCAACAGCAACAGCAACAGCAACAACAACAACAGCAACAACAACAATAGCAACAGCAACAACAATAACATCAACAACAAACTGAATTCTACACAGCAGCAAAGCTGTGACGGTTGGGAAGGAGGAGGAGGAGGTGTGACGGATTGTGGATTTGGTTGGGGTGAGTGCCACGTCATTGGCGACACTTTTCACATAATTTGCTGTTGGGCTTTATTGTCGCCTCTGTTTGGTATTTAACAACACTGCGCGCACCGCTTAGCCAGAAATCTCTTTGCTTCTCCTTGTTAATGCCTTACTTTTTGAACAATTATTCGACTGTGGCACAGCACAAAAAATAAAACACAAACACAAAAAAAAAAAAGGGACTACGACAAAATGATTGGGAAACGCATACTGGACAATAAAAAAAAAAAATTACCGACTGACGCCGCTTGCAGCGATTGTGGGGCAAGTGCGAAGTGTTCACCGGCGTGCGCGTTACTGAAGATCGCCAGGGGCAGCGCCGCCAGCGACGACGACGACGACGACTGCTGAGGGAGCGACTGCGACTGCGACGGCGACGGCGACGACTAAAACTGCGGACGGATTCGGAGCTGGCCAAGAAATGAAATGGGCATGGGTGCGACGACTATGGCAACAAACAGTAGCGACGAATCCAGCGCATCTCGCTCTGCTTTGTGTGGGTGTGCCACTGTGTGTGTGTGTGCCTGCGTACAAAGTGCTTTTCTCACGCAAATTGGTTTTGCAGCAGCCGCAGCGCAAACGTCAGCGGCCATCGGCCATCGGCCATCGGCCCAAGAAAGCAGCCAAAATCGCTTCGCAGCACGTTTATGCGATGAACGTTTAGACGATCAGCACAACTCAAGAGTTAAGCACTTAACAAGTATTAGGGAAGTGGCGATGACAGCTGCCAGAACACAACTGCCCACATCCAAACTCGATTACTCATTCAAGTCTAATGCTTGAAAGTAACATTTCCATCCACTTGTCGACAACTACTAAATTTGATTTTAAATTTAAAGAAACCAATCGATATTCCACATAGAAACTATTTAAATCTTAATCTTAATCTGAATTAATGAGTTCTGTCGGCATATCGCGAAAATTAATAGAAGATTTCACTTATTGATTGATCGATCCTATGGCATACGAGTATATTTCTAAATGCCTCAGAATAGATAAAAAAAAAAAAACTTTGGAAGTTTTATTATTACAGTTGCTACTAGTGATCAAGAACACATATTTCTTATGGGGTCGCAGAATGTAGGAATTGTGTAAGCAAATAGGTTTTAATAATTCAAAAAAAAAAAAAAAAAATACTTAAGCATTTGATTTTTTATATATTTGTTATTTAACAGTGAAAGTAACTGTTAATTTTTTTGTCTTTTTTTGTTTATTATTTCAGAAGCCTTTTGCAAACACATAAATCAGCCATCTTTAGTGTTGATATCTAAACTTCACTTATCGAAAGAAGCTAGAATTGTGTTGCAAAAATCAGAGTTAACATATCGCAAACAGTCGACACGCATAAGTCAAATTTAAGAGCACAAATAAAAAACACGCCCAGCCTTGTCCACCTGTCTTAAATTGCAATGCAACTGAAAATGAGGTGGATGGAAGGGGGGGGGGGGGGGGGGGGGGGAAGGGTGAGGCGAAGACCACGACCTTGAGAAACTTGATGTCAATAATCGATATAATTATATTTTTCAATGAATGCTTTGTGAAAGCAAAAAATGCATAATTTCACAACTCTATTAAATTTTCCATTTCCGATAAGCATCAATATCTGAATATTATTAGAATTGTAAAACTATATTTTTATTAATAGAAAGTTGCAGATGTGTATATTATATATCCGATATGGGAATCCGATTTCACAAAATTCTGTTGTTTTATGGATGAAAAGAGTAAAGTTTATTGGAACATCTGGTAGAAACAATTACTGCTATTTTTACAGTTATTCTGCAAAAGTTTCTGACGATGACGATAGCGATGTCGATGACGATGTCGATGACGATGACGATGACGATGACGATGACGATGACGATGACGATGACGATGACGATGACGATGACGATAACGAGCATGTGAACACGATCAGGGAAATGTGCAACTCGTGGCACAAATGATGCAATATGCAATAACAAAAAAAAAATGCATTTTCTGCACTATTTATTTTTGATTGTATGCAGAAGTAGAAGAAGAGACGATGAAGAAGAAGAAGAGAACACATAATATTCATAATGAGGTTAATGATGACGTTGGAAAGGAATACAATATAGAAATACTTTGATAAACGTACATCTGTGTGATGTATATATGGAAATGTAGTACATATGCCAATATTGAGAAGTGGATTGTTCCAGCTAAATCTTTCAGCATCTAGCTACTTAGCAATTAATGCGTTTTATAGCGTTCTCAAATACAACAATAACAACAACAATAACAACAACAATAACAACAACAATAACAACAACAACAACAACAATAAGAAGAAGAAAACGACCTTCACTCGATTTTCTTTCGCTTCCATCTGAGAGCTGCGAGGGAATTGCGTAAAGCGTAAAGCGGCCAACGGCCCGTTGAGGCTGATGCTGAGATACTCAGATAAATATGTAGATAGTACATATATAGTATATATAGTAGATATATATATATATATATATATAAATATATATGTGGGTATATATATATCTGCTGCTGCTGCCTTGTTTTCGTCAATTGTCGACAATATCGTTTTTAATGTGCCTCTTTATTTGTTTGAAAAGCCTAGCCAAAATCTAGACGAGTGGTGCCTCAACAAGGGTGAGGGACGGGGCAGGTGGTAGCAGGTGGATGGGGCAGGTGGCTGTATCGGTATTTCGGTATTCGTTAAATGCCAAGAATAATTTTAATGCATTTTCATTTTCAAGCATTTGCCGATTGATTGCTGTTGGAAAAGTGATTTTAAATCAACAAAATTTTTTTTGTTTTTTTGTTTTATTTATTCTTATTTATTGAATACCCTCGCCGAGGGTAATTTTACTTTGCTACGAACTGTGTGTGTTACACAGAGAGAAATGTGAGGCACATATTTAATAACACTTTTTGGTATTACAATTTTTTGCTTTATTCCATTTACTAAATAAAAAATATTTCAATTTGCATTCACAATTCATTAGCACTATTAAAGGGCATCTAATATTTGGATTGCAACTGTTTGTTTGTTTGTTTTTTTTTTTGCTTGTCGAAATGGATGAGTGGTGGGGGGGGGGGGGACATAGGGGCTCGGGTGTCTGACATTTGCGTTTCGCACATCGCGCACATGGGAATCGAGTAAGAAGCAGCGAGTTGCTGATGGCTGAGCGAGGCAGGCGTCAATGGATCATTGGCAGCGCATCTTTATTACGCACTTGCCGGTGGATGGGTGGATGCGCCTTTTGTGATTGGGTTGGGGGGGGTGGGGGTTGTGGGGAGGTCGAGTCTTTGGTATGAAGACACCACTCGCAATGGCATTGTTTGTACAAATTGTTGGTGTGAAGCGCATTTAATTGAGTCATTTTGGCATTTGACATTTGTTTATTTGTATTTGTTTGTTCGACAAGTTAAGCAAAATTGATTGATCGATTGAATCTGCGCATTTGATGGATGCATGCAGCTGGTGCAGCGACTCGTTTTGTATTGTTTTCTTTGCCCATTTTACCAGTTTTGTCATCAGCACTGCAACGTCTATGACGTCAGCATTGAGATAATAACCCACAATTGCCACTGCCTGTGCCATTGTAAACAATAGCAGCAGAAAGCAGGCAAACCAAAATGAAAATCAGCCACAAGCGATGAGACGAGCTTGTTGCAACATGTTCTTCCCGATGTTGCATGTTGCATGTGGCATGCTGCTTTTGTAAATTGTCACAGCAACAAGTCCGACCAATGCGTCAATGCAAATTGCCATTTAGCATCGCATGTTTCGGCCAAATCGCAAGGGCAACATGCCATGGAAACAATCGATTGTTGTTGTTGCATTTTAGAAAATTGACTTGGCAACATGATAGAAACATTTCTGAGCAACCCACCATAGATATATAGGAGGAGGATTGTATATCAACATACCTTAGTAAAGCATATTTGTATATTTGTTTTTTGTCTCCTTCAATACTTAAAACAAAACTGGACGTTAAAATTAGAATTCATATTTTATATATATATATATATTTTTTTTTTATATTACTTGCGTATGTAATTGTGAATAATGGCTAAATATATCGAATCATGCAGATTATTATTTTGATATAACGTTTGAGTGAGACGATTTTATCCTAATTAAGCAAGAAACCATCGATTTTAATAATAACAATAACAATCTAATTAATAAAAAAAAAAACAAAAACATTACAATGGATAACAGGGTTAGCACATATTATTTTTTTTTATCAAAGGAAAATATGATGAAGATTATTATTTCTTATTTTTTATTCAGAAGCCCAAAGAAATACGATCGATTAATAGGAAATTTTCGATTATAACATGGTTGTTTCTTAAATTCGTGGCTTTTATTGATATCACAAGTCGATATGTATCATTTTCAAGAAACGGAGACATTTATCAATAAAAAAAGCAAACTTGATCTTCCAAGTTTGAAGTCTCTATAGTCTCTAAGATATGAGTATTCATACAGACAGACAGACATGGCTATATTGACTGGGCTGTTGATCCTGATCAAGAATATATATACTTTATGGGATCGTAGATGCTTCCTTCTTACATTTTCATAAAACCATTATATAATTTTGAAAGGGTATAAAAATGCAATGTTTGAATACAATATACAGTAATCTTGTTCAGTAACCAAAATTTTGCGATGCACAAGAGGAACCTTTCAAAAAGCTATAATAAACTTTCCGATTAGTGATATATTTTAAAGGGTATTCCCAAACAGCATTTAAAATAGGTGTAACCAAGTTTCACAACCATAAGTCTAGACACCAACCGCTTACTCGTTGCTGTCCCTTTGCGCTTGCTTTCGCATAGATTAAATGAATATTAGATATACGAGCATTTTTTGTTGGCTCAAGACTCACCTGCAAAGAGAAGAAAATGTAGGAAAATGCATTAGTTAAATGTGGTGGCATTCAGTGTTCTGTGTGCAATTTGAAATGTCATGAGTTGAGTTGAGTTGAACGCAGACGTCATGGCAAAAGACGTCTATGCAAAAGTTCAAGGGATATGACGGCACTGACGTCAGGAGCTTTTCTCAATGTTTGCTGTGCTTTTTAAATTGTGTGAAAGCTGTCGATCAGTAGAGTTGAGCTTTCGGTGACGTCAATGTGCTTCGCTAAGGTCAAGCACTTATCAATGACGTCACACCAACTCAAGGCGCCCTCTAGCGGGCAAATTTTCTTTGAAAGCTGCACTTCCTAAAGCCCCAATGGCTTAATAGCTTTCACATATTCTTTTCGAACTTCCAGTGCGCTTTGTTTTTCTTCATTATTCATTCGAAATTTCAACAAGTTTCGCCAAAATGAGCGCTGCGGGCTGGCGTCGCTGCCGACGCTAACGTTGGCGCAGACTGCGCTGCTTGGTAGTCGTCGGCATTTGTTGCTCAGCGGGCAGAAAGCACGTGTTCGTGCTGCTCTCGGCTTCTGCGGCAATTCATGTTCTCTGTGTGTGTTTTTGCGTGGGCGTGAGGCGTATACGCCACGCCTCCATATCCGCCGCCCATCCTTCGTGCACACTTTTGAAGCGTTTTCGAGCTTTTTGTGGGTGTCTCCGGCTCTGCATATTTTTAGTAATAAAAAAAATGCTGCACTGCCGGCTCAGGATGCTGATACGTGCCACACTCTTACTTATCGCATCTAACAGCCGCTACTCACTCCAACTCCCTCCCCCTCTCAACTCACCCACGTAACAAAATTGCTGTATTTTGCATTTTTATAAATTTGTGTCTGCTGCCGAAACTCTTCATCCATCAAAGGACTTCGCAGCAGGCGCTGACCTACTCGACGCCGACATCGACGTCTGCGGCGCCCTCATAAATATGCAAGGCAAATATAAACGAGCTAAACGAGCATAAAAAAATAAAAATCAAACAAAAATACCCAAACAGCCAAAATAAAGAAGGGGAATTAACTGAAAAGCAAACATTAAAAACGGAGCTATCCTTAAATTTACTAAGAGGCTTCTTCGCTCAGGAAGGAAGTTAGTAGACTTGTGAATGACTGCCACGCCCTGAGCACAGCCTACAATTGAGACAATCAAATATGAAATTTCAAGATAAGCGGACTGAAGAAGATATTGTCTTTCACTTGAATACTTTAGTAATAGTTATTAACAAATAGTTTGAGCAAATTGTCTGAACATTTGATGGTTATTGGAATAGAAAATCCTAAAGAACAAAAATTGCTTGATGTTATAATTAATAGTTTAGATCAGACTACAATTTCTGAAAGAAGTTGAGAGAAGTTCTGTTCATTGACAAATATGTTAAAAATGCATCAAAACTGAATATGGGGTGAACTTAACACATATTTTTAAATAACATTGTATTAAAAAAATAAAATGAATTGCAAACTTTGTGACAAAATGAAAATGGCAACTGAAAACAGAAGTTTTCACATTGGCTTCTCGGCAATGTCTCTGGCATTTTCAGTTTAATTTTTAGTTTTTCCCAGCTGCCAACAACTGAATAGTTGCTAATGTTTTCATTGTTGTTGTTGTTGCTGCTGCTGCTGCTGCGGCGGCGGCGGCGGCTGCTGCTGGCATCATAAAAGCCAAGTTAAAAGTGAGCCTGGCACAGTCGTAAAACGGTTTGATTAATGTCCAATGCACTGTCATTGCTCATACGCCACATTGTCTCGCTGGCAAAGACATAGTTTGTAAGGAACAAAAACAGAGACAGAGACAGAGACAGCGTCAGTCAGTCATATAATATCGGGATTAACTGAATGAAGTTAAGTCAATTTGTATACACAGAGATAACTCATTTTCTGTTTTTTGTCCCACACACGTTTGCTGGAGTTTAGAGGAACGACTATAATTTCTTAAGCATTCAAATATATTTTTGATTCATCATATTTCTTTGATGTACAGAAACAACTTCCTCTGCTGCCATTGCATTGTTGCTGTTTCTGTTGCTGTTGCTGGAGTAACTGCAGCTGTTGCTTATCTGGCCGTGGCTTGTTGCTTGCCATTAGCATAATCGGCTTATTGGCCGTGATTCGTGAACACAAAAGCCAATTCTGTTGCCAAATAGCTTCTGAGCAAATGGCAAATTGATGCTGACTTAGCTGTTGCTGTTATTGCTGTTGTTGTTGCTGTTGTTGTTGCTGTTGTTCGTATTTACCATTTGCTCCGAGCTGACCTTTGAGCTGCGACTTAGCAGCTTGTCAACTGATGAGCTCTGACACTTTTGCCACTCTACTTAAATATGACTAAAAACTTCTCCTCATGCTTGAAGTAACTAAAAAAAAACTTCGAATAAATTGAAGTGATTATTGAAGTTGTTGTTTTTGTTGCTGTTGCTGTTAACGAGCTTGTGACAACTCATTGGCTTTGGCCGTGCCTTGGCTAATGGAAATTGAATTCACAAACCGATTTGGCCCAACGAACACAAATGAAGTGCAAACCACTTACTCTGTCTTTGGGTGGTTGGATTGTTGAGTCGAGTTGTGCCAACACTTGATCATTTTCTAAAGGTACTCTAAAGGTACTCTAAAGGTTAAGTTGAATTTATTTTTTGATATAAATTGCAATGAAAACAAACGCCAACTGCTGATTATAGTCATCTTCTATATCTTTTCGTTTTTGCCTCTTCTGCTGGGTAAACTGGGATGCTTTCAAGACTTAAGTCAAAATGCTCATTCAGTTCTGGATGTCGTTTTTCTACCACTTCAAGCAATTGTGAATGGAGAAGAACTATAAAAGTTGGGATGCTCACTTAATTCTCAAGTTGAAAAGCAGAATCTGTAGATAAACGAACGTTGAATGTGAATGAGAAAAAGAAAAGATAGTCAAGTTGGTCAAATTTGAATAGTTGAATTGATTTTACCATTGTTTTTGCCAACTGCACAAAAGTAAAGAGCCAACATTTTTTTTTTCCTTAAAGACGAGTTCTTTTAATAAAATTGTTTAGTCATATGTTGGAAGAACTTGTAGGTCATTAATCATTTGATTCCCATCCAAGCAGTTCTAATACAATGAGGAAATATGCATATCTAAATCGAATAATTATATGTTTTCATTAGCCATTAAAAACTGAATATATAAGGGCTCCCATTGGATAGGCGCATCCATTGGAATTCATCGTCGCATTCCTTGCCTGTTGACGATTATTATTATTATTATTGCCTTTATTGATCAAGAGAACATTTGCTCACTCGTCTGCTCAAATGTGGAGGCGGACATGTTGGGCATTTATTGTTTTCTATTATGAAAAGCATTCACCTCGAATTCACCTCGCATTCACCTCGCATTCACCTCGCATTCACCTTGCATTCCCCATTCCCCAACAAAGCACCACCCGTAGCACCACCAAATCTAGGAGCAGACAAGGACGCATGCGTTTGCCTGGAAGAGCGAATAGTAAATAAAATATAAAACTCGCTCAAATTGTTTTGATTATTGTGCGATGTTCTAACTAAATG
Source organism: Drosophila fungiperda (assembly GCA_035042345.1). Taxonomy (NCBI): domain Eukaryota; kingdom Metazoa; phylum Arthropoda; class Insecta; order Diptera; family Drosophilidae; genus Drosophila; species Drosophila fungiperda. The sequence goes on along the minus strand of JAWNLM010000137.1, from coordinate 293,342 downwards.
AATTAAGAGAAATTTGTAAACATTTTTTGTTTTTCTGACTTTGAATCTGAATCTGCACTCGATTCTTAACTGCTTGCGTACTCTCTTGCGGCCTGTTCTCCTCTTTACTTCGCCTCTCTCGTTCTCTTCTCTATCTCTCTTTTGCACTTGCTGTCTCTCTTTGAAGTTTCATATATGCTTGCCTTGCGCTGTTGCAATAACAAAAGCCAACACACACGCACACACAGAGAAAGGCACACATCAGCCGGCAAACAACGCGCCGCAAACAACGCGGAGAAATTGTCGTACAGAAAAGTTTAGTCGGAAATTAGAAGCCAACGCGTTCGGTTTGCCTCTCTCTCTCTCTTTCTCTCTCTAATATTCTCGCTTACACACGCACACAGTGTGGCCAGAAGGTGTGAAAAAGATTGTTAAACTCGGCGCATTGAATCCGTCTTTTGTATACACATATGTACCACTGTACCATAACTGTAGTTTTGACACTGAACATAAAAAGGTAAGTCTCGTGTCTTTCGTCTTTTGCACTTTGCACTCCATCAACAACTCCCAAGCAGGCCCCGCGACCCCTCCCGCTGCACGACAAACTATTGACTTCAGTTATTTGCCTCTCTCAACTTTTGTGTTTGCTGTGGGTCTGCGTCTGCTGGTTGCTTTGGATGCTTAGTTTGCTTGGTGTCTGCAAAATACTGATTTTATTTTATTAAATACTTAATAGTTCCCAATATGTGTGTGTGTGTGTGTGTGTTCAACAGTATATACACAATTTGTGTATAAATATATAGAGCGGCCACTTGAATGATCTAAAAATAAGTTTGTTTTCTTATTTGATTTGCGTTTGTTGTTGTTTTTGTTTTTGTTTTTGGATTCTGTTGGGGTAGCTGCAACCGTGTGCCATAAATCAAGAGGGAGACTGCTTTAATTGAACCGATCGAACAGGTGCATGCCACGATGTTGCTGGCCGTTAATCAGAGTGCTCGCAATTCCAAGAATCGTCGCAAGGCCGAAACAGCAACAGATACACACAGAACACTCTGCAATGAGATGACGGATTCAAGCACACAGTTGGTGGCCAACATGCCCATGGATTACAAGAAGACAAATCCAAATCCAAATCCAAATACAAATGAAAACATACAAGCAACAGTCGCAACAACTGCGGGCGACAAGAGCCAGAGTTGCCATCACATGCAACAGTCAGAGTCGCCGCAAGCTGCCTGCAACTGCATCAACAAACTGGAGGATGCCAGCCAAGTGCGCGTCTCCCTTCTGCTAGTCTATCTATATTTGGGGGCCCTCACTCTTATGTTGGCAACCCTGTCCATACTCTTCTATACGTATACGCAGGGGGGCAGCGGACAGGAGTCGCTCCCGCCTGCTATGCTTGGGCAGCATGCCTTCCGGAACCAGTTCCAGGGTGAACTGATGCGATCGGAACATATGTTGCGTGCAATGGTTACACAGATCATAGAAAGGGATTATCCCTTGGAAGCAAGGTGGGTTCCATTCCAGTAGTGATTATAATATCATTCATATTCCCGATGCGTTCAATTTACAGCTCTACCGAAGGGCAACCGCGCAATTTGGGCAGTACAGTTATCCGGGACGAGCGCAAGTTGTACGGCAATTTTGTGAATGCTTTGCCAAGTGAGAAGCGCATTCGCAGGGACATCGCCCCATCCTCGCCCGCCTCCATGCACGGCAAGTGAAGCAGCGTCTGAACTAGATCAGCAACTTGCTCCGAACTTTGAGATATTTGCTTATTCCTAATTGCAGCAGATCCTCTGATTGAATTTTTCAATCCGAATCATCGAAAAGCACTGGATGAGCAGGACACGGAGATACGCAAGCGCACGGGAATGAAGGGTGCCGCACCGGGTGGCGATGAGTGGATCTATTTGAACACCTATTGTCGTGTGCCGGAGAAGATAATCACTGGCTTTTGCAAGGGCACACAGGATTACTGCCCGCCAGCGCCGTCTGGGCCAATGGGAGACATCGGCCCAAAAGGACCACCCGGTAATCCTGGCCTACCGGGCATTCCCGGCCCCAAAGGCAATCGTGGCGATGTTGGCTTGCCGGGCGCACCCGGCGTCGATGGTATTGGCCAGCTAGGTTTTGCAGGTCCCCGCGGACCCAAAGGTGATCCAGGCAGCGTAGGTCGGTCGGGACTCGATGGGCGAGATGGTGTGCCCGGTGAGCCTGGCCTGGATGGTGTGCCCGGACGTGCGGGTGCCGATGGCAAAATTGGGTTGGCCGGGCGCGACGGCAAGGATGGTATGCACGGTATGTCTATAACGGGTCTCAAGGGTGCGCAAGGACCGCCGGGCGAAAGAGGCCTGAAGGGTAAGTATTGTGTGAATATTGAGCACAGCAAAACATCTAATGTCAATATCCATTGCAGGCATAGCTGGTCCACGTGGACGACCAGGCAAGTCAGGCACCAATGGTACACCGGGTGTGCCCGGCATCAATACGTGGAAAATGCAGTTCCCCAATGGCAGCGCCACCAATGATTTACTAATACCGCCCTCAATAACAGGTTAGTTAGCCGCGATGGGCATTCAAATGGGATTGAGATGACTACGTGTTTCTTCCTGCAGATGTTAGCTCGCCCAATGTCCGACGCAGCGTTATTGTCGAGGAGGGTAAAACGCTCAACATGAGCTGTTCGGCAACGGGCAATCCACAGCCGCAGGTGGAATGGCGACGGGATGACGGACGAACCATTAATGTAAATGGCGTCGAGCGTGAGTAGCATGCAGTGAAGGCCAGCAGGAGCAAGACTTTAATCTTCTCTACTCCTTCCCCCTCCTCGCCCCTTTCATTATATGCAGTCAGCTCCATTAGTGGCCAGTTTATTAGGTTCACGAACATAACGCGTCATCAAATGGCCGCCTATACTTGTCATGCCAACAATGGCATCGCGCCCGTAACCAACGCCACCTTTCTCGTGGAGGTTCACTGTGAGTACAGCGTTTTGGAACTTTTCCAAGGAGTTCCTAACCACTTGTTCCTGCAGAGGAACGCCCTTTGATTGTTGATACAGTACAGTGAATCATTTACTAACCAATTCATTGCAGTTGCTCCAATGATATCGGTGTACAGGCAAATGATCTATGCGGAGTACCAGAATAGTGCCACCTTGGAGTGCCAGGTGGAAGCTTTCCCGGAGGCCATACGCTACTGGGAGCGGGCCTATGATGGCAAAATACTCGAACCAAGTGATAAATATCGAATTGAGTCCTATCCAGATGGGTATGTAAACAAAATCAAAACCTTCTCATTTATTGGTATAATTGGCGGATTGTTCCCATAAATAGCTTTAAAACCTCCATGCGACTGACCATTAGCAATCTGCGCAAGGATGACTTCGGCTACTATCACTGTGTGGCACGTAATGAGCTGAATGCAACAATGGTTAATTTTGAGATAGCACGTGAGTTAGATCCCAAGACAAAAAATGGACAAACTAGCAAAGTATCAATAAACTTGAATGATATTGCAGCTCAGGATCCGAATAGTGAAACACCCTATGTGGGTAACAATGTCAAGATCTATGGACAGCGACCTCCTGAAAGCGAATGTCCCGTTTGTGACCAATGTCCGGATCCCAGGTAAAGTTGTACATCATCGATAAGTTAATTCCATACTGACTCGAATATTGGTCTCACAGCCTATATCAATGCAAGGATTCCATACTCAATAACTTTGAAATTCAACCCACGGGCAATCGCAGCTATCCTGGCCTGCCTAAGCGGGTTAAAAGTGAGTCCCAATCCCTAATCGAATAATAATATATGTCAAAATGGGTATCTCCATTGCCAGCATGTTACTTGTATGCAGTGGGTAAGCCAGTATTCAACAAGGTTGTCAATGAGAAATTTGGCTCTTGGCTGCGCGACGCCGCCCCCAAGGATGTGGATCGGGAGAAGACATTTGTGACCAACGAGAATGATGCGTTTAATCTATTCGAGTTCTCCACACGCATTCAATATCGCACGAACAGTGTGCCCAGGCACAAGTACGAAATATCCGAGGGATTTCAGGTATGCCATTGACACCTCAACCGTAAAGAAGAAAACTGGAAGACTTTTCCTTATTTTATTATTAGGGCAATGCGCACGTGGTGTTTAATGGGTCATTCTACTATCATCAGAAGAACTCCGACATGGTTGTAAAGCTGGATTTGACGACCTCCAAAAAAATTAGTACGTATTGAAATATAATTCAAGGTAAACATTATTGCAAATAAGAGCTTTGCCTTGCAGGCATACAATTGCCATACGCAGGAGTTTCTGCTGGGAATCGACTCTACACCACGGATTACAACTTTATGGACTTCAATGTGGATGAGGTTGGTCTCTGGGTTATTTATAGCACACACGACTCAAATAACACACTGGTAGCTAAGGTAAATACCATTCACATATACATTACAGGTCCTTCATTTATTGCATTTTTTATTGTATATTGTATATTGTATATTGTATATTGTATATTGTATATTGTATATTGTATATTGTATATTGTATATTGTATATTGTATATTGTATATTGTATATTGTATATTGTATATTGTATATTGTATATTGTATATTGTATATTGTATATTGTATATTGTATATTGTATATTGTATATTGTATATTGTATATTGTATATTGTATATTGTATATTGTATATTGTATATTGTATATTGTATATTGTATATTGTATATTGTATATTGTATATTGTATATTGTATATTGTATATTGTATATTGTATATTGTATATTGTATATTGTATATTGTATATTGTATATTGTATATTGTATATTGTATATTGTATATTGTATATTGTATATTGTATATTGTATATTGTATATTGTATATTGTATATTGTATATTGTATATTGTATATTGTATATTGTATATTGTATATTGTATATTGTATATTGTATATTGTATATTGTATATTGTATATTGTATATTGTATATTGTATATTGTATATTGTATATTGTATATTGTATATTGTATATTGTATATTGTATATTGTATATTGTATATTGTATATTGTATATTGTATATTGTATATTGTATATTGTATATTGTATATTGTATATTGTATATTGTATATTGTATATTGTATATTGTATATTGTATATTGTATATTGTATATTGTATATTGTATATTGTATATTGTATATTGTATATTGTATATTGTATATTGTATATTGTATATTGTATATTGTATATTGTATATTGTATATTGTATATTGTATATTGTATATTGTATATTGTATATTGTATATTGTATATTGTATATTGTATATTGTATATTGTATATTGTATATTGTATATTGTATATTGTATATTGTATATTGTATATTGTATATTGTATATTGTATATTGTATATTGTATATTGTATATTGTATATTGTATATTGTATATTGTATATTGTATATTGTATATTGTATATTGTATATTGTATATTGTATATTGTATATTGTATATTGTATATTGTATATTGTATATTGTATATTGTATATTGTATATTGTATATTGTATATTGTATATTGTATATTGTATATTGTATATTGTATATTGTATATTGTATATTGTATATTGTTTATTTCAGCTTGATGCTGAGACACTCAGAATGCAGTACAATTTTAACATAACACTCGATCATAAGCAGTTTGGCGAAATGTTCATCGTCTGCGGCAATTTGTATGCCATCGATTCGGGCACGGAGAGGAATACCCAAATCCGCTATGTGGTCGATCTGTACAAGGGCAAGCTGCTCAATGCAAATTTGCCATTCTCTAATCCCTTCAGCCACACAACTACAGTGGGCTACAATCCCTTAACTGTGGTATGTATTAACAGTACTCGGCCATTCGCCCATTCAATCTGATTGTTTCCCCACTAATTGCCTGCAGGAACTGTACTCTTGGGACAAGGGCAATGCACTTACATATCCAATACGCTACAATGAGCATCGTTTGGCCGGCGATACTATTTAAGACAAATGTTTCACTAATAAATTAAAATTGTTCTTTTTTTTATATGAATCAAACACTGGCAATTTTCTTAAAGGTGCTCGAATATTATAATAGTTTTATTGATTGCATTTCTTGTTTATATTGCACTGCCTAATTATATATGTAAAATTCAAAATATCGAACTGCGTCGTCTATTATATGTGAAGTGCGACAACCAACTGACAAAAGTTGACGAATATCACAGTTATTGCATTATGCATTATGGCAAACAAACCCGTGGACACAATTGCCACACAGCCAATAATTGGTACCAATAATAAACACAGGATTGATGTTATATATAATTATAATTATTTAATATAAACACAAAAAAACTGCACATGCTAATGGGATTAAATTACTTTAATTAAACTTTAATGAACAATTGTAATCCAATTAATTTTTATCTATTTTTATAGAAAGCCAATTTCTAATTTATATATGAGGTTTAAATATATATTAGTCAGTTTCCTCAACTCTAAAATATTTATTCTCTTGCTTGGCGCCAAAAATATGTCGATATTCCACACTTTAGGAAGATTTTTTGTTTTTTTTGTAGTGTGGCAGACAAAGTTGCGGAATTGCAACTGCGATTTGAAACGGCAACGGAATCAAAAAGCACCTTTGCCAACATGGCCGACACAACTGTACCGCTGATACATTGTCAGCCGACAAATTGGCAAAATGATTGACTTACTGACTGAGTGACCAAGTGACTGACTGACTGATTGACGGCTTGTCAATGTGTGCGCTTTCTGTTGAGCGTCGAGTGGATTCTGTTGTTTGACAGATGCCACAGGGAACTTAAACTAACTGGCTAGCTGGCTTCCATCCATCCATCCATCCATCCAGCACAACATGCCACACACCGCACAGCAACCACTGTGCCACATGTCAACCTAGCAACATTGATTGCTCTGTGCTTGACTTTGCATCCTGGCCGGGCACATTTTAATTCCGTTTTCCAGTTGCCTCGGGAAAGCCTTTTGATTCTTTCTCTCTGTGTGTTGCATGTTTCACAATTTGCATATTTCGTTGCCTATTGAAATGGGCAACTCCCGCTCAAATAGCATCCTGCAACGTGTTTTTTGCGGAATTTTCCTTAGAATTTGGTGTAATCAGTGTCGACAAACAGCTGGCTGATTTGATAAAAAGATCATCGAATTGAACCTTCAAATAGCAAACACTTACAGGACTGCTTAAATCCAAAAAATGTACAAATTCGTATAATTTTTCGATGATTTTCGGTTGACCTAAGTTCAATTATTAAGACAGTCTATTTATTATTATTTGGGGGCATATTGCTCTGTGACCTAGTTTAATCTGTTGCGCCTATAGTTCTTCCGTCAAACCTGATTCTTCCACAAATTGTCAAATGTCCGCTTTCGGATTTCTTTTCCTTGCCTTGACACCTTCTATTGAACTAGATATTTATTGAGCATTTCTCTTTCCTCTTAAGTGGCCGGTAATTATTCAAAATCTATTATTCTCCTGCTAACAATTTTTACTAATACTCTTCGCAGGAGATCTTTTACTTATCTCTATCCTGTACTCAAGTGGTCAATAGGCATGTTTATCTTGAAGATGTGTACACATATTTATAATTTTAGTAGTAGACTCGTATTTATTCTTGGACACACAGCTAATGCAATTTTGAATGTTATTATGGATTAATAAATTCAAACTATCCTTTTTGTGTTAGTCAGTGAATGGTGCTTTATATCAATTACCGTTCACTCATCAACCATCAAATGAGTCGACTCTGTTTGCGAGCTGACCTTGGATTGATTTATGTACTTTTAAAAATAACACGAAAGTTTGGCAAAATGTCAACAGAAACAACTTGACTTGCCACCGAATATCCAAAAATTCTCCAATTCTCTTCCTAATTCCTTTGCCCATCGTTCAAATTCGGTTCATATAATTTTTCATATATATATATAAATATATAAATATATATATATATATATATAGATTTCCAAATTATATAAATTTCCTAATATATATATATATATATATATATATATATATATATATATAATATATATATATAATATATATATATATAATAATAATAAATAAATCACACACACACGCACACACAGAGAAAGGCACACATCAGCCGGCAAACAACGCGCCGCAAACAACGCGGAGAAATTGTCGTACAGAAAAGTTTAGTCGGAAATTAGAAGCCAACGCGTTCGGTTTGCCTCTCTCTCTCTCTTTCTCTCTCTAATATTCTCGCTTACACACGCACACAGTGTGGCCAGAAGGTGTGAAAAAGATTGTTAAACTCGGCGCATTGAATCCGTCTTTTGTATACACATATGTACCACTGTACCATAACTGTAGTTTTGACACTGAACATAAAAAGGTAAGTCTCGTGTCTTTCGTCTTTTGCACTTTGCACTCCATCAACAACTCCCAAGCAGGCCCCGCGACCCCTCCCGCTGCACGACAAACTATTGACTTTAGTTATTTGCCTCTCACAACTTTTGTGTTTGCTGTGGGTCTGCGTCTGCTGGTTGCTTTGGATGCTTAGTTTGCTTGGTGTCTGCAAAATACTGATTTTATTTTATTAAATACTTAATAGTTCCCAATATGTGTGTGTGTGTGTGTGTGTTCAACAGTATATACACAATTTGTGTATAAATATATAGAGCGGCCACTTGAATGATCTAAAAATAAGTTTGTTTTCTTATTTGATTTGCGTTTGTTGTTGTTTTTGTTTTTGTTTTTGGATTCTGTTGGGGTAGCTGCAACCGTGTGCCATAAATCAAGAGGGAGACTGCTTTAATTGAACCGATCGAACAGGTGCATGCCACGATGTTGCTGGCCGTTAATCAGAGGATGCCAGCCAAGTGCGCGTCTCCCTTCTGCTAGTCTATCTATATTTGGGGGCCCTCACTCTTATGTTGGCAACCCTGTCCATACTCTTCTATACGTATACGCAGGGGGGCAGCGGACAGGAGTCGCTCCCGCCTGCTATGCTTGGGCAGCATGCCTTCCGGAACCAGTTCCAGGGTGAACTGATGCGATCGGAACATATGCTGCGTGCAATGGTTGCACAGATCATAGAAAGGGATTATCCCTTGGAAGCAAGGTGGGTTCCATTCCAGTAGTGATTATAATATCATTCATATTCCCGATGCGTTCAATTTACAGCTCTACCGAAGGGCAACCGCGCAATTTGGGCAGTACAGTTATCCGGGACGAGCGCAAGTTGAACGGCAATTTTGTGAATGCTTTGCCAAGTGAGAAGCGCATTCGCAGGGACATCGCCCCATCCTCGCCCGCCTCCATGCACGGCAAGTGAAGCAGCGTCTGAACTAGATCAGCAACTTGCTCCGAACTTTGAGATATTTGCTTATTCCTAATTGCAGCAGATCTTCTGATTGAATTTTTCAATCCGAATCATCGAAAAGCACTGGATGCGCAGGACACGGAGATACGCAAGCGCACGGGAATGAAGGGTGCCGCACCGGGTGGCGATGAGTGGATCTATTTGAACACCTATTGTCGTGTGCCGGAGAAGATAATCACTGGCTTTTGCAAGGGCACACAGGATTACTGCCCGCCAGCGCCGTCTGGGCCAATGGGTGACATCGGCCCAAGAGGATTACCCGGTATTCAAGGTGTGTGTGGCTTGCCCGGCTCCAAAGGCGAGCGTGGCGAGGATGGCGCTAAGGGCTGCAGTGGCTTCCCTGGCAATGCGGGTAGAAATGGTTAACATGGATGCATGGGAGAGAGGGGAGACAAAGGCGAAAATGGGTTTCCTGGTGATAATGGGGAGGAAGGATGGTTTGGCGCACTAGGCCTGAAGGGTAAGTATTGTGTGAACATTGAGCACAGCAAACCGTCTATTGTCAATCTCAATTGCAGGGATGGCTGGTATTCATGGACGACCAGGCACCAATGGTACATCGGGTGCGCCCGGCATCAATACGTGGAAAATGCAGTTCCCCAATGGCAGCGTCACCAATGATTTACTAATACCGCCCTCAATAACAGGTTAGTTAGCCGCGATGGGCATTCAAATGGGATTGAGATGACTACGTGTTTCTTCCTGCAGATGTTAGCTCGCCCAATGTCCGACGCAGCGTTATTGTCGAGGAGGGTAAAACGCTCAACATGAGCTGTTCGGCAACGGGCAATCCACAGCCGCAGGTGGAATGGCGACGGGATGACGGACGAACCATTAATGTAAATGGCGTCGAGCGTGAGTAGCATGCAGTGAAGGCCAGCAGGAGCAAGACTTTAATCTTCTCTACTCCTTCCCCCTCCTCGCCCCTTTCATTATATGCAGTCAGCTCCATTAGTGGCCAGTTTATTAGGTTCACGAACATAACGCGTCATCAAATGGCCGCCTATACTTGTCATGCCAACAATGGCATCGCGCCCGTAACCAACGCCACCTTTCTCGTGGAGGTTCACTGTGAGTACAGCGTTTTGGAACTTTTCCAAGGAGTTCCTAACCACTTGTTCCTGCAGAGGGGCGCCCTTTGATTGTTGATACAGTACAGTGAATCATTTACTAACCAATTCATTGCAGTTGCTCCAATGATATCGGTGTACAGGCAAATGATCTATGCGGAGTACCAGAATAGTGCCACCTTGGAGTGCCAGGTGGAAGCTTTCCCGGAGGCCATACGCTACTGGGAGCGGGCCTATGATGGCAAAATACTCGAACCAAGTGATAAATATCGAATTGAGTCCTATCCAGATGGGTATGTAAACAAAATCAAAACCTTCTCATTTATTGGTATAATTGGCGGATTGTTCCCATAAATAGCTTTAAAACCTCCATGCGACTGACTATAGCAATCTGCGCAAGGATGACTTCGGCTACTATCACTGTGTGGCACGTAATGAGCTGAATGCAACAATGGTTAATTTTGAGATAGCACGTGAGTTAGATCCCAAGACAAAAAATGGACAAACTAGCAAAGTATCAATAAACTTGAATGATATTGCAGCTCAGGATCCGAATAGTGAAACACCCTATGTGGGTAACAATGTCAAGATCTATGGACAGCGACCTCCTGAAAGCGAATGTCCCGTTTGTGACCAATGTCCGGATCCCAGGTAAAGTTGTACATCATCGATAAGTTAATTCCATACTGACTCGAGTATTGGTCTCACAGCCTATATCAATGCAAGGATTCCATACTCAATAACTTTGAAATTCAACCCACGGGCAATCGCAGCTATCCTGGCCTGCCTAAGCGGGTTAAAAGTGAGTCCCAATCCCTAATCGAATAATAATATATGTCAAAATGGGTATCTCCATTGCCAGCATGTTACTTGTATGCAGTGGGTAAACCAGTATTCAACAAGGTTGTCAATGAGAAATTTGCCTCTTGGCTGCGCGACGCCGCCCCCAAGGATGTGGATCGGGAGAAGACATTTGTGACCAACGAGAATGATGCGTTTAATCTATTCGAGTTCTCCACACGCATTCAATATCGCACGAACAGTGTGCCCAGGCACAAGTACGAAATATCCGAGGGATTTCAGGTATGCCATTGACACCTCAACCGTAAAGAAGAAAACTGAAAGACTTTTCCTTATTTTATTATTAGGGCAATGCGCACGTGGTGTTTAATGGGTCATTCTACTATCATCAGAAGAACTCCGACATGGTTGTAAAGCTGGATTTGACGACCTCCAAAAAAATTAGTACGTATTGAAATATAATTCAAGGTAAACATTATTGCAAATAAGAGCTTTGCCTTGCAGGCATACAATTGCCATACGCAGGAGTTTCTGCTGGGAATCGACTCTACACCACGGATTACAACTTTATGGACTTCAATGTGGATGAGGTTGGTCTCTGGGTTATTTATAGCACACACGACTCAAATAACACACTGGTAGCTAAGGTAAATACCATTCACATATACATTACAGGTCCTTCCTTTATTGCATTTTTTATTGTATATTGTATATTGTATATTGTATATTGTATATTGTATATTGTATATTGTATATTGTATATTGTATATTGTATATTGTATATTGTATATTGTATATTGTGTATTGTATATTGTATATTGTATATTGTATATTGTATATTGTATATTGTATATTGTATATTGTATATTGTATATTGTATATTGTATATTGTATATTGTATATTGTATATTGTATATTGTATATTGTATATTGTATATTGTATATTGTATATTGTATATTGTATATTGTATATTGTATATTGTATATTGTATATTGTATATTGTATATTGTATATTGTATATTGTATATTGTATATTGTATATTGTATATTGTATATTGTATATTGTATATTGTATATTGTATATTGTATATTGTATATTGTATATTGTATATTGTATATTGTATATTGTATATTGTATATTGTATATTGTATATTGTGTATTGTATATTGTATATTGTATATTGTATATTGTATATTGTATATTGTATATTGTATATTGTATATTGTATATTGTATATTGTATATTGTATATTGTGTATTGTATATTGTATATTGTATATTGTATATTGTATATTGTATATTGTATATTGTATATTGTATATATATATATTGTATATTGTATATTGTATATTGTATATTGTATATTGTATATTGTATATTGTATATTGTATATTGTATATTGTATATTGTATATTGTATATATGTATATTGTATATTGTATATTGTATATTGTATATTGTATATTGTATATTGTATATTGTATATTGTATATTGTATATTGTATATTGTATATTGTATATTGTATATTGTATATTGTATATTGTATATTGTATATTGTATATTGTATATTGTATATTGTATATTGTATATTGTATATTGTATATTGTATATTGTATATTGTATATTGTATATTGTATATTGTATATTGTATATATATTGTATATTGTATATTGTATATTGTATATTGTATATTGTATATTGTATATTGTATATTGTATATTGTATATTGTATATTGTATATTGTATATATGTATATTGTATATTGTATATTGTATATTGTATATTGTATATATGTATATGTATATTGTATATTGTATATTGTATATTGTATATTGTATATTGTATATGTATATGTATTGTATATTGTATATTGTATATTGTATATTGTATATTGTATATTGTATATTGTATATTGTATATTGTATATTGTATATTGTATATTGTATATTGTATATTGTATATTGTATATTGTATATTGTATATTGTATATTGTATATTGTATATTGTATATTGTATATTGTATATTGTATATTGTATATTGTATATTGTATATTGTATATTGTATATTGTATATTGTATATTGTATATTTATATGTATATTGTATATTGTATATTGTATATTGTATATTGTATATTGTATATTGTATATTGTATATTGTATATTGTATATTGTATATTGTATATTGTATATTGTATATTGTATATTGTATATTGTATATTGTATATTGTATATTGTATATTGTATATTGTATATTGTATATTGTATATTGTATATTGTATATTGTATATTGTATATTGTATATTGTATATTGTATATTGTATATTGTATATTGTATATTGTATATTGTATATTGTATATTGTATATTGTATATTGTATATTGTATATTGTATATTGTATATTGTATATTGTATATTGTATATTGTATATTGTTTATTTCAGCTTGATGCTGAGACACTCAGAATGCAGTACAATTTTAACATAACACTCGATCATAAGCAGTTTGGCGAAATGTTCATCGTCTGCGGCAATTTGTATGCCATCGATTCGGGCACGGAGAGGAATACCCAAATCCGCTATGTGGTCGATCTGTACAAGGGCAAGCTGCTCAATGCAAATTTGCCATTCTCTAATCCCTTCAGCCACACAACTACAGTGGGCTACAATCCCTTAACTGTGGTATGTATTAACAGTACTCGGCCATTCGCCCATTCAATCTGATTGTTTCCCCACTAATTGCCTGCAGGAACTGTACTCTTGGGACAAGGGCAATGCACTTACATATCCAATACGCTACAATGAGCATCGTTTGGCCGGCGATACTATTTAAGACAAATGTTTCACTAATAAATTAAAATTGTTCTTTTTTTTATATGAATCAAACACTGGCAATTTTCTTAAAGGTGCTCGAATATTATAATAGTTTTATTGATTGCATTTCTTGTTTATATTGCACTGCCTAATTATATATGTAAAATTCAAAATATCGAACTGCGTCGTCTATTATATGTGAAGTGCGACAACCAACTGACAAAAGTTGACGAATATCACAGTTATGCATTATGGCAAACAAACCCGTGGACACAATTGCCACACAGCCAATAATTGGTACCCATAATAAACACAGGATTGATGTTATATATAATTATAATTATTTAATATAAACACAAAAAAACTGCACATGCTAATGGGATTAAATTACTTTAATTAAACTTTAATGAACAATTGTAATCCAATTAATTTTTATCTATTTTTATAGAAAGCCAATTTCTAATTTATATATGAGGTTTAAATATATATTAGTCAGTTTCCTCAACTCTAAAATATTTATTCTCTTGCTTGGCGCCAAAAATATGTCGATATTCCACACTTTAGGAAGATTTTTTGTTTTTTTTTTAGTGTGGCAGACAAAGTTGCGGAATTGCAACTGCGATTTGAAACGGCAACGGAATCAAAAAGCACCTTTGCCAACATGGCCGACACAACTGTACCGCTGATACATTGTCAGCCGACAAATTGGCAAAATGATTGACTTACTGACTGAGTGACCAAGTGACTGACTGACTGATTGACGGCTTGTCAATGTGTGCGCTTTCTGTTGAGCGTCGAGTGGATTCTGTTGTTTGACAGATGCCACAGGGAACTTAAACTAACTGGCTAGCTGGCTTCCATCCATCCATCCATCCATCCAGCACAACATGCCACACACCGCACAGCAACCACTGTGCCACATGTCAACCTAGCAACATTGATTGCTCTGTGCTTGACTTTGCATCCTGGCCGGGCACATTTTAATTCCGTTTTCCAGTTGCCTCGGGAAAGCCTTTTGATTCTTTCTCTCTGTGTGTTGCATGTTTCACAATTTGCATATTTCGTTGCCTATTGAAATGGGCAACTCCCGCTCAAATAGCATCCTGCAACGTGTTTTTTGCGGAATTTTCCTTAGAATTTGGTGTAATCAGTGTCGACAAACAGCTGGCTGATTTGATAAAAAGATCATCGAATTGAACCTTCAAATAGCAAACACTTACAGGACTGCTTAAATCCAAAAAATGTACAAATTCGTATAATTTTTCGATGATTTTCGGTTGACCTAAGTTCAATTATTAAGACAGTCTATTTATTATTATTTGGGGGCATATTGCTCTGTGACCTAGTTTAATCTGTTGCGCCTATAGTTCTTCCGTCAAACCTGATTCTTCCACAAATTGTCAAATGTCCGCTTTCGGATTTCTGTTCCTTGCCTTGACACCTTCTTTTGAACTAGATATTTATTGAGCATTTCTCTTTCCTCTTAAGTGGCCGGTAATTATTCAAAATCTATTATTCTCCTGCTAACAATTTTTACTAATACTCTTCGCAGGAGATCTTTTACTTATCTCTATCCTGTACTCAAGTGGTCAATAGGCATGTTTATCTTGAAGATGTGTACACATATTTATAATTTTAGTAGTAGACTCGTATTTATTCTTGGACACACAGCTAATGCAATTTTGAATGTTATTATGGATTAATAAATTCAAACTATCCTTTTTGTGTTAGTCAGTGAATGGTGCTTTATATCAATTACCGTTCACTCATCAACCACTGGCTAATTAAGAGCCATCTGTCACCCATTTGGCTCAATTAAATAAGTATTTGCAGAAGCGCTCGGTAAACTCTGTGTGCGAGCAGTCCTTTGATTGATTTATGCACTTTTAAATAAAACTCGAAAATTTGGCAGTTGGACTTGCCACCGAATGTCCAAAAATGTTTCCAAAGTACCCGTAGCTCCAATCTGTCCATTACCAATTCTCTTCCTAATTCCTTTGCCCATCGTTCAAATTCGCTTTACATCATTTTTCATATATATATATATATATATATATCTTTTTTTTGGACAGGCACAGCTGTTGTCCGACAGCCATTTGTAAGGATAATGCGCCATTGTCAAATTGCCAAGAGCCTCGAGTAGAGTGTGTGTGTCTGTGTGTATATATATATGTGTGTATTTGTATATGTATTTGCACATGGAGTGATGCGAGTGTGTTTTGAAAACAGCTGCTTAGCGCTTATGGTCATTTGGCAGTTGCTTTCACTAGCCTTTCACTTTAGCTGACCATTTTCATGCTTCAGTGGTGCTGGCAGCTGACCAAGTCTGTATCGACACCCGCACGTCACCGCAGGTCACCGCATCACCGCCCCACCGCCACCCGCACCACTCCCTTCTGGGGTCAGGTTATCAAAAACAGTTGACCAAAACTTTGAACTTTCATTATTGGGTTCAAGTGTCGATATTTAACGAAATGTAATTGGAGATGTTTTTAATATGTGGACTGATATCTATTAGTGTGCCTGTGTGCGTATTCACTGGGCCATGAAAACCAATACAATTTTATGGATTCGCTCGGCATGCCCAATACAGCATTAAAGCTATAAATGGCAATGCAAACAACAATTGCCAACACAATGAAATGCACAAAAACAGGGCCAGAGACAGACAAACAGGCAACAGCAATTGTCCAAGAACAACAATAATCCCGGCGTAATATGCCAAACCATGAATGCATTCAATTATTCCTTACGATAATGCGCTAAATAACCGGACATCAGGATATCAAATTTGGGCATGCGAATTGTGTCGGTGTAAAAAAAAAACACTCCGACTCAGGCAATCATAAATAAATACGCTAAAAGCAAATGATGGATGCAAAAATAATAAATCGATAAGCCATCAGTGCGATAATCTTAAGCAAATCGAAAGAGCTGTTTTGATATAGAAAAGTGTAATATATATATACACGAAAATCACTTAAATGGTGAAATAATTAAGCTGGGAATTCATCCAGTTTATACATAGTCTTAATATACATTGACAGATCGCTTATCATATTTTTTTAATTTTTTTTTCTTTCGATGTTTTCTTATCGAGACAAATAGATTTACTGGACGTAATGTACAAGAGTAAAAATGTCACAAATATCCATTGCAAAATACGAGGCTACGTTTTTTTAATGGTTTGGTGTGGAATAGCTAAGCAAAGTGACTTACTAGCTTAATGCATGAATTGATTGGGGATAAGGATCAGTATGAGCAGGATAACTCCAAGTGCTACTCACTGGCTTCATGCCGCTTAACTTTCGACATTCCCAACTCGATTGTTGCTGCTCTGCACTCAGTTTTCATTCTCTTGTGTGTGATTTTAGTTATCATTTGCATTTTGGGATTGTCTGTGTGGGTTTTTATGTGTGTGTGTGTATGTGTGTTTTTTTTTTTTTTTTGTGCGCTGACTGCACTTTAAGCATCCTCTTGCTTTGGGGTGTATCTCAAGTGCTGGGGCCATAGTCGTCATCTCCATGGTGCCGCATTGTGTTGCAGACAATGGTGCAGGTTGCTGCTGATGCTGCTGATGATGCTCTTGTCTGTTGGCTGTCGTTTGCTGCGTGCCACACACAAAAGCGGCAAGAGCACAAAACCCAGCAACAATAACAGCAGCAGCAGCAACAGCAGCAATTGCCGTTGCTGAAATTAAACACTCACACACCGAGAAAGCAAGTGGTGCCCCGCCCCCAGAACGCCCAAATCCAAATTCAGCACTCGGCCAAGTGCAACGCCAACAATGGGTGATGCTTGTTTTATGTGGCAGTCGGCAGCTGCCGCCTTTCATTCTACTTTTAAATACGTTAATTGAGTGCTGCCAATTTTTGTTAATCTTATAAATCTTTTTTTGTTTAGCTATTTTTTATTGCTTTTGATTTTTTTTTTATCGTTGGTTTTCTTATTGCTGTTGTGTTTTTTTTTTTGGACTGCGCCAATTGAAATGTTAGCCAAAATGTGTCTTGACCAAATTGCCACTTCTATATGCTCTGTAGCCATTAAATGTGTGTGTGACTTAATTCGAATGAGTCTTAACTATGATCATATAGAGTCTGATAAAAGTCATCAATTTTTTCCTTTCTCTTATTAGAGTTGTGCTTTAAAAATATTCAAAATTTTTGCAAAATTGCATAACAAAAAAAAATTGTGAAATAAACATAGAAATGCGTTGGATGAATTAAGATATACATTTTGATGCACGATTTGAGATTGTTGTATTTCAGAGCGAGTCATATGACTTAATTAATTCAAATATAGAACAAAAAATTGTGATAAATAAATTTTGAATTCAAGCCCCTCTGCAGGGAGTCCTCTAGTCGAAATAAAAATAAATATTTATTGAAAACAAGCATCAATTAACACAACTAAATGTTGTTGCTGTCAAAACTAAGTTTATTCCTTTTCAAGTATTTTATATTACAGATGTTATGTATAAAATTTAAAATATATATCTAATATTTTTTGCTCTCAGTGTATGTTCGAGTCGAGCAGATAATATTGTCTTGCGTGGCTTTTTGGTGACATTTTCAATCGCTTCGCACTGACACTTTACGTTTTATGAGCACCATTAAACACACACACACACTCACACACACTCACACACACACACTCACACACACACAAAGGCCCGCCCCCCTCCCCCTGTTGCATGGTCCCCTGCTGTGGCATCCTTCCCTGCACCGCGCTCTTGCTCGCTTTAGTCCACTTCAGTGGACGAGTCTCCCTTGACGCGTGTTATGGCCGTTGAGGCGCTTATGCGCTCATTAATTTCGCTTGAATGAAGTTCAATGGAACTGTCGGACAACATCCCTATTACGACTCTGTACTCCACTGCCCACTGCTCCTCCGTTCACCTTTGCAGATAAAAGGATTGTGAATTTCAACAGGCGAATGAGAAATGATTTTGCAGTTCCTAACAAATGTGGCCCAAACAACTGGCTTACCCGCCCAGTTGCAACAGAAGTAACGCTCGCGTGTTACTCCTGCGATATGCATGGCTGAAAGAGAGACGTAAGGGGTAAAAGGCATAAACAGTTAACTTATAAATGACCAACAATTAAACAACTGAAATACTTAGCAACAGCTTAGCAACTGGAATCTATGTGGCACTATTCGAAGCTTAGAAAACAGCACAAATCATTTACTCCACAGATAGCCCCACAATGCCCTGTTGCCCTCTTGACCAACAACCCATACCCATATCTTAGACATAAGCCCATTCCATTTCCTTGCCACACAATAAATCATTGACATGTGTGCGGTCGAAATCAGGGCCATAATATCAAAGGTGTTGCTCCACAAACAATGATAACACTTAGTTGCCGAATGTTGCAAACTGAATAATTGCATTTCTCATAGATACAACTGAAGTATCTATGCAAAGATATGTGCCTAATTCTTGTATAAGGTTAAGCTTAAAATGCTGGTAATAATTTTTATAAACATACTTTCCAACACTATCACACAGAAAAAAGCGGATGACGATTATCTTTTATGACATAATTGACTGGTGTCGGGAATAGAAGAACGGTCATACAGGCAGGAATGGTTAGCAGAGATGCCCCCATTACAAGACCAGAACCGTATTCTGACGGCGGAATGCGAATCTTGGCTCTAGATTCTCTCACTATTTTTGTTACTAAATACAAGTAAAACTGAGTGAATGTAAGTTAAAACTGTCTGCTAGGGAATAAATGCCAACTATCAACGCAGCGTGGATATAAAGTTAAGTGAGTGTTGCTGATGTGTTCACAGCAGCAACATTGACAAAGCTGCGGCAACAGCAAATGCAGCTGGCACAAATTGGCTTAAAGTTGGTAGCTTGTTTGGTTAGCTAGTCGAAAAAGTATGCGTTCTGCCACACACTGTTCTCAAAAGGAACACATCTTGCAACACACACACAACTAAAGATTGGACATAAAAGCTGCAAACATTTCAATTGCAATGCAAAATAGTTTACTGGGTGTTGCTGCTGCTGTTTCTGTGTCGGTATGTGTGTGTGTGTGTGTGTGTGTGTGTGTGTGTGTGTGTGTGTGAGTGTGAGTGTGTGTGAGTGTGAGTGTGTGTGTGTGCTTGTGTTTTCTATGTTGAAAGTATTTCGCAGCGTTGACGCTAAATATTACAACCGTGTCAACTTCCTCTAATGCTACTGATACTGCTGTTGCTGTTGCTGTTGCTGCCTGCCACATTTACTGGGCGACCCTTTGCATAAATAACGGCAAAACACATACGCACTCACACACACACACACACACACACACACACATACAGTTATATTTAAGGGTTTTATAAAATATTCATATGCACATGGCAGCCTTTGAAGCTATCAACACACAGCTATGGACACATAAGCAATGGCAGAGCCCAAGCAAATGGAGCAAGTTTTCGTGCAAAATTCTATAAATTGAGACTTTACCTACAAACATGCTACATGCTACATGCTGCGCGGCCAGTGAGGAATGTAACAAAATTTATGCAAATTTCAAAATGTTCAACTGTTGCTGTTCCACACTACACACACACAACACAATGCCAAAATAAACAAATGAAGACACACACAGCAATGGCATTGCCTACTTTGAGGCGCACATTTATATTGGGTGAAGTGTCAACTCGTCGTGGTTCTGATCTCAAGTCCAATGTTTTAAGTGGTTGCCACGGTCCCCTAACCATTCCCCAGGCGCACCGTATCCCAATGAAACTAAACTAAATGGGCGGGCAATGGAGCAAGGGGGCGGCAACCCTTTAATGTCAGCCTCTTTTGACCTTCATCGTGCACATACATAAAATGTGCCCATTTTTATTGTTGTTTTTTGCTCTTGCTGTTGTTGCTTGTGGGCGTTTTCTCAGCTTGTGTTGTGCCACAAAATTATGACCACTATGATTAATGCATTCTAAATATTATGTTGTATTTGCAGTTGCTTTGAATTTTAATTAGATACGTTTCAAGTAGCATTTATCATTAATATTCCTTGACTTAATTTAATGTTAAAAAAATAAACGTTTGTTTTATGTTCACTTGATTTAATTCGTTTTTTCTTTCCTTTGCACTTGTGCATTAAACGTTTGTGCGAAAAATTCGCATTTTCCTTTCATTTTCTCTCAAAAAAATGCATCTGTTATTCAAATTCAGTCCTTCTGTATGCCTTACAGACTTAAACGTTTAACTAGCTAAGCTGCAAACAGACAAAAGTATTGAGTGGGGACTCGTATTATTTATTTATTCAATCCACTCAAACCACTCAATCGAACTCAAGGGATGCCTCCACACTCAATTTCACTCATACATATTCATTGCCATTGTCGGAGGAACCTAACCAAGTTTTAAGCACTGAGCCACTTCATGTGTTTTGCCGCAAAGCACTTCAAGCAAACTCGTAACAAATTTCGATATTCCGTTTCAACTCAGTACTGAGAATGCTTTTGCTGTGCTTCAGGAAGTTATGGTACCTACATTAATATATATATATATATTATATATAATATTAATAAATATAAACGCAATATTGATTTTCATTTTAATAGGCTTTCAATAGCATTTCAATTTAAAAAAAAAAAAAAAAAAAAATAGCTGCACTCCCACCTACTGGAACACTTGTAATCTCTATGGGATGTGGAATATATAAGTCATTCGATAACCAATACAAAAAGTATTCCACTAACATATTTAGCCCAAAGCAATAATGGTTTTAATATAAGTCGAGAATCAAAATTTCTTGGCCAACAGATCATCCTTAATTTCGACTCTTTATATTCATTTATAAGAAAAAATGAGGAAACCACTACAATAATGTGAATAGTAACCATCACATTTAACTAAAGGGGGTTGGGTGGGTGTTTGCATGGAACGAGGTATAGCATGTTAATAACTGGGGGCGTGGCATGATGGTTGCTTCTCAGTGTATGCAACATGGAGTTGAAAATGGATTGCAGCAACAAGCTGCATGTGTGTAAAACCACTTATGCTTCAGCGCGCTTATTGCCAATTTTAAAAGCCTCATGAGGCCTCGGGTGGTGCGATGGTACAGTGGTGCAGTGGTGCGGTAGTGCAACTATACAGGCCAATCACCTTGATTTGTGTGTGCAGCATGTGCAGGCAGCCAGGCGTAGCTAGAATTCAATACACTGCAACTTGTTCAAGCCTGAAGGATTCTCAACATTAACATTCGAAAAAGGCCATCTGCTGTTGCTGCAATAGGTATGAGCCATTTAATTGCGCAACTTGCGCATGTTTTACAAGTACTCCCAGTCCTCATGGCACACACTCAAATAAAATAAAAATAAATATTTAAAAAAAAAAGGCAAAAAGCTGCTACCCCAGCAGACAGAAGTCCTTCAAAACGACTGACGACGAGATACCCTCAACGCTGTTCGTGAATATAATATTCCGTCAATAAAATGTGTATTTTATATTAATTGGAAGGCTAAAACTTTAAATTTGAGAATTTTTATTGCTTCCGAAAATCGATCTAAAGCCATAATTTGGAATCGGAGAAATTTGTTATAAATATATAAATGAAACTGCATATGATATTCAAGAAATTATATTCGAAATTTGAAAACATTTAAATTGCTGATCAAGAACATAATTTTTTTAAGGGGCTCGCACAAGCAGAATAAACGCATTGCGGCACGTTCTAAAATCTTGCCTCCTACGATGTTTGCCAGCTTTGCAAAATGTGGTTTTTGTCTCGATGGGAAGTCAAAGGACTTTTCTATACTCGTCCTGTGCATATGGATATGAGACAAATCAGTTGAGGCATTCTTAGTCATTGCATCTTTCGTTATTTGCTTTTAGTTATATTTTCTATATTATTTTATTCTTGGTTTATATCTTGCGTCTCGAATTTTAATGAGTTAATTTGTCTTTTTTTTTTATTTATTCTGCATTCTCAACTACAGATATGATAATTCTACTTTTAGGTGGCACTTAAAAATAAAATGCGCAGATGAAGCATCTAAATATTTATATATATGTCAGACAATACATAATATTTATATCGATATAAATCGAAATCCCAATAAAGAGGTATTTTTAATAATTTGAATGTTCATCGGTCAACTTACTGATTCAAGTTCCGCTCGTTGGAGCCGCTCTGACTTTGCACATTCTCCGTATGGCGGCGCTCCTTGTGCACGATGCCCATCAGTTTCATCCATGGATTGTTCTGGGAGCCATGGCCTCCCATGCCGCCACTCTGCCACATGGTCATCTTGGCGGCTTGGGCGTTGCACTGGCAGCTTATCCAAAACGCGCGACTCGATTAAAAACCAGACGTAGAACGCGACAATAATTGCATAGGCTTAAGCTATAGCTTTACTTTTTATATAGTGTTTTTGAACTGTAGTATTGACGATATGCAGCAGAGAGAGAAAGAGAGAGAGATAGTGAATTTGAGAGAGCACAAAAGAGTTTCGGACGCGTTTTTTTGCTGTTATTGTGGTTGCTGCTGCTGTTGCTGCTGCTGCTGCTGCTGCTGCTGCTGATGATGCTGTTGCCGTTGCTGTTGCTAGTAGAAGCATTAAAAATTCTGCTGCATACTCTGCGAGGTTGCACAATTATTTTTGGCCGCTGCAATTTATAGTATTGGATGGAATTCAGCTCAGAATTTTATTGTGGCTTAGTTGTTGTTGTTGTTAGAGTTGCTGTTTGTCTGTTCCTGTGCTTGTTGCTGTTGTTGCTGTTGTTGTTGTTGTTGTTGTTGTTGTTGTTGCTGTGGGCGGCTGGCGTTGCGTTCTGTGTTGTTTTGTATTTGTGGTTTGTTTCTACTTCAGCTATCTGCTTCTTCGTTTTATTTTGCAGTTCAGTTATGTTTTTAAGTTATTTTGTAGATATTTTGCCAATCAACTTTTGCGGCATTTATTTTTGGTCATTGGTTTTTGGCGCGATTTCTGTTTGTGGCTGCTTGTTATTATTATTATTTTTTTTTTTTGAGTTTGTGGTTTTGTTTAAAGCTTCGGTTTTAGATGCGTTATTTATTGTATGTTACAACACTTTGGTTTGGTTAAAATTTAATATAATTATTTTTAGCTAAAGCCTTATTTAGTTTGCTCTTCACGCATAATGTCTAAAATTAAGAATCACAATGGCGTAAATTGGTTTTATTGAATTTAAATTATTTTCTTATAATTTGATGCTTTAATTTCTAATTACTAATTTATTTATTTATTTTTTTTTTAATTGTTTAATTCTAATTATTGTTAAGTTTTTATATTATGTCAATTTTATTATTCAGCTGAGCAAATTTAGTTTGCATTCAAGCTAATAAATACGAGTTGCTCATTATGTATTATTTGAAATCTATCAGTTATTATTGCCTTGCATTATTTGTTTATTAGTTTTTATTTGTATATTTGCATTTGTGTTTAGATTATTCGTTATAAGTTATCATATGTCTCTAACTAAATTGCGGCTGGCCTCGATTTGCTTATTGGGCTGTTATCGTTTATTATCATTTCTGAGTATTTATACAAAAAAAAAAAAACTAAATACATTCAGGTTTTGCAATTATTCGAATTATTCCACTTATGTTTCTCTTCTTTCTTTATATTTTATTTAAATATTTGGTGATATGAGTATGATATCCGGCATAAATAAGAGCTGCAAGAGAAGAATCAGAATTTAATTAAAATTTTTAGCTTACAGGAGTTTTTACAAATAATATATAATAATAATACATATACACAAATCTATTGATTTGAATTTTTACTACTAAACAGATGTCAAAATAAATACGGTTCGAGGATTATAGGTTATATATATATATACAAGAATTATATTGGATTTGTTGAATTTCATGCTCTGAATTATATTCAGCTTTAACCACCCATTTTAATAAATATTATTCACATTATCTGTTCTTTGTTAATCATCATATAATTATTATTTAAAATTGCCGAAACTCCCATAGACACAACACCAAATAATTTCACAATCACCCAAAGTCCAAAGATATGCATCATATATATATATAAACTATCAATCAAGACCAATGCCATTAAAATCTGTTGAGCTCTATTAAATTCTTTATTAAAATAACTGAAGACTATTTCCATTTATCTAACAATTTCTTAATATATGTTATATCCTGTATCTCGCCTATATGCCGATCAAAACTGACAGCCCCATCAGCATCACATGCGGTGGATATATAATGGCTGGTGGTGACAGAGACGGGGGCAGGGGCTGACTTTTGCCTCATACTGAATTCTTCATGGTTGGAATGGCCAAAGGCAAAAACTGACAGCAGCTGCGACCAAAGCATAGTCTCTTCGATTATATGAGGGGGAGAGGGAATGTGTGTGTGTATTTGTGTGTGGGTGTGTGTGTGTGTGTGTGTGTGGTGTGTGTGTGTATGTACATGTGTGCTTGTGTGCATATTGCAATAAACGTCGTAATATGCACATTATAAGAGCTGCTAAGGCACAAACGCACTTTGCATGCGGAAACCAAGAGTTGAGGAACCTGCCCCTCTGGGCAGCTAGTTGCCCACAGTTTTTGAAGGCATAATTAAAAATTTGGCCTAGAGGCAACTCGCACACACGCTCACACACACATATGCACATTAGAGTAAAATTGAGTGTAATTAATATTCATTGCACTTGGCTTTGTGTGTTTGAATCTCTTCCTCTCTCTTTGCCTATTTTCCTGATGTGCTCGTGTGTGCTCCTAGCTGCATTTTGCCTTTGGCAAGTTGCACGAATTACCATCTGGCAATTTTCCACGCCTGCAGCAGTTTCATCAGCAGCCTCAGAAGCATCTGAATAACGACACAAGCAGCAATTTGCCACAAAGCTGGCAAACAAAAAAAAAAAAAAAAAAAAAGCCCAAGGAAATAGAAGTAGTCTTGTCGACACAACTCGACTAGTTGACACCCTGACAACTTTTTCATCGATGTCGCCTTAGATATTTAAATTAATAAAACTATTAAAATTTTACTTGTGAATCTTGTGTAAGCCAAAGCCTTTTCTTCAGCTTGTTTTTTTAGCAGCAATAAATTTTTTATCAATATGTGCATGGCACATCTGAATCTCTCGCTGGATGAACAAGACAATTATAAATACTTATTGGGGTATATATATATATTGTATAATCCAAGTAATACGAGAAGCTAAATGAAAAATAAAGAGTTTATATAATTTCTCCATGCATTACTCATTTCAGTACATTTAAAAAAAAAAATGACACAACAATTAAAATGAATTGGGTCCTTGGAGAAGCGTTTGGCAACTGCCAAAACCCATCAGCAACTGCAAAAATGAGGAAATGTACAAGTGAAAATAAAACAAGTGAAAAATAGTGAGTAACGTATGTGCTTATCAGAATAAATTACGCATACACACACAGATCAGCGAATGTATGGCCTGTGAATGCTCTCACTTTTACGCAGATGTAAAAATTTAATCTTGCTACTTTGCTTTTCAAAATGCAACGTGTCAACAGATGCTTTGAGAAATGATGTTCAATTTATAACTTAGATCACAGCTCGACGAAATTTATAAAAGTCAGTGCATGAAATATCAAAAAGGTTTTAAGCCAAAACCGGAACTGCAACTGTACCGATTGAAATTGAGAACCGCAACACGAAATTTAGTCGCACTTCAACAACCTAGTTACTCAAATGTTATTATTATTAAGCCGAATTACTTACTGAAAAATATGAATAAACAAATAGATAGCTTGTCTGTGTTGCAACACATTCGATTTTAAGCATATCAGCATCAGCAGGACTCCCTTACAGGCAGTGGCTGATGCACAGCTCCGTTTAGCTCAGTTCAGTTGAGTTGCGCTGAGCTGAAGCCGAAGCTGAAGCCGAAGCTGAAACTAAGTTTTGCCAGCAACGCATCGGATTTATGTTTAACAAATTTATTGTCATATTGCAGAATGCACTGAAGCGTGTCGCATTCAATGAGAATGTGCCATCACATCAGCATCAGCATCAGCATCAGCATCAGCATCACATCGCCGGAGCATAGGAGATGTCCTCCTCTTAATACATACTTTTCCTCCTACTCATTGTGATTGTGACGGCTGTCGGGGTATGTCCTTTCTCCCTTTGTCGTTCGTCGTTTGTCGTTTGTCGCTTGTCGCTTGTCGCCTGATGGCAGCGCTTCAGCTCAACGATCTGTCAACGTCAACGCTGCGTATGATAAATTTTTATTGTTCAGCCACTTCTCAGGCATCTCACGGTTGAGCAGCTCCCATCCTTGCATCAGGCACCGCACAAAAGCGAAATAATATGAATTGAAATAAACGCCAACAGGAAAACCCCTTAAGTGCGTGCCCAAAATGAACGCCGCTAATTACGCATGGGGCTTTATCATTTATTGGCATGCCAGAGGCCAAATAGTACACAATAATATATATATATATATATATATATATGTATATATATATAAATCCATATATTACAATAAGCCAGCTGGCGCAGCTTACTGAAAAGGCATCTATCTCATAAAAGACATACACATATGTGTATCAGACAGCCATAGCTTCAGGCACAACATCGAGTTCCCGCAATAAATAACAAGTTTAATGCATTTATAAAAATATATATATATTATTTATTTTATTATTTTTTTTTTTTGCAACTGCTGAATTTTTGTAACATGCTGTAACGTTTTTGCTCTTGTCACAAAATTTACTGTCAACGCAAATAAATGTTGCTAAAAACCCCATAAAATAATGTCTGGAAATAACTGAAAATTGCGCTGCAATCAAGAATTTGGTCTTTTGTAGTGATGATAGAATGGCTGTAAAATAAGTTGTTTTGATGAAATTTTGATGCCATGGAAATTAATACTCAATTCATTTCACAAGCAGTTTGTATTTCAAGAAAGTAAAGCGCAGCTGTATAATTAAATAATTTATTATTCAATTAAAATCTGTCAGAAGCGAGAAATTCTGTGTCTCAGCAAACTAATATTTATTATATGCAATTGGTTAGGTAACATTTTTCGACTACGCTGGCCATGTTACTATAATTCCTCTTTATTTGAACATTGTCAACTGGATAAATGGACACTTCCATTAAAAAATTAAATAAAATTGTCGCAGATATGCGACTGTCACCTGATTAAGAAAACGTTGTGTCTGCTGTTGCAATCTGTATTCGCTTTGTTCGCTGCCCCAAAAAGCTGCACATTAAGTTGAAATGCCGAGTTTGTCTGCGCATTCGGCAATTAGCTGAACAAATTTTAAATGTGAAATGTGAGCTGACATCGCGGTGCTGCGGCAGTGTTGAGATTGCTATGACCTGCTATTTAAATTGCCTGGTAATTAACCGTCGTTGTCACCTTGCTGCTGCTACCTGCATCCCACTCCACCCCATCGCACCTTAGTCAACCACACACCTCCCCCGCCACCACAGTCAGCTCCAAAAAAAGTTTTTGCTATCTTAAACGGCTACCAAAGGATACTGCGAGAGGCGGGTAAAGCGGGTGTTGTGCCAGATACTTGCAAACAAAAAAAAAAAAAAAAAACCAATTTCAAATTAGGCGTAAAATAGGAATCTGGTGAACTGGTAATACCATTAGAGCCAGAATCAGAGCGTAGACAAAGTTTTTTTTTTTGGCTCACATAATGATATATGGAAGTAAATCGCGTGCATAGCATTTTCAATTTCCTATTAAAAAAAAAAAAACACACACACAAAGACTGTATTGTATTACAATCACAATTTGAAAAAATGTATTAGTGAAAAAGAAATAAATATTGTGACAGAACTTGAGGTGTGCAAAATTTATATAATATATATGACTTAAATCGTAATCAATGATTGGGTAAACATAAAATACTTAAGCAACTTTCCCATTAGTAAAATCAATTCTAAATCAAAATTATGATTGTGTAAAGATTGCTAATCAAATTAATTGAAGTTCGAAGACAATTTTATAATTAAGTCAATATGTCCTCTGATATTAAAATTATGTGTAAAATTTGAATCACATACATAATTTTCTGCTATTATTTCTCAGTTTACGGCTAAGAGGGTTGGTAGGCCAATTTAATTGGGGTTCACAAATTTTGTTCATTAGCTGTTTTTAGGGCCCGCAAATACTAATTAACATCAGAAAACCATTTATGGGCGTGGCAAGGCCGCTGACACATTTGGCTTTGAAGTCATTGGGGACAAAAGCAAGAATAATCAACATGCAGGAGGAGCAGCAGCTCAACCCTGATCCTGGCAAGTGACGCCAACGCCATGGAAACCACAAGCCATTTCTCCCACTACAACCCTCAACTCTGCGTTGGAAAGTTAAAAGTGTAAAAAGCCAGATAAAATCTCAAGTGCACTAAGCTGTGGTCCCCAATGGAATATTTAATTAAGGGACACCATGGTTACCGCTATTGCAGCAGCTCAAGCTCAAGCTCAGGCAGATGCTGATGCTGATGCGGCAGATGCTTTGTGGTTACCCAGGGGAGCGTGGGCAAGGGAAATAACTTGGCAACGACGCAAGCATGAGCAACAACAGGTTGTAGTCATGGTTGCGGCAAGTTGGATCAATACATGCCAAATGGTAGATTAGCTGGCGGTGGACGGCTGGTGGCTGGTGGCACATTGCGCGGCTAGTTGCAACTCAGCGGCAATTGCCAATTGGCATTTGGCAGCTAACGGAGACGGAAGTAAAAGCACAGCAAAGCACACTACACGATGGTAGGGAGAGCAAAAGAGTGGCCATGCCATTAAATACCGTTAACAAATAATACAATTTAATTAAAGCCACCCAAGAAGAAGCTGTCGAAGAAGGAAAAGGCCCGTCTCGAGGCCGAACAGGCCGAACTGCTTCGCATCGAAATGGAAAAGGAAAAGTTTGTAGGAAAAAAGAAACAAAAAAAAACCATTAAGGAAAAAAAAAAATAAAATAATAATACCACTAAAAGGAAAAATGTCTATCTTAGCCAAGCCTGTTATTAATAATTATGTTTTAAATATTTATAAATAATATAACAAATCTTTCGACCGATCATCGGACATTGTTTTGGCTAACTATTGGAATGGAAGATATTTTACATAGTGGTTGTGCTAAGTATCAAATTGAGCTGACCATATTTTCGCACCTCTTCTCCGCATACAGACTAAAAAAGCTGGAGGAGGCGCGTCAGCGAAAGAAATTGGAAATGGAGCAGGCCAAGCATCGCCAACAGCATGAGGTGGCAGAGAATCGTCTGCGTCGCGGTCAGCTCAAGGATAGCATGAAGTTCTTCGATGCCGTGCATACCACCATCGAGAGCATCAAGGCTGGCGAGCGGCAGGAGTGCGACTGGGAGAAGTTCATGCGATGCAATGGGCTGCCAAATGCGGCCAGTCCCAGTGATCTGCGCAAATACATCCATCAGTGGCACGCGGACATTGCCCAGCGACAGCTCGAGGCACGCAACTGGCTGCTGCGCACCGATGAGCGTACCCTGCTCACCCAGGATGCCAATGTGCCGGATCTGACGCGCTCCTCGCTGCGGCAACAGCAGGGCAACCTCGGCGACGTCTATGCCCAACGGATCAAGGAAGTGCTCGGCGTAAGTGCTCCAAACTAATATGAACGACCATTCTTTGGCTTGGAAGAATTGAAATCTTGGTTGACTTTTTCACTAAATAAATTGACAGATTCTCAACGAACTGGATGAGTCCCTGTCGTACACTCGGTCGCGATCTGTTCACGTGGCCGCCGATCTCGTCAAGCTAAAGACGGAGATGCGAGTGTTCCTCAAGCAGCACCTGGATGAGTTCACCCACAAGACAATGTCGCACATTGAGCGCGACATGGAGTGGGTTATTTGCACTTGGTTGGCTCAGCAGGCATCAATTATAAATCTGAAATTTTGATTGCAGAATCGATAGGCCCGGCGTCTCCAAGCACATCTACTGTTCACCTGTTTTTCAAAGTTTCATTTGGACATTCTCCAAGGACGCTCAAATGTAAAGTCCTAAAATCACCGTTGATTTGCCCAATCCCTTATAATCTCACGCTACCCCTCTGACAATCTCTGACTTAACTCTGTATCATTTCTCCATCTCTGATTCGGATCTATCCCCCACTATGCATTCAGAGCTGTCAATCCCAAGGCGCGCATAGGTGAACAATCGGCCCACAATGAGATCGATTTCCCCACCATTGAGATGAACATCTCGCTGCCACCCACTGTGCTGCTGCAGAGCTCAGCACTGCGGGGTCTTTGGCTGAACTACGATCACTTCAGTGACTACTGCAGCAGCTTTCAACTGAGGCACGCTCGTTCCCAAAATGCCAGTAAGTGTGGTTTTAATTTGAAATGCTTTCAAGAATTATTTATTTTATTTTTAAACTGAATTCTAAAAGAAGTAATAGTAGTCATTATCTGGACAATAAATAATAAGAATGATTTGTCTTGGAGCGAAAGCCTTTCCCCGCGTCATGGATTGCCTGGATAAGAATATATACCTAAGTCCCACCAGCGTTGTGTACTCAATCAAAGTTTATTCAAGACTTTTCTTATAGTTAACATTATAAGTATCGATTAATGAGAGACTTAACATAAGTAGTGATGCAGGGTTGCATTTAATGTAAAATAAAATTTGAAAATTCTGTTATTTTACATTCAATGCAACCGTGCATCAATTTGCAGTTTGCTGCTATAATCTAAATAATTGCATGATGCAAACACTGTACAATAAAACAATGATCAAATAACTAGATATTAACAGATCTGTGTATAACCTGTATCTGTATATATATATATATGTATATCTGTTCACTCTGCCTCAGCAATTCTGCGACAAACGAAACGAGAGTGGCGCAAACGGAAAGAGATTTTGCAATCGATGCTGGACGAGTGCGCGCGGGAAATTCCACTGTCGGAGCTGGAGCAGCTGACACAGGAGCAGCACTCGGCCAGCTCACAGCCGCCGCGGGAGCGCAGCTACGATATCGACAAGCTCTATGCCCAGTACGAGGATGAACTGAACAAGGCGCGTCGTCGAGCCGTCGGACCGGAAGCGTATGGCATGCTCGAAACAGATGTGAATCTGCGCAAGTATCGCATCATTGGCGGCGTTTATTGCATCGATTTCCTGGAGACGCCGCAGCAGGATAAGCAGCTCAATGCTCGCTCCTTCATACGCACCGGTGGGTCTCAGCCAGTTCAAGCCCAAATCTCGGCAACTGTCTATCTGATCAGTTAATATGCTCGATTGCAGTTTCTGCGGCCAACAGTTTGGTGCATAAGGATTACTATCAGACCTACAAGCCACCGCCGCCGGTGTTGCCGGGTGTGCGGCGGCTGCCCGAAGAGATTGAGGCCGAGATGCGCATGATTGAGGCGGCCCTGGACAAGCTCGCTCTGGTCACTCTGCAGTAAGTTGAGCACTGTTAAGCACCCAGCTAAGTTTAATGCACTTGCCTTGCAGGCTGCCTGATTCTGTGATTTGGTTTGAGCCACCGATTGCCTGTCGCTGGGAGACGCACATCGAGACGCTCGAGTCGCAGCTGGCGGATGGCGTTAAGCCCGTATTAGATGCAGCTGCAGCTACGACTGCGACAGCA
This sequence comes from Drosophila fungiperda, assembly GCA_035042345.1. NCBI lineage: Eukaryota > Metazoa > Arthropoda > Insecta > Diptera > Drosophilidae > Drosophila > Drosophila fungiperda. Next base: position 260,709 of record JAWNLM010000137.1, on the reverse strand, counting down.
GCGGCTACCACAGCCACGCCCACCGAGGCGACACCACTCTCGACGAACGCACAGCCCACTCCGCTGAAGAGTTCGCCCCGTGGTCCGCCCAAGCACCAGCTGCGCTCCCACAAATCGGATCTGGCCGCCATGCAAACGCAGACGCTGCGCGAAATTGGCGATTTCGATCTGCGCTCGATTCCCGCCAATGTTGATCTGTACGGGCTGGTCAAGGACTTTGTGGTGCCGCGACTGCCGCAGGGCTTCTGTGTGCGCCTCGAGCAACAGACGCCGCAATCGAGCAGTGGACAACAGCAGCGACAGGTGATGTTCCTGGCACGTCAAGCCCATGTGCGACTCGGCCAGCGTTCATCAGCCAAGCAGGATGTTGCAACACGAACAGCAGCAGCAGCAGCAACGAAACAACAAACGGAGTCCATTGGCATTGGTGCTCAGTTTCTGGACTCAGCTGGGCCGGCAGAGCTATTTCCGCCACTCTGCTTTGACAAGCTGCTCAAGTTTCGTTCGCAGACCCGTCCACCGCCCGTAACGCCCAGCGGATGCTATCTGTTCTCGCAGCTGATCGAGGACATGGATCGGTTGTGGCGTATGCAGCTGCCCCGTACGCAGCAGGAGGAGCTTTTACATCAAATTTCGGAGCAGCTCTCGGCCAGCGGCTCACAGCACGATGTCACCGAGGAGGATCTAACCGAAGACATGCGCCCTTTGAGCCAGGAGCTGGTCGAAGTTCTGCAGCCAGCTGCAGCTGCTGCCGCGTTTGCCTACTACACTGGTATCTCCTTTGTGCGGGACACCCAGCAGAAGACCAACGAGATGGAGACGACTCCAAAGTCCGCTGTGGGAAGTGTGGACAGCAGCGAGGACGATGACGATAACGAGGACAGCCTTCTCGAGCTGCTCGACGGCGGCGACGCCGGCGGTGGCAGAGAGTCCTCCACTGGTGGCACCTTACAACAGATGCTAAGCAGAAATAGCAACAGTGACAACTGCGATAGCGAAGCGTATGTAAATCAGTCTAAAATTATCCATTCTTCTCTATTTTCTTCAATCCCTGCACCCATTCAAACAGGGCAAGCAGGGATTCATAGAGTAGTGCAACAGCTGCAACACATGCAACAGGCAGATAGGCAGACAAACAGACGGACTGATAGGGATCCAGAGCCGATTCCATTTAGTATACAGTCTTTAGAGACTAGTTTAAAGTATATCGATAAGTATCGATTTCCGATATCAACAATTTTTAAGATATTTTACTTTTACTTTTATAATTTAAATCAATTGGACGAAAAACAAAGTAATTTAATTTAATTTTTATCAAAATACTGTCGTTCAATTCGTACTATTTTGAATAACATATTTAACTTATCAAAGGTAAAAACTTGGATTCAGTATATCTGCATATTAGGATACATAATTCTAACGTATTTATAAATTTGCGTCTCATTCTCTCCGCTTGGGATAGTCGCAGACTAAAACGGAGCAGCACAGCGGCGATTACCCAGGGCAAGTGGAGCACACGGGATGTGCACGACACCAAGTTCAATGAGGACAAGCTCTCCATACAATTTCGCACAGGGCGACTGGGTGAGTAACGCCCCACATGTGCCCCATTTATGGTGCACCTATTGTGATGCAGTCTCAATCAACAACAACTCTACCACAAAACAGGCATTTTTGGCTTCGCACTGAATAAATATAGCAATATGCCATATCAAACTTGGGATCTGCGACCCGATTTCAAGAAGTAAGAAACAAGCACTTTCACATGGCAAAATTTTACATTGTTTTGGCTTGCATTTCAGTCCGGGCACAATACTCTTTAGCTTCACCGCATCGCTAATCAGTTTGGACATGACCATAACTGAGTCCGGCTACACTGTTAACAATTTCCAGGGTGGCAGCACTCAGGTGATTACGGACATGCTCGGCAAGACCATGTCCTTGGCCGATCTGAAGGCGACCCTGATCCTCTCCGCTGTCGATATCTTTCCGGATGAGGACGCCTTCTGCTACACAGAGGGCTCCTGCGAGAAGAACTATGTCATGGAAATGCATACGTATGCCTGCATTTCCACTGTGGCGCTTTCGCACAACTTTAGCTGGTCGCGTTGGAATCTGTTGGCGGGCTCCAGGACTGCCGTGCTGCTCGTCAGGGAGCTAATGGAGGGCAAGAAGGTGCCATACTATTCGACACTGCTGGTGACACCACTTAAGACCTCGATCATTGACTGTACCGAAGTATCGGCCAGTTTCAATGCGGTTGGCATCCCCGGCATGGAATACTATGCGGATCTATATCAGCTCTCCCAAGCGCATGCACAGCCCGTCAACATGGAAAAACAGCGCACAATGTGTCCTATTCTCAGAGATAATGTTGCCAGCATCCTAATTGGCATCAGGCCACTCAGCTTCTGCTGAGCAACAATTGACTTATTCTTTTGTAATGAATAAATAACAATTAAGCCATTTAACTGTCTAAATTTACCTGTAAGCCAATTAGTTAACTCATCCATGTTCAATTATTCACTTCATTTGCATTTTAAGCCTTCATTTTAGCTCTACCAAAACTGCCTACATTTGGCACAGTCTTCCCATTTTGGCTAAAATGATAAAAGTTATTCACATGCAACGAGTTTTAACACTTGCCTTCTGAGTGACATATATGTCCTTGCTTTGTTGAGTGTGTGTGTGTGTGTGTGTGTGCAGCACGGCAACACTCTACACACACACACACACAAAAGAACTGTGGCTAAATTGCAGAAGCTGTTGACGAAGTGCTCGTATTAAAGCCATCTTGTTAATTTACGAAAAAAATGTAAAAAAAAAAGAAAAGGAGTCAAAAGGAAGCTGAAAAATTGAGTGCAAAGGATCACACCAGACCTGTACACCTTTTTACAAGCACATACATACACACATATATAGACAAACACACACATACATATACATTTCAAGTTAAAGTTTTTTTTTAATATTTTGCGATTGCCAACTCCCTGGACACTCTAGCTCAAAATTGATGCTCTGGCAGCTAAGCGGCTTCCAAAAGGTCAAAAGAAGCCACATGCACAAAAGCTAAAAACAAAAAATAAAATAAAATAAAATAAATAAATAAATATGGGAATAAAAACAAGAGGCAAAGTGCGAAAAATGTCGCTTGAAAGGGGCACTTTCAGTACCAAATGGGCGATGCTTCGTTGGGCAAGTGTTCGGTGGGAATGAATAGCTTCAACTGGGCAACTGAAACATATATATATATATATATATATCAATTACACTTGCACCCCGGGTAAAAGGCTATCATAAATACACAAGCTGTGGGTATAGAGAACATGACAGAGATTCTCAATGGGAAGCCAAAAATACGGCAATTCAGCTTTACACTTTACACTTTGCTGCAACATGGAAATGATGTAAGAATCTTCTTTGGAACCGGACGAACAGCCACTTGCATTGCTAATGAATAACTGCCCATCATCTTTGCAGAATACATTATGTATGAAAATATATATTTCCAACATAATTCGATTTAATGAACTCATAAAAGAAATCATCCATTATCGATTGTTCTACAGTTGCATATTTTACAAAAGGCCTGGCCTGGTCAGTACGTGTCCTAAAGACTCATCGAATACTCCCACAATACACAAACGCATTGCAACAACTCACCAAATTTAGTTTGTGGCTTTAATGCGGCTTCGCGTTGTGGGTCATGCGTATAGGATTGGTAAGCATGTTCGGGCCGAGCCGCAGGTGTCAAAACGGAAACGGAAACGGACACGTCGCTTGCACTTGACAACCGAAAGTTCAAATGCCGCAAATTAACCGCTACCAGACCAAATCCCTGTGCTGCCCTCATCCAGACAACCAGACAAACGATGTTCTGTGGTTTTAGGCGTGTTCTTTAACCAAACAAAAAAAAAAACACAAAAAACACAGACAAACAACAGCACTAGCTGAAATTAGAGGCTGTGGAGAAAGCTAATCCGCAGCTGAATAAATTTTGCATTCCGCTTTAATTGCCAAAATGTGTCAGCGAAAAGTGGAACGTGTAAAAATGCACAATCTGCTCGGGTTAAATTTTTATTGCATTTCGTTTCAATAATAATTTAATTAATGCACTCACTGGGAATTCGCAGTGGACTTTGCTTAACTCGGCCAGAGGAGCAAACACTTGCTTTTTATTATTTATTTATACAGATGTGAGCCAGTGGAGAGCAAGGACTGGTTCACTTGCTCATTAACAAAACAAACGACACCCCAAAATGGCAGACAAACTGGCGCCGCGGGCATTCTGTGACTGAGTGGAATTGGGTGAAGGGGGAGATGGAAGTTGGGAGTTGGAAGAAAGGGCCACTGATAGCCGAGGTTCAGACAGCTGGTTGCCGCACAGCTAACACAGTTGCTGGTGACCTTCACACCCACACACACACACACACACACAAACACACACAGGGCATTAAGTTGCGTAAGAAAAAAGGAAATAAAAGATGGAACGCCGCATAACAGGATAACGGTCTTTAAATATGTTAATTTGCCAGTCAGCGCAGTTAATATGCAAATTTTAGTGTACGTGTGTGTGTGTGTGTGTGTGTTTGATGACAGTTAATAAAGTTGTGTCGCTATTTGCAAACGCAACAGAAGTGCGTCCCATCTGCATATTTGATTTGATTCACACATTTATATTCTGACAGATTGTTTTTTTTGTGTTAAACAATGTTATGAATTCATATAAACACTTGAATAGTTGTAGATCTCTGTTTAAATCGACAATTGAAAAAATTACAGATTATTTACAGTATGATTTGTAAGCAGTGTTTTTTTTTTTATCATGCAAGTTTACACAACTTATGACAATAGCAAATCTTTAAAACTATACTGATTACCAAGGCCCTCTGCTGTAATCAAAACCACTTAAAATGTTGATTATCCCTTAATATGCACACACACACACACACACACTTACATTACACATTTTTGCGGGTTAACAAATGAATTAATTCTACAGCAAAAGTTGGTCGAGAATATTTGAGAGTCATGTATATTTAATTGTCAATGAGCAATTTGTTTTTGGTTAGCAAACACTTTTCAGTGCTGTCAAATGTGAAATTCAATCGAATCCAGTTCGCTTAAATATTCAACAGCTCAATGAAATTGTTTGAATTGTCCGACACTCAAAAGGAAAGCCCTCGAATCGACCCTCAACAGTTGCACATATTAAACAGAGCACATCCAATCTTTTCAATTGAGCGCTCAAACTAATTGGGAATTTCAAGTGTTGCCCATTCGACGAATGAATGCTGCACTTAGTCATGATGAAAGCGGGCAAATGAAAACTTCAAAATGGTTTTCTGCTGGCGTTTTATATGTGGCTTACAATGTGTGACGTCAGAGTTGCCAGATCGCTTGTTGGCCTGTTTATCGCTTACCTAAATTTAAAGCTAACCACTTGCATCTAACACTTGTGTGTGTGTGTGTGTGTGTGTGTGTATGCACATCAGCATATGTATAGTTATCAATGTAAGTAAGCCATAAGGAACATTCTTTGGGGCATTAGCATAGTGCCATAAAAGTAACGGTACATCCATTTGAACGCCACTCTTTTGCACACACACACACGCACACACACACACTGACATCCACACACACACATATGACGCTGAGAGTAGCTGTTGTTGCTGGCAGTCCAAGACTATGCACAACGCTTAAGCATCTTGTGGCATGTGGCATGTGGCATGTTGTTGTTGCCATTAAATATTCGCGCATTTTCACAGCAGGCGGCCAACAACAAAAGCCATTGGCGCGGCATTACATGTGTTAAATGACAAACATAACTATGCATATATATATATATATACATGTGTGTGTGTGTGTGTAAATTTTTACTTTAATGAAAGCAAAGGCAGCTGGTACACTAAAAATGTTGCCTGGCGTACACAATAAATTTAGCTGCTGCTACACTAAGTGTGTTGGGGTGTGTGTGTGTGTGTGTGTGTGTGAAGGACGCTGCTGCCACTGTCGCATGATGTGGTTTGGGGAGGCACATGAATTTAATGCGCGGCTTTTGCAACATTTGCTTGCCGCTGGTATTAAATTAGTTCGCATGCGGCGCACAAAAGTATGCAGCATTTACTCATTTTACTTATTTTTTAAGTTAATAACAACTGAATTCGAGGCTAAGCTAAACACCCCGCTGCCAGCTACCCTCTTCAAACTACCACGTACACCCTACAACCTACACCCTACACCCTACACCCTACACCCTACATCCTACACCCTACACCCTACACCCTACACCCTACACCCTACACCCTACACCCTACACCCTACACCCTACACCCTACAACGTACACCCTACAACGTACACCCTACACCCTACACCCTACACCCTACACCCTACACCCTACACCCTACACCCTACACCCTACACCCTACACCCTACACCCTACACCCTACACCCTACACCCTACACCATTAAACCCCACCTCAGCGTCAGCCTCATGCACATGCACATGCAAGTTTGCTTAAAAAACAATTCATTACGACTGTGTGTGTGTAGGTGTGCGTCGGTTTGTGTGTCTTCTCGGCTGCAGCTTGAGAACTTCCGCCTCGAAAGCGTCACTTGAAATGCATTGTTGTTGCAGCTATTGCCGCTGGCCGGCAATCGTCTGCATCCCAACCCCCCACCCCCCCACACCACGACCAACGTCTTGACGAAACTATGCCTTTCCACGCTTTTGAGAGGCAGCCGCCATTGTTGCCGCTGCTGCGCTTTGCGCTGTGCTTCAGAAATTCGCGTCAAATTTTGAGTTAAAGTGTCAATTACAAAAAGCAAAACAAGGCAAACACTTTCGACGGCTGCCGCTGCTTTTACAGATGTCTGCTACACACATACACACACACACACACACAAGCACACACATCCGCACATGGGAGATGTGTGCTTGGTTCGCATTGGCCGGCGCCTGTCAACGTTCGTCAAGCTGTCATCTTTGCTTTTCATTTTGTTTACCTTCATTTCCTTGCAGCTTGCCCTGTAAATTGATGGAAATATGGATATTCGGGTTTAATCAGAATGGGCTTTATCTGAATGTTTGTTAATCCCTACGTGAAACCATCCATTTATGCTTCTATCTCTTAGTTTGTCCATCAATCTATATCCAAGTATTGATCATAGGTATACTTATTACATATTATATATCTGTCGTCCTGCTTATTGATTAGTCAATCTGACCGATTAACATGTTTCTTTCATATGAATATAGTTTCCCTTCTACTTGTCAATTTATCCACTTATTAATCTTTCTATCAGCATTTATATATATTGTTTTACGGGGTATATTTTAGTCAGGCACACACACCACACCCTTTAAGTTTTCTGCCTATGTTATTTTAGTTTGGTTTTAGCTTAGCTTTTACTTTGTGTTGTTTCCCTAGCGTTTGCCTCGTTTTTAACCTCAATTTTGCGCCTAGGATGCTGCTTGCCACCTGCCTTGAAATTTATGTCGTGCGAGTAGGTGTGTGTGTGTACGTGTGTGTGTAATAATTTGGCTTGCCTCCAACGTTGTTGACGTTGTTGTTGTTGTTGTCGTCACAGTTGCCTCTTGACGTCGACGTCGACGACTTTTGACTTTCTACGCTGGCATTTTGACACAGTTGATTACAGCGCCACCTAGCGACCGCACGCAACTATATGGGGCCTACATGTTTGTTGTGAGTATGCGTGTGTGTGTGTGTTTGTGTGTGTGTTTGTGTGCATGTGTGTGTGTAAGGGCTTAAAGGACAGGGCTGCTGGTAATATTTATGCAAATGGGGCACAGAGAACGCAGCCCAAGCGGCTGCACAAAGTTTGTCATTCAGCCAAACAAACTTTTACACACAGCCACACACAACCAGAGATAACCACATACACACACACACACATATAGCCACACAGCCGTGACATTTGGGTGTGTGTTTATTAATTGCATTCCACAATTTATGCATTTCATTCGAAATATTTTTTCAGCGATTCTGAACTTTTCAGCGCACAGATGAAATTTAAAAATTTCAAAGCTTTTAAACAATTGAAAGAACATTAAACCAAATCATGAGCATTTTTATTATGGGTTTTTACAGATCACTTTTCTATATTTTTTTAAAAAACATCATCATCAATTGAATAGCGTCACTGATTTTGCATACTAAAAAGTGTTATCAAATATAAACTAGAACAATTTATTGAAAAACATGTAAAATTTGTTTGTCATTTGTCAAGAACTCGGTGAAAATCTATTAACTTCTGTAATTGACTTAGAATTTGAAATTGTTAAACGAGTTTTGAGAATGTACAAATTATGATTTAGTTTCCCAATTATCTACTTTACCTCAACACTTAGAAATAACGTTGTTAAATTATTTCGTCATGAATTAAGTTTAAACTTGGGCTGTTTGTGTAAAATTTGACAAACGTTAACAGTTTTGAGAAATTGAGCAAACGTTGCAAAGTTAAGTAACTTTCATGTTGTGGATTGCCAGATGAGGGAATCGCACTTTAAGTGAACACGTTGGCGTACACCTAATTTCAGCTGATTTGGCTTAGCCACTCAGGTATCCGGGTGCAGAAGCTCACGGCATCCAGCACACACACAGCACTCCCACAACATGACCAGCAATATATATCCCATCCCTCCCCCCACCCCTCTCCCCGCAACCCACACACACACACACACAACAAATGTCCCAATGTGGGGCAATAGGGCGTGGCCTGACCTCAGATCCAAGACGAACGAAGCAGCAAAGCAGCTGCTGAAAAATATTTGGTCTAAAAGCGAGCTACAAAAAAATGTTTATGCCCTTCTGTCTTCTGAGTGTGTGCGTGCAATTGTGTGTGTGAATGTTGTAATCTAAACATTCCTCAAGATACAGCAAATGTATGTGTGAGCGTGTGTGTGTGTGTATGTGTGTGTGCGTAATTTGAGCATCTGCACGTACGCTGCTCAAGTTGCAGGAACCAGCAATAAAATAGAAAAATTTCACAAGTTGATGAAAAGGAAATGACCACAAATTGCCGCCGCTATGTGCACACACATACACATGCACATACACACACACACACCGGCACACACAACACCTACATAATACACAAAAAAAAAACGATTGAACGTATTTAATATGAGAAACACACACATAAATATAGGTTGGGATTCTTACTAGAGACTCGCATCCTGTATGTATGTAGGTATCTAGGTATGTATGTATGTATGTATGTATGTATGTATGTATGTATAGTATGTGTTTGAAATGGCATGCCTAGATAAGTTCAGCAAACCCTTAGAACAACCAACACATGCATGCAAACATACGCACATATATGTGCATATATGTTCGGCATTGTCTCTGCACACACACACACCCACACACACACAGAAACTGCCTCTCTTTCCCAACTCATCCCCTTTATTATCACCCCTTGTATTATTGTTCGCTTTGTTTGCGTGTGTTTGCCTGTTAGAAAATAATTAAAACTTTTCGTGATTTCGTGCCAGTAGCTCCGATTTTTCTCAATTTAAAATGAATTCAGCCAGCAACAAAAAACGTGAGCAGGGCGACTGCTCGACTCTCAGATACCCTGTATCTAAGCGAGATATAAATCTGATTAAATCAGAAAAGGCGAAGAGCAACTTTTCCGATTGAAATTCTGAATAATTTATTACCATTTAAGCATAGCGTAATTAGCCATATTTGATGGGTATAAAAGGTGAGCCTACTTTGGCTTTGTATATCTGTGCTAGTATGTGTGTGAGTATGCGTGTGTGTGCATGTGTGTGTGTGTGTTAGTGTCTCTCACTTAACTACAGCCATGCACAGCCCAGCCACCCCAAAGAACGGGCCATCCACAATTCTCACTTTTGATTAGTGATTGCTATTGTTGCTGTTGTTGTTGTTGTTGTTGCTGTTGTTGTTGTTGTTGCTGTTGTTGCTATTGTTGCAGCTGGGTGCTTACAACATTCGTGCAGATTTTGATTAGCAGCAAGTTCGTTGTTGTTTTTACTTTTATTTCTGCTTGAATAATCGACGCGCTTTCAAAATGCTTCCGCAGCATTTTCGCCTACAATTTGGTTAGTTCTGCTTTTATGTTTGTGCCAATTTCAATTGAATTATTGATTGTGCGTCTGGGTGTGTATTTGCTCGTGTGTATGGTGTGTGTGTGTGTGTGTGTGTGACCTGTAGGCTCCCGTTAATTAACACATTTAACACACATTTCTTTTTTTGCCAACATGCACTCTATTTTTTGTCGCGCTTTATTTTTTTTTTTTCTTTTTTTTAGCAAAAAATCTACATTAACTTGTCGTCTTTGCCGCTGCTGCTGACGCAGTCGACGCCGCACACCGCACCTTGGCAAAGGTCTATAAATAAATAAATCGTATAATTCTCAGACAAATAAAATGCGCTCAATATCAAAATCAAATCTAAATCCACGCACCGTTACGCGACTTTTTATCAACGCAATGTTTTTAACAAAGTTCTTTAAATAAATCAAAAAATATGAACTTTGTAGTTAATATTTCGAAACCGGCATTCTGAGTATCTTTTGTATATCTTGCCAGTTTCCATCATGTTGCTCAACTCGCTGATATTGTTATTAACAACTTGTTGATCAATTATGACGTATAATAAAAATATAATCCCTCTCTTTTCTCTCTCTCTCTATCTCTCTCTAACTGTCTCTTTCTGTTTGTCTCTGTAAATTTGCAAACCGAGTCATGTATATATAATATTAATATAGTAATACCACATACTTGCATATTTTTATAATCTGTTTGATGACAGCATTAGATTCTTTGATTTTCTTTAACACTTAATACGTAAATGATTTACTGGCTGCAGACTGAGACTTTCCCTGTCTCTTTCCCCGTCTCATTCTATTTGAGTAGATATATATCGCTCTGTCTGTTGTTTCATTCTTAGCCAATTTTCTATATTGCTTTTTCAAGCGTTGAGACATGTCGCCCTTTCTCTCTCTCTCTCTCTCTCTCTCTCTCTCTCTCTCTCTCTCTCTCCCACCCCCAATTCGATTTGGATTATTTTCATCTTTAAATTTGTCGTGTTTTTTATATTATTTTTAAAATATGAATTTCGCTGGAAGCATTAAGTGTCATCAAGATTTTTCCAAGCGTGTTGTATGAAAAATATTTGTATTGCACATACTATTGAACACAATTGGCGATTTAATAAATAAGATTGAGTTTCGGTCATCACGCAGACTTGCTTTGTGCAATTGAACGCGATGATCCACTTAAAAGCTCACCGCTCAACAACTTGCAACCAATGCTGTACAACGGCTGAAGCAGTGGCAAGCATGGCTGTGTCGTCCACTTTATGGGAGTGCTTTCATCTGCGTTACGAACAGAAGTTGGCAGATTGAACAATTTGATTTTCCCTTTTCCGCTGTGCAAGCAATATTCTTAAACGTTTTACCAATTATCGAAAATCAAATTGTGGAGTTCACTCATCTTATGAGGAACTTCCCAACATTCGAAATTAGATAACGATAAGATTTATAATTTATCCTGCTCACTTAAACTTTATGTTTAAGTTTTCAATAATTAAGTGGATTAGCAAAATATCTAATGCAATTATTTGCCAAATTTTTTTTGGTTAATATTTTTAGTTTGGGCAATGACGGAACATGTGCTTGGCCGGTCAAGTTGGTAACAATTATTTGAGCTTTTTGGCGATTTGTTAAAAATTTATTGCGACAATTTTATGGCAAGGGGACAGTTGGTGGTCGAGAGTGTGTGTATGGAGTGTGCTGAGCTGCTCTTTATCAATTGACACGCACCTACTATAAAAATGTATCTCGGCAAAATGTTTCAATGTTGGCTGGTCGAGTTTACGATTTAGGCCCTGAGGCCCACTTGACAGTGTCCTTCGAATTTTGGGCGCGTCGACGACGAAACTCCTATAAATACCGTTGACGATTTATCAATATGCTGTTGCCGCCCATGTGTGCGTGTGTGCGTGTGTGTGTGCGTGTGTTTATCTGTGTTGCGTGGGCCTATAAAATAGCTAAAATAATAACAACAAAAAGCAGAGCAGCCGCTTCTTAGCCGTTTGATCGCTTGTCGGCCCATTTTCAATTTGTTTAGTTTCGTTTGCCAATTTTTAACTTATTCTTTTTATCTGTATACCCTGTTGCCATGAAATGTCATAAAGGGGTACCATGGTTTTTGGATTAATGCCGGAAAGGCATGATAATAGTTAATACACTTCTCCTTGAATTAATCTAATTAATTTTATAATATGAAAAATGTATAATATTTTGTCAGCGTATGAGGGTATCTCCAAGTGTTACACTCTCAACAATATCATATTTTTAATAGTTTCGGTAATATGCCAAGTCACCTATCCAACATTTCACCGCACCACGCCGTATCCCCTCACCTTGCTGCTCTTCCTAATGAGCACTCTGAAATTAATCAGCAGCGAGCACCACCAACAACGAAGGAAATACCTCCAAAATATTTGAATTATATTTAACGCCCAAATATTCGACTTAATACTTAAATTCATTTATGTGTTTCAATCAATCTTTAAATATATATATATATTTCCAAAGCATGTTCAGTTTTGTCTATTCCTTCCGTATGCATATTTGAGTATTTATTTTTCTTTCTCATATTTCTTATTATATAAATATTACTTACTCTTTTCAAAATTGATGTCCCTTAAGAATTGCCCCCTTTCTTCCTGTGTTACACCATCTCTACTAATGGTCTCCAATGAAATATGTTCTATTTCACTTACCCTCCTCTATTCTGTCTCTCTCTCTCTCTTTCTCGCAGTATGCCTCTCTCTTTTTTTCGGAAACTTTACAAATCAATAAAAATTATTTCTGATTCTCTCTCCATCCCAATATCTCCACTGTTCATCCTTCACCACTCACCAAGGAGCTTTAGAATATGCGATAGACCAAAAGAAAAAATATTTGCATAGACAACATCTTAATTGGATTATCTTCTTACCTTGATTTGTGTAACTAGCTGGACCCAGTCTGTCCGTGGTGCGTGAAAGGAACTCATTCGATTATGCTGCACCCGCTGCAGTTGAGTCTGCCCCTGGCAAGTTTACTTTTTTCATTTGACTTTCACACACACACACACACACACATACACACACAAATGTGTTTAGTTTAAAAACCAACCCTGTAACGTAAAATTCACAACCTGCTCACAGCTTAGCATGGATGATATGGAGTAATTTGCATCTGCATAAAAGGTGAGAAATGAATGGGAAAGGATAGCTGAAAAAGTCAGGTTGTTTCTCATTCCTTCTCATTCTTTGTTGAAATTCTGTCGTTGCGTTCTGAAGGAGATGTCTCCGATTCCATAATAAATATACATTCTCAGTCAGTAGATATGCAGGTTGAAGTCGAAAGAATCAAAACACTAAATATAGTTGTTATAAAATTGATAGATGAGTTCCTATACTAAAACCCTATTAAGAAGTACTCCGATTTGCAAGGGAATATAATCCTATCTAATCTTATTCAATCTGCAATTTAAATATTGTTTAATACAACTAAGACTCTGTTTGCCTTTTACTGTTTATTTACTCTCTCTCTCTCTCACTGTCTCTCTCTCTCTATTTGTTATCGCTGCCTCTCTTTGTTGCTTTCACTTTGTGTCTATGTGCTTCGTCAATTTTTAAATAAATTAGTTGTTTTAGCACAAAACTCAAGCGAAAATAATGCGAAAAATAAGAAAAACGGCACTCGTACATAAAAAACTCGAATGCAAACAAAAATAGAAAAGTTGAAAAATGTAGGCAGTGAAATGAATGCAGCTGGCAATGCGACTTTGCTGGCTGTTGCACCACCAACAACAACAACAATAACAACAACAGCAACAACAACAACAGCAAATAGAAAAAGAGGAACAACAACAGCAACAACAACACAGCCATAGAATTAAAAATAAAACTTACATAAATTTAGTAGTGACGGCGGCAGCAACTCGGCAGCGCTATTTGTCGTACTGCTCCCAAAAATGCTTTTATTTTTGGAAGAAACAGTGGCAGCAGCAGCCACAACAACAACAACAACAACTGTCACAGCTGCAACAGCCGACCACCAACAACAGCAACAACAACATGAAGAAGTTGCACTTTCAACTCTTTTCGAATGCAGCCAAATCGCTTTGAACTTAATGTTGAAATTGAAGTCGAAATGGAAGCACAAAGAACTCGAAATTGAAATGCTTAAGTTGCTTAAAAGTGCTTCAAGTGCTTAACGCTTTAGCTGTTTTAAATGAAATGTGGCATACAACACACAACAACACACACCACATACCACACACAGCACACAGCATACGGCAAAGGACTAAAAGCACCATTGAGACAAACTTCTTGGTATTAGCAAATATATATTTGTTGCTGGAGAGCAACTGGGCCCAGTTTGTAGATTCTCAAAAAACTTGTTGTTGTCGTTGTATTTGCCATTGACATAGCCGCAACAACAACAACAACAACAACAACAAGTACAAAAAGAAGTAGAAAAATAAGAATCCCGTCTGCTATTAGCCAAAAAAAAGAATAAAAAAAAACTAAAAAAAACGGCACTTGTCGCAATGGCCCAAAAAATGTAGTTTGGGAGTTAAAGGGCCCATCAGCTGCTGCTTCTGTGGGGGTGAATATATATGTCTATGTGTGTGTGTGTGTGTGTGTGTGTGTGTGTCTTATTTGCAGGCTTTCCCTGCCATTGGATGCTACTCTAAAATTCCAGGCACATACACACAATAAGCAGTTGGCAGCAAACAGCCAAAGACTTCAGCGAGTCATAAAATTCTGCGAGCGGGACTTGCAATACCCTTGAAATTGCCAAAACGGGTATGCTCAGTTTATAATTGCAAAGAGTGAGTGAGAGAAAGATGCTGAGAAAGAGAAAGGACAAGTATTTGCTCCTGAACATTATAAACTCTGTTTCAATTCGATTTTGAATATTATCAATTACTCCAAAGACAAGCAAAATTTCGTTATTTTATAATTATTTGCCATTAATTTTGAATTTTTAATTCTTACAAAAGCCAGTTTGGCATTTCTAACTTGGAATAGTATGACTGCTAGATCATTCAGATAAATGCAGAGAAATTGATTATCTGTCGTCGAATTTTTTTTTTTTTTTAACCTAAGCTTTTTAAATTTTAACTTGGTTTTTCAATTTCATGTCAATATTTTCATCCAGGGTATTTGGCGTAGTCGAGCAGGTCGCTAAATGGCCAAACTCTCGTTTATTATTGTTTCTCTTGGATAGGATGGCTTGGGGTTTGGGTAAGTCTGTGTTGTGTTGTGTGGGGTGCTGGAAAGTCGAGTTGGTTTCGCTTTTTTTTTTTGTGGACTTAGAGCGACTCCAGCTGAGGCAAATTAAATACAGGAAGTTTGCGAAAATGTAAGGCGAATGGAAGGCAAAAGGCAACAACGCACATTAATAGAAACGGACGCAACAGCAAATGTTTGGAAAAATTTGCCAGTGGCAGCAACGCATTGACAGAGAGAGAAAGAGAGAGAGAGAGAGAGAGAGAGAGGCAAAGAGAGAGAGATACATTTTCCAAATGTTGTGTTACAACAAATTTGCACACAAAGCTGCTTTCATAAAACATAAGAAAAGCCACTGTTCATATAAGTGTGTGTGCTTGTGTGTGTGTGTGTGTGTGTGTGTGTGTGTGTAATGTTTATGAACACTTTAGCTGGCCACTGTCCGGTGTTGTGTGGTCCCCGTCTGACCATCACCAACATCATTCACGTTTACGACGCTGCCGCAAGGCTGGCTGTTGCTTCCACCATGTGCAGGAGATGCCAACCCAGCAACCCAACAACCCAACCCACTAACCCAATAATATAGCTGCCCAGCAACCACCCGCTATCTCAGAAAAAGTAAAAAAAAAAAAAGAAGAGAAATCCAAGCAGCCGCTTGTTGGCCCCGGTCCAAGCCGCGATGCCTCCGGGGTTTTCGCTTCTTTATTATTGTCAATGATTTGCTTTTAGGCTCATAAAATGCAAGCAAATTGAATTTTTTTTTTTTCAAAGTTTTTGTTATTCTTTGTGCCTTTGTTGTTTTGTGTGTTGCTGTTGCTGTTGCTGCTTTTTTTGGAACACGTGACGTATGCTTAATTACGGTATACATATTGCGCATACGCCTAGATGCATATAACGCGACCTGGGATCAAAGCAATTTTATATTTCGTAAACAGACAGAGAGGAAGGGAGAGAGAGCGAGCGGGGTGGAGAGGGGGCGTGGCGTGGCATTGACATGAGTTGCCGTATTATTTATAACCCAAAGTATACACAAATTTAAGTTTTTTCCGAATTTTTGAAGTTCAGAATATCTTTCGCTTCAAGTTTAAAGTCACATTCGTTGTTCAATCCCGTGAAATTCAAATTCACAAACATTTTCCATTAAATTTAAAGTTGATTTCTTGCAATAAGAAAATTATTATTTCTATGCATGTTTAATGGTTAAGCAAAGAATTTAAAAATATATATGCAAAAAAAGAAAATTATATATTGATTTCATCTCTAAATTGCTTGAAAATTTTGTTTGAGTTTGAGGTTTCGTTTGAGGAAGTGAATTTTAACCGGTAATGTAGTATATTGTTGGTTACGATTCGGTTTTGATACAAGCTTCAATATATGTGAATTAAATCTTATTAAAATGCAAGTCTTAAGAGAATTTCTCGACATTTTTTTTGTAATTATGATTAAAGATATTTGTGTGCGTTTGATAACTTACCTTAGTGCTTGATTTCTTGTGTCGTAGTTAAGTTCGTAGTATTATGATATCATATAGATTTGACAATTCGGATACGTAAGTTTTATCATGGAAAAACGAAAGTTAGGTGTTCTGTCTGCTCCATACACACACTTATAGGATTGTTGTATATATATATATATAATTATAGTTATTAAGGATATTGCTCTCAAATTTCTTCTTAGCTCTCTTTGCTTCAGTTAGTCTTCACTTTGACTTTGGCTGGAAGTGTGGGCGAGATTATCAACTTCAACATCATCAGCATCATTTTAATGGGTTTCATTTTCAAAGATATTCCTATCATTTTTATATTATCATATTATTATTTTGTATTATGATCATAAATATATTTGTGCACATCACTTTTTTTGATTAGATAAACAAAATAAAATATGTAAAAAAAAATGTATTTCATATTGAATATAGACGAATGCGCTATCTATACAAAGTGCCCCAACACACACGCACATATACACTCACATACACATCAGTCAAATACACACACACACACACACTCACACACGCAGACGAACAGGGCACAAAATAGAGACACGTTCGCGTTCGCGTTCGCGTTTTCATTGAGATACGTTTAAATGGATTTTTGAGTGTATTTGTATTCGATTCCGAGCCGCGTTCGATTTGTTGTTGTTTATTTTGTTGCCGTCACGTTTTTGCATAATAATTCAATTATCATTTATTGGCGCATTACTATTGCTTGCTAATCACTGCCGATGGCTGCTCATCCCGATGCATCGCCGCCTGGCTGGTTGCAAGAACGCGTGTGCGCCTCATTGCTGCCACTTGGACAATTCCAGCTCATTGAACGCGCTTAGGTCAACTGGGAATTGGCTTCAGCTGTGGCTTATTTTTACTTGGTGTTGTTGTTTTAATACTGCAATGGCAAGGGAAATCAAAGAGTAAACGGAAATTCTAATCGGCTCTATTAATAAATTTGTCACAAAATGGATTTTATATATATTAATATAAATTGCCTAATAAATAGAAATATATACAAATGTATATAAATATTGTATAAAAATTCAAATGGTTTTTATTAAACACCTTAAATTAAGGTTTTTTTTGCCTGCCAATTTACATATATATATATATATATTCAGCGCTTTATTTCTTTAATACTTTCTGCTCTTTTCGGTCTTGTTTGTTCTCGGCTTCTAATTC
Source organism: Drosophila fungiperda (assembly GCA_035042345.1). NCBI lineage: Eukaryota > Metazoa > Arthropoda > Insecta > Diptera > Drosophilidae > Drosophila > Drosophila fungiperda. The sequence goes on along the minus strand of JAWNLM010000137.1, from coordinate 242,750 downwards.
GTTGCAGAATTTTGGCTTCTCATCTTAACATAATTCATTTTAGCTTCATTTTTAAGAGATAAACTTTTACTTTCATTCAAGTTGTACTCATTTTGATTACATAGTTTTCGTAAGCGTTTTTCTGCACATCTATTTAAATCTACAGATCTATGAAAAGATTGCTACTCTCAACACTCATCCCACCTTCTCTCTCTTATTCTTTCTCTCATACTCTCTACCTTATTTTTCTCATTAAATTATTGTAATTAACCATACTTATTCAATGGGAATTTCAGATCAGGTTTGTCATCTCTTTCAGCCATTTTCTTGTTAATTCTAGTTGAATATTCTGCTCTTGCTTTCATTCGACTTGTGTCTTTGCCAGTTTGACTTCTCTACTCGAACATTTAATTTAGTTAGCAATCCTATTTCACCTTTACACAACATCTCCTTTGCCTTGGTCTGTGCCCCACTTATCCTCCTTTTTGGTATAATGCTTTGCACAAGGCTTTTAAATTTGTCCTGCTTATTGATATAAGTACGTAGAATTCACCCTGCGGATGCTTAACGCTGTCAGCACATTTAAAAGCAAGGCAGTGCTGAACCCAACCAACCACCCCCCCCTCCCCCCCCTCCAACCCACTCACCCACTGTTTCACTCTACTCCACTCCGCTTCCATCCCCTGCCCCTCAGGCAGATGGGAACGAAATTTGCACATAAGACGAGGAATTCTCTGATTTTCTTAGGGACTTAGGTGAATTATATCTTTGGCATTTTCAAATTTGGCATTTTCTTTTATACTTGCTAATATTCTCGTCTTTGATAAAGCAATACATTTTGTATTGCACTGAGTGTTACCCGCCGTTGCACATGTCAGTGGCGTCAGTTGCAAGTTAAACAACATTTGACTGACAAAAATATATAATAAAAAAAATATAAGCATTTGAAATTGAAACTTTTGGCCTAAGCTGTTTCCCATTCACACCAACAAAATGGCGAACTTGAGTGATGCTTACCACTTACAAAGAACACACACACACACACACACATAAGCAACAATTCAAGGACATTTGACAGTGTGCAAATACTGGCTAGCACCCAGTGAATCTCTTCGAAATTAAAAGCAAATTCCACATTACACAACATTTCGAATAAAACCCAAATAACACCAACGAAATTCACATGTGAAAGTCATAAACGTAAAAAAAAAACACACACAACAAAAACAAAAACAAAAAAAAAATACACACACAAACGAGAGAATGAGAATAAAGCGTATGGTTTTATAGAGCTCCGATTCCCTGCAACGTTATGAATATGAAAATGATTTTAACGAGGCGACACAACGAGAAGTATATATATATATATATCTGAATATCTGAACGTTTTGAACGCGTCTGAGGCGGATTTTTGGATTCACGTCACAACAGTTTTATGGCTCTTTAAATACTAATTAAAGCCAAATCAAAAACGTAAAAATAAATTGTATATGAATAAATGGATATTGTGTTCTTTAATATTATTATTCAAAGGTGGCCGCCAAATTATTTATGTAAGGAATGATAGCTTGAACGATTCGGGGGCACCTACCTCATGTGGCACAGCAGCGCAGCATCAACAAGCAGTTACCAGTTTAAAAAAAAAAAACAATATATTCCAGATTTCAGGAGGAAAAGAAAATTAAAATACTTTTCACAACAATTAGAAACAAACGAGTTTAAGATTTTGAAAAAAACACGAATATAAATGAAGCGGTCACGACGCGAAGCGGAGTATGGCAAAAAGGCAATAAGAGCACCAATAAAAAAAAAGTACAAAAAAAAGGGATTTCTTTATGTTTTTTTTTTTGGTTTTTTTTTTTGAGATAGTTGCTTTTGAACCGTTAGGCGCTATGCAAATGAGCTTTCTTCCTCTTCCCCATGCGTTGCAAGCTCTGTTGCACGACGACGATGACGAGCACAACGACGGCGGAGATAAGAGCGACAACGACGGAGATTGACGCTGGCGTTGGCTGCTGCCGCTACTAACGCAAGCACAACGTTGACCGACGAGGAGCACGGCTCACAAATGGGCTCCACGAGGGCAACTGCTGCGTTGTGCGTGCTGCTATTGCTACTGCTACTGCTACTACTGCTGCGTACTACTGCTGCTGCTGCTGCTGCTGCTGCTGCTGCTGCTGCTGCTGCTGTTGCTGTTGCTGCTGCTGCAAAACGTTGCGTTCGTCGCGTTCGCGGCTCTTGACATCGCGGCGTATACCCAACGACTATTTGGCCATCGACGCAGCGGCCGTGCTGGAGACCTGCTGAGCGATGCGACCGCGCTGCAGGTTCGTTCGGCACGACGCACGACGCCGGACGCTGAGCGAGCGAATCCGAAACGTTAAATTGGCATCCGAATCGGCAACGAAATCCGAATGCACTCGCTGTCACAGTCGATGTCGCAACATTGGCTGATGATGCTTTCACCTTGAGCTTTTTGCTAACTGCGTTTTTTTTTGTTTATATCTTCATCGTCAGCAGCAACAGCAGAAGTAGCAGTAGCAGCAGCAGCAGCAGCAGCAGCAGCAGCACCAGCAGCAGCAGCAGCAACAACATTCGATATCGAAAATTAAAAGCTTATGCGGCGCAGCGCCTGGCGACAACATCCGAATTTGAAGGTCAGCAGGCAGCATTTAAGCTTTTTTTATTTTGCGGTAGCCAGCAAGCGCAACAATCCGTTGCATGTACACGCAAAGTCTCAAAATGCCGGCAAAAGCTTTGCGCCGCATATTACCTGCCTCATTTGGTTCTTGGTAATTAAATGGGTTAACGCGGCAAACGCACATTTTCGAAATTCCAATATCCTTCCCAACAGGAAACGGAAAGCTTCCAGCAAAAGCTTTCCAAAGCTTTAGTTCAATCTGACGTTAACACTCTACTTACCCAAAATAATGGGCTTTGGGAAATACACCTTTTGACATTAATTACAATTGTAATCAAAGCATTTGATTATATTTAAGAACTTATTTTATTTTTATTTATTGCTTATACAAAGCTAACTTGGAGCTCACATAGATTAAAAAGCAATTATTTATTTATTTATTAGAAAAATATATATCAAATATTTAGATAAAAAAAACGAGTCCAGTATTTATTTGCAGAAGTTGGTACAGCTTGAATTCCTAAGCAATCTATGGAATAACTAAAAAAAAAAAAACTCTGAACTTATAATGCTGATTCTGATTCTGAAACTATCGGTGTTGATTTTCATATTGTTATATTTTTTAATAAATGCCGAGATATTTTAATCATTTGCTCCAGCTTTATTAATCCTAAGCAGGGAAAGTAAGCTGTTAGAGAAGCAGATTGAGCATTGCTTAAAAAACTACATGAAAAGACAAATATGTGAATAGCTCACATTCAAATTCACAAATGCTTTAAATTGTATTTTTTATATTATTATTTAATTGAATGGACAAATAGCCCAACGATTGAATGAATTTTTCACAACTCATCTGGTTTTCACAAATTGTAATTCATTTTCATGGCTCTTCTAGCCACAAACCTACCCTTAGCTGCACATTTATCCTGCATATCATTATAAGCGCCTTCTCATCTATATAGTCGTCTTCATTGCTTTTGGATCTTGCAACATCACATTATCTAATATATCAATGTATGTATGAAACACGTATAGTCAACGTATAGTCAACACGATGAGACGACGTTTAGAATCGAACTGTTTGCTCTGATGAGCATTTCTTTATTTTATACAAAAAATCTTAAACCTAAGTACATATGAAGCCGCTTGTAAGGCGACCGAATTTTATGTTTGTTTATATTATCGGAGTCGCTTGTAGGGCGACTCCATTTGATGTTTATACTTAAACTGCTGAGCTTTGCAGCGTTTGTTGGGCGACTCCATGTGAGGTTTATTATACCAAGAATGTTGTTTGGTTACGCATGTAGCCGCGCCAAACAACAACTAGAGCAGCTTCGCTCTTAAGATTAACCTCTCGATAAGTTATGCTCTGCGCAGCATAAGAGCAGGTTAATGTAACTGTTATTTTGCATATGAGCGATAAGACTCTCCTCGTTGGTTTTAGTGGTTGCTCTCCGTCTGGGAGCAACAGCAATTATAAGCTGCATTTCGGCAGCTAATGAGTTGTTTTTGGATCGATCGAGAGATCAAGTTGTGGCGCGGTATTGACCTCGCTAAACAAACTATAATTGTTTAAGTGCTCAATTTGGAGCTTTAAAGTTAACAATTAATAACTATAAGTTTGGCCACGAAGGCAAAATAAACTAAATAGATTAATGCAAATTTCGGTGCATTTTATTTATTTAATTGAACATTCAATAGCTATTGAAAAAGCTCAATAGCTCAACAAATGTGATGTTTATACTTAAACTGCTGAGCTTTGAGTGCAGCCATTTGAAAGTCGTCTCTATATGACATTTTGCCATTAACAATTAGCTGAGCTTTGCTGCGTCTCATGTTCATACTTGAACACGCCTTCTCATCCATTTCGTCGTCTTCATTGCTTTTGGATCTTGCAACATCACATTATAGCATATATAGCAATGTAAATATTTTAGAATTATTAGCTTTGGCAAAAGCAAAAGCTGCTAAAGCTTTTTGGCTGCTATGACGCCAGGATGTGTGCTTCCCTGGCCAAAAAAAAAAATAAAGTAACAATACAACAACAACAACAAAAAAAACACACGCAACAAAATTAACAGTTGCCAGGCAAAATAAATCAAAATAATATTTGTGTATACACACTTGGTTGGCACCTACACAGAGAAAACCAGTCCAAATAAAATGGAGAGAATGGCGAGTGGCAACGGTGGCGAGAGCCCCAAGTCGGACCGACAGCAGTTACGCCCGATCCGCCAAAGGTCGAAGGGAAAGCGAACCAGAAAATTAACTCTGAATTTCAATATGAATATAAAAACGGGCGCCTCGCTTATACCCGATCTGAATCTGGTCATCAATCGCATGCGCAGCAAACAGGACGACAGCATTGTGTATCTGGACTATTTGCTGCCCAAGGATAACGAATTCTTTACGCCCTACAGCCTGCGCGAGGTGCACTTTGAGGATCTCAACACGTTGAAGCCGTATTATACGATAACTCGAAATGGCGTCTCCTATTGGCGTGCCTCGGAGCACTTCTTCACACCGCTTGATCAGTGGCAGCAGGAGTTTCAGCAGTTCCTCAGCATAATACAGATACGCAGCTTCGCCATCTTTCGTATGTGGAAGGGCTTCAAGGTGTGGGAGAAGACGATTAAGTGGCACAAACTGAGCGTTGCCCGCAACTATTTGCAGAACAATCTGTTCATCGCCATACCCCAATTGGCCAATGCCATTCTCCGTATGCGCACCGATGTTGTTCAACTCGAGCGCCTCAGTTTCGCCAACATTCAGAATATTGAGGAATGGCATCCGTTCTACTTTCTGGAGATTCATATGCGCACCTACGAGCAGCTCAATCGTCGCATTAAGGACTTTCGCGGCTCCGTCGGAAAAACGCTGTGTAAGTCGATTCTTAAGCATATATTATACACATCTCATCTGATGCTTTTCATCCTCATTCACACACAAACACACACCCACGTCACAGATCATGCATGCACGGATGCTATCATGGGACGTGGCTTCTATCCAGACGATGAAATCAATTATTATCCATCGATTAAAAAAATGCGAGAGGCACACAACTTCATGGATCGGGCTCGCAAGCGTTCCTTCTGCAAGACCCTTACCAAGTAAGTGCAGCCTGTCAATGTCCCCTTTCAGTTTCACAAAATCTTATAAATATTTACATATGTATATATAACTTATGGATCAGTTTATATAGCTTATGCATTTCATTCATAATAATCTTTTGACAGCTTTCTTACTTATTGCGACCTGATGTTGTATCAGATGCTCTTTCGGGTGATCCGTCAGAGTTTCGAGGATCTGCATTATGCATTCAGTAAGCACCACCTGGTGGGGCCAACCAATGAGGAAATCACGCGTGACGCAAGTTTTGATACGAAAGTTGAGAAGCGGCGACCCTCAGTCGCACCGCAGACTCCATTTTTTCTCGCCCAGCTGCGTCTGCTGCCCGATCGCATCGTGGTGGAGCCAGGGGAGGCTATACTAAAGCAGATATTTCAGCGTATAGCGGAGTTGATGATGAAAGCGGTACTGAGTGTTCCACCCTTTACCAATGATGCGCAATTCAAGCAGTATACGGCGTAAGTTTTTCAACCACAAATCTGAAATTGAGTCGAATTGTTTAATGTGTGTTGTTTTTTTTTTTGTAGGCCATCGATAATGGGACGACAGGAGGAGTGTCTCTATGAAAGTACGCCAGAGTTGAACTCGTTGTTGAAACAAGATGTGAAATTCATCTTCAATCGGTGAGTGAAGTGGTTGTGGCATCATTTCCAGAATCTCGAAACTCTCCTATTTACCACACAGGCGAGAAATATTCCGGCTGTTGCATACCGCCTACCAAATGGCGAATCTTTATACCCAGCGCTTTCAATCTATACGGGAGAACTTTGAGATTGATACCGCCACAAATCCAGAAGATATCAGAAGCGAGCGAGGTACGCATTTCAACTAAAGCATCTATATTTCTCTCTCATACACACAATCTGTCTCTCTCTCTCTCTCTCTCTCTCTCTCTCTCTTTTCTGTATTTGTCTGCAGATCTCACAGCGCTGCGCAACTATTGCGATCGGTATTGCAATAATCTGAAAGCCTTGGATGGCATTCTAGATTATGTCAATTTGGGTCTATTGAAATTGGGACAGAGTGGATTTAAGGATGCGGTTACACCCGTCTGTCAGCGACTACAAAACGTCCTGGCCATCTATTTACCCAAACTAGCCGAGGAGGAGACAACCAAACTGTACGAGAATGCCCAGGAATTATACAGCCTAATTAGCTATGATCCGCAGGCGACTCTTCAAATAGTCTATCACATTCGCTTCCTGGATCATTGTCACGAAGAGCTGAATCAGCTCTTTTCAGTTATTGATTATATACACGATCTGCTGATGATCATCAAGGACTTTCAAATACCCATTGATGATCAGCGCAAAGAGGACTACATGGACACAGAGGATTATATGAATCGCACCAAGGAAACGCTGGCCGACATACTGGAGAAACGACAAGACTTCATTGATCAGCTAGAGGAGGTTATGCAAGACGACATCAGTGTCCTCAATGAAGACATACACGAAGTGGCCATTGAGGTCGTCGAAGAATGGCTCCTCATGGTAGGTAGCCAAATGGGTTATTTCATTATTGCACAAAAATATTCTTATTATATGTGCTTATACATTATATGCAAAAGGATATCTGCCAAATTCTCAACTTGTTTCTTTTCATGTTGCTTGCGCTCAGAGCAAGTCGAATTCCACAACGGTAAAGGAAAAACTGGACGATCTGCTGGCCAGGATGACAGCGTGCCGTAAGCGGGCAGACGAGCTGATTGGTTATCAGAAGGAATTCCGTATTGATATGACCATGTTTGATGAGATGGACTCCGGCTTCTATGATATACGAATGCGTCATAATCTATACAAGACGCTCTTCGACTGGGAGGAGGCGTTGTCGACTTGGTTGTCGTCCGACTTTAACAGCCTGGTCGTCTCGGAATTGATTGAACTAAATTCAAAGACTATTAAGAATTGCATGCAGTTCCAAAAGTATCTGCCACCCAATGATATACTGCCGGTGCTACAAAAGTCCGCCGAGACCTTCAAGGAGAAACTGCCAGTTATTGGCTACCTTCGCAATCCCAGTTTGCGTGCGGTGAGTGCTATTAGGTGGAATACACTGCAATTAAAACTAATCAACTACTACTATTCTTTTACCAATTTGCACAGCGCCATTGGACGGAAATCGAAGATCTGCTGTTGCGAAAATTCTTCCAGGAGCCCAACATCAGGATTTCCACTTATGCGGAGGCGAACGCCTTCGATGATCCGCACAATGCCGAGGCCCTCATGCACATCTCGTCGCAGGCAACGGGTGAAACGCAGCTGGAGAACATGCTCAAGAACATCGAGACTGTGTTCAAGGAGACAGAGCTCTCCATTGTGCCGCATCATGATCAAAAGGATGTCTTCATCCTCGCCGGCACCGAGGAGCTGCAAGCGGTCTTGGATGATGCCAATGTGAACATCAAGACGATAGCTGCATCCAAATTTTTGGCTCCCATCAAGGGACGCGTGGATGAGTGGATAGAACTATTGGATCAATCTGGTCAAACCTTTGGTAAGTCCACTGTGCGCACGCTGAACCAAAATCTGATCTGAGTGTGTAAAATATTCACAAATGTACAGAGGCTTGGATGGACTGCCAGACCGCTTGGATCTACTTGGAGGCGATCTTTGCTTCGGCCGACATACAGCGCCAGCTGCCCAATGAGGCCAAGATGTTCAACCAGGTGGACAAGAACTTCAAAGATATTGTGCGCCAAGCCAAGAAGGTGGCTCTGGCCCTGCCCGTCATCTCCAAAGTGGAGACATACGATATGCTCATGGAGGACAATCGCCTGCTAGATGCCATTTCCCGCGGCCTCGAGGCCTATCTAGAAGTGAAGCGTGTCGTCTTTCCCAGGTGCGTAATGAGTTTGCAAGACACTGGCCACACTGGTCACACTGGTTGCATACACTTTATTAATGTGTTGTTTTCATGGTTCTATAGATTCTACTTTCTGTCCAACGACGAACTGCTCGAGATTCTCGCCCAGACGCGCATACCTCAGGCAGTGCAGCCGCATCTGCGCAAATGCTTCGATGCCATCTATCGCCTGGAGTTTGGGCAGAAGGATGGCGGCGATGGTAAGATGATACCGACCAACGATATCGTTGCCTTCTTATCGCCCGAGGGCGAGAAGCTGCAGTTTGGTAAGGGCCTGAAGGCGCGCGGTGCCGTCGAGGAGTGGCTCAGCAAGGTGGAGGAAGCGATGTTTTTGTCCGTCAAACGATACATGCGCTTTGGGTATCAGTGCTATGGTGCCAAGGAGCGTGACGAATGGTTTCAGGATCATCCCAATCAGGTGGTCCTCACCATCTCCCAGGTGCAATGGGCGACCAATATTCACCTCATCTTCGACGGAAAGGACAGGTCTCCAATGAGCATCACTGAAAAAATGTCCAAATTTGAGCTGAAATGCCTCCAGGATCTGGGTGCACTGGCGGCACTAACGCGCAAAAGCATCACTTCGCTACTGCGAAAGATTCTCTGTGCACTAATCACCATCGATGTACACGCCAAGGACTCGGTCCGTATGCTCATCGAAAAGGGTGTCTACCAAACGTAAGAAAATAAAAACAATAAAAAATACTCCCTTTTTGCTCAAAAAGAGTTCCTCCCCAGGAAAGACTTCAACTGGCTGAAGATGCTGCGTTTTTATTGGGCCAATGAAACGGAGACGGTCTTCTCTCGGATGGCCGCCGCTAATATAAATTATTATTATGAGTATTTGGGCGCTGGCGGTGTCCTGGTGCTCACCCCGCTCACAGATCGCTGTTATCTATGCCTCATGGGCGCCTTTCAGATGAACTTGGGTGGCGCACCGGCGGGTCCCGCTGGTACCGGCAAAACGGAGACTACCAAAGATTTGGCCAAGGCCCTGGCCAAACAGTGCGTCGTCTTCAACTGCTCCGACGGCCTCGACTACAAGATGATGGGACGCTTCTTCTCCGGCCTGGCACAGTGCGGCGCATGGTGCTGCTTTGACGAGTTCAATCGCATCGACATCGAGGTGCTGTCTGTGATCGCCCAGCAGCTGCTTACCATTCGCACCGCCAAGGACATGAAAGTCAAGCGGTAAGTAAGATTCCAGACTCCCTGCACCTTGTCGATCCATTTTCCATATTCCATTCCTTATTCTGCTTAGCTTCATGTTTGAGGGTCGCGAAATCAAAATAAATCATTCATGCTGTGTCTTTATTACCATGAATCCGGGCTATGCCGGCCGGACAGAGCTGCCGGACAACTTGAAGGCACTGTTCCGACCCATCTCAATGATGGTGCCCGACTATGCGCTCATCTCCGAGGTCATCCTCTACTCGGAGGGCTTTGAGGATCCCAAGATTCTGGCGCGCAAAATGGTGCAAATGTACCAGCTCTGCAGCCAGCAGCTCAGCCAACAGAATCATTATGATTTTGGAATGCGTGCCGTCAAATCTGTCCTGGTCATGGCCGGCGCCCTCAAGCGGGCCGCGCCCAATCAGCGGGAGGATATCACATTGATTGCAGCACTACGTGACTCGAATATACCCAAGTTTTTGGCTGACGATTCGATACTCTTCCGTGGCATCCTCAGCGATCTGTTTCCAGGTGTCGAGTTGCCCGACTCACAGCATCCCCAACTGGAGGAGAGTCTGCGCATTGGTCTGCGGCGAAAGAACCTTCAGCCAGTGCCCACCATAATACGCAAGTGCTTGCAGCTCTACGAGACGATGTGCGTCCGCTGGGGCGTCATGACGGTGGGTCCGACGGGTGGCGGCAAGTCTGTAGTTCTGCATGCCCTGGAATTTGCCCTCTCCCATTTATTCGAGAAAAATGTAATGGATCCCAACTTCCGTCCCGTTGTCATACAAACGATGAACCCCAAATCGGTTAGCATGAACGAGCTCTACGGCTACGTGGACCCCAAGACCCTGGAATGGCAGGATGGCCTTCTGGGCCTGGCCGTGCGCACAGCCACAAATGTAGAGGGTAAGTTGCAGGCGTATCCCAATTCCAGCTTTCAATGTTGACATATGAAAGAATCGCCCCAAATCCATATAAACAAAAAGCTGAACAATTCCATTTAGCATTTTCGCCAGCTCAAAGTTTAATGGTGACTTCATTAATATAAAATTATTAATAATTAAGTCGAAATAGATTATTGCTAAAAATTGCTTTAGTTAATAAGATACCAATTTTTATATCACCAACACCAGCAAAATAATCCTCCTTCATCAATTTAATTTACTCTTCTTCTTTACACGTTTTTCACACAAAACAAATAACAAATTATATGGAAAATAGCAAAGAAAATCAATTTTTCACTTCACACTTATTTAAAAAAAACACATTTATACAAATATAAAAAAAAAAAACCCTTATTATTTCACACATATTCAAAAGACTTTGCCCAATCGATTCGAATTGTATTTTAATTGGTTCGCATTTATTGGCCCAATTTGAGTAGTTAAAAAAAAAATTATTATCACTTTGTTTGTTTTGGTTTCCACTGATCAATTTACAACAAATTCATTTATATTTCTTTAGCTGTGTTCTTGGTTTATGCTTTAAATTAATTTTTTCATTTTAATACACTGAAACAGCTTCTGCTATCTCTCTCTCTCTCTCTCTCCCTCTCTCTCTCTCTCTCTCTTTATCTCTATCTTTCCGTATCTATCTTTTTATATCTCTATCTCTTTTTGCTCTTCTATTAATTGTTACATATTACAATTACAAAATAATATATCACATAAAATTCTTTATAATCAATTCTAAAATATAATTTAAAAGTGTTTAACATAAAATATATATATAAAAGTTAATATATTTATCGACGTTTATCTGAAATGCAACCCTGATTGCAAGCAGTTTCTCAGTTGTTTTTTTTTTTGTTGTTGCATTTTTGTGTTGTTTTGGAAAAGAGCAAAGCTTTGGCACAAAGAAAGAGTATTTATGGGATTAGGCTAACTGTGCAAGGATGTTGATTGTTTGGGATCTGAAATATACATTTTGTTTGGCATTCACAGATGAGATCCATCAGTGGATCATGTGCGATGGCCCCGTTGACGCCGTGTGGATCGAGAACTTGAACACTGTGCTGGACGACAATAAGATGCTGTGTCTGGCCAACTCGGAGCGCATCAAGCTGACCCCATGGATACACATGCTGTTCGAGGTGCAGGATCTGCTGCAGGCATCGCCAGCCACAGTTTCCCGCTGCGGCATGGTATACGTTGATCCCGGAGATCTGGGCTGGTTGCCACTGGTAGACACGTGGCGCGAGGTGGACATGGGTAAGAAGCTCAGCTCGTCGCTGGCTGAGTTCCTCTATAAGCTCTTCGTCGGCTACTTTGATAAGGCGCTGAAGGTGGAACGCAAACGCGCCTCGTACACAATACATCAGGTGGTCGGCTCCAAGGTGCGCCTTTGCTGCGCACTGATCTCGTCCCAGCTGGAGGGCGTACGCTGGAGCACGCTGGATGAGGAGCCGGCCAAGAATCTGATAACCAAAATCTTTACGTGGTGTGTCCTCTGGGCGATTGCTTCCAATTTGAAGGATTCCGAAAAGATGTCATTCGAAATCTTTTGGGGCAGGACAATGGCCGTGCATCCCAATCTGGAGTAAGTATAAATGAATACTACTTGGGTGCTAGGCCACAATAATGAAATCCATCCCATGCAGCTTGCCGGACCGCACCTTATGGAACTATCGCGTGGACCTTGAGACCAAAGATTGGGCCGGCTGGAATGACATAATGTCCAAGTTTGTCTTCAACTCAAATATATCCTACTACGATATGCAAGTGCCCACTGTGGATACCACCAAATACGGGTAAGCAATTGAAGTTGGCCAACTGTGAACCTGAAGCTAGATCGATGAATATATCGATTCAGTTACTGGTTTTCTATCTAGGATCTGTTGTTGATCTATTTCTGAACCCATTGTTCATAGATATGTGGCAGATTTGCTGTTCAAACGGGACTATCCGGTCATGTTCACGGGCGAAACGGGCGTCGGCAAAACTGTGCTGGCCATCAGCTGCATGAAGCGTTTGTCCGAGGGCAATGTGCTTCCCGTGGTGCTCAACTTTTCGGCCCAAACGAGCAGCTTGCGCACGCAGGAGATGATCGAGGGACCGCTGGAGAAGCGCAAGAAGACACAATTGGGCGCACCGCTGGGCAAGACTGTCATCATATTTATCGATGACGTCAACATGCCCAAACTGGACACCTATGGCAGCCAGCCATCGATCGAGCTGCTCAGGTGTGAATTGATAATTTCGCAATGATTTCGTTTTTCTTATTATTCGCAAGACATTTGCAGGCAGTATTTGGACTTTAAGGGCTTCTACGACCGGGAGAAGATGTTCTGGAAGGATATACTGGATGTGGTGCTGGGCTGTGCCTGTGCACCGCCAGGCGGTGGTCGCAATTTGCTATCGCCACGTTTTGTGCGCCACTTTGCGCTCTTTTCGCTGCCCAAGCCCAGTGAGGAAACGCTCACCCAAATATTTAATGGCATTCTTATGGGCTTCCTGCAGACGTTCTCCTCGGCGATCCGGGCTCTATCGGAGCCGATGGTGAACGCCTGCGTGGATGTCTACGTGCGTGTGGCAAATGTGATGTTGCCCACACCGGATCGCTCCCATTACATATTCAATTTGCGCGATCTGTCCAAGTGCATACAGGGCATCCTGCAGGCGAACAACATGTACTACAATACGGAGAGTCAAATCCTGCGACTCTTTTACCATGAGACTACGCGTGTCTTTCACGATCGTCTCATCAATCTGGAGGACAAGGAAATCTTTCGAGGACTGATGGATGATGTGTGCAAGGAGCATTTCAATCGCGAGGTCGTCTCTCTCACAGAGCTGGCCATACTCTTTGGCGACTTTATGGTATTTGGCAAGCCGAAGAAGGAGCGTGTCTACGACGAGATCAAGGATCATGGCAAGCTCGAAAGCGTGCTCAACGATTATATAATTGACTACAACTCGATGGGCGGCGCCAAGTTTATGAAACTGATACTCTTCCAGGATGCCATGCAGCACACGGTGCGACTGGCCCGCCTTTTGCGCAGCGATCGTGGCAATGGTCTTCTAGTGGGCGTGGCCGGCATGGGGAAACAATCGTTGACGCGTCTCGCCTCCCATGTCAACGAATACAATTGCTGGCAAATTGAGATGAAACGCAACTATGACTTAAACGCATTCCATGAAGATCTGCGTGTCCTCTACCGCATCGGCGGGGTAATTTTTAACCAATTTCAATTTTAATCAATTTCATCAAATCCATAATCCTCATACGCACACAGGTTGATAACAAGCCAGTCACATTTCTGCTGATTGACAGCCAGATCGTGGAGGAGGAATTTCTCGAGGACATTAACAATATACTAAACTCGGGCGAGGTGCCCAATCTATTTGAGGGCGATGACTACGAGAAGATCATACTGGACTGTCGAGATGCGTGCGCTGCATCCAAAAAGGATGAGGTGAGTGCCTTTTGATAGAATCCACACATATATCTAGTTGTGATGATTATTTCTGCTCCTTTCACAGACCTGCAATCGCGATGGGATCTACAAGTTCTTCATCAATCGTGTGAGGAACAACCTGCACGTGGTCATATCGATGAGTCCGGTGGGGGATGCCTTTCGACGACGTTGTCGCATGTTTCCATCGCTGGTTAATTGCACCACAATTGATTGGTTCACCAGTTGGCCAGATGAGGCGCTATATTCGGTGGCCCTGGGACTGCTCACAAAGAGCGCACCCAACATGGAAACGCGTGTGGCGCTGGCCAGCACCACTGTCTATATGCACAAGGTGGGTTTCATCTGCTTGTCAATCTTCATTCATTTATTTCAATTGTGCTTAATCTCGTCCTGCAGACTGTGGAGGATGCCTCTGTGCGATTCTACAAGGAGATGAAGCGACATTATTATACCACGCCCAGCAGCTATCTGGAGCTGCTGAAGCTCTACCAGAACCTGCTCATGCTTAAAACTCAGGAAATCATTGGAAAGCGAAAGCGCATTGCCAGCGGTCTCAACAAGCTGCTGGAGACCAACGAAGTGGTATGTGAAGGATAGAGTTGCCCGTTGCGAGGCATCCAACTTTAAATTAAATTTTTTGCAACTCAGATAGCAGTCATGCAAAAAGAATTGGAGGTAATGGTGCCGCAGCTGGATGAGAAGTCGGCCCTGATGAAGTCTCTTGTTGATAACTTGACCAAGGAAACCAAACAGGCGGACATTGTCAAGCAGGGCGTCATGGAGGATGAGGCCAATGCTAAGGAGAAGGCAGCCATTGCCCAGGCCATATCTGAGGATGCTAGCAAGGACTTGGAAACAGCAATGCCGGCATTACGCGACTCCGAGGAGGCACTCAAAGGCTTAACCAAAGCCGACATCAATGAGCTGAAATCATTCACCACACCGCCAGCCCTGGTGCAGTTCTGCATGGAAGCCGTTTGCATTCTACTGGGCGCCAAGTGAGTATCCACATATAAATTTACGTACAGGATGAGCACTGATCACACCTTGGGTCATCCACAGGCCCACCTGGGCCTCAGCCAAGGCCATAATGGCGGACATCAACTTTATCAAGAGGCTTTTCGAGTACGACAAGGAGCACATGAAGGACGATGTCGTCAAGAAGGTCAAAAAGTACATAGACCACAAGGATTTTGTGCCCGCTGTAAGTAAACCCAAGTTGAATAGAGAAGGCAAAACAAAAACTTAATCAAAATTCGCAGAAATTTGAGAAGGTGTCGAAAGTGGCGAAATCGGTGAGCATGTGGGTAATTGCCATGGACAGCTTTAACAAGGTGTACAAAGTGGTCGAGCCGAAGATTAAGCGCAAGGAAGCCGCCGAAGCGGAGCTCAAGGATGTGATGCGAGTGCTGCGACAAAAGCAAAAGGAGCTCGCCGCTGTCGAGGCAAAGATTCAATCGCTGCGCGACAGCCTCGAGGAGAAGCAACGCGAATTCCAACTGATCCAGGACAACGTGGACCTTACGTATGGTCGCATCAATCGAGCGGGTCGCCTCACATCCGCCCTAGCCGATGAACAGGTGCGCTGGCGGGAGACGGTGAAATCGCTGACCGCCGATCTGGGCTGTGTGCCCGGCGATGTGCTGGTGGCAGCCGGCTGCGTTGCCTATTTGGGCGCCTTCTCCAATCAGTACCGTCGCGACATGAGTCAGATGTGGGTGGATAAGTGCCGAGAGTATAGCATTGCCTCCAGCAGCGAGTTCAATTTGCTCAAGGTGCTCGGTGATCCGTACGAGATGCGACAGTGGAATGTCGATGGTCTGCCCAAGGATAACATATCAATTGAGAATGGCATTTATGCGACACGCGCCCTTCGCTGGGCGCTCATGATTGATCCGCAGGAGCAGGCCAATCGCTGGATACGCAACATGGAGCATGCCAACAATCTGCAGGTCATCAAAATGACAGACTCGCATATGATGCGCATTCTCGAGAACAGTGTGCGCCAGGGCTATCCGGTGCTGCTCGAGGAGCTTGATGAGACCATCGACCCAGCGTTACGACCCATTCTCCAGCGCGAGACGTTCAAGCTCGAGGGGCGCATCTATCTGAAGCTCGGCGATATGTTTATCGACTACGATAACAATTTCAAGCTGTATATGACCACCAAGCTGCCCAATCCGCATTACCTGCCCGAGGTGTGCATCAATGTGACGCTGGTCAACTTTCTCGTCACTGAGAGTGGTCTCGAGGATCAGCTGTTGGCGTAAGCATGAAGACGCCACAAAATCCTCTTTAATTCTTCAACTTTATGGTTTATTCTTCTTCTTTTTTTTTGTCTTGGTTTTGGCAGCGACATTGTGGCCATTGAGCTGCCGGTGATGGAGGCGCAACGCAATGATCTGGTTGTCAAGATCAATGCGGATAAGCAACAGCTGCTGGCGCTGGAGGATAAGGTGCTCAAGCTGCTCTTCCACTCCGAGGGCAATATACTGGATGATGAGGAACTAGTGGAGACACTCAACGATGCAAAGGTGGGCTTTTAGGCAAACATCCTGGCTGATCGGCAAACTAATCTTCTACCCTCCCCTCTCCGTCTGTATTTGTCAGGAAACATCGTTGATTATTGCCGCACGTCTGATTGATACGGAGGAAACGCAGAAGGTTATAACCGCCTCGCGGGAACGTTATCGCATCCTATCATCGCGTGGCGCCATTCTGTACTTTGTGGTCGCTGGACTCGCTGAGATTGATCCCATGTACCAATACAGTCTCAAGTACTTCACTCAGGTCTTTTGCAATGTGCTCCGCACCGATCATCCAGCGATGGATGTGGAGATGCGCATCTCCACGCTGATGGTGGCTGAGCTGAAGGCAATTTATGATAATATATCGCGTGGCCTATTTGAGAATCACAAGCTGATCTTTAGCTTTCTGCTGGCGCTATCTGTGGAGCGTCAGGAGGGTCGTGTTACGGAAGAGGAATTTGGTTTCCTTACCCGCGGTCCCTTGGGCAACATTCGCTCCAAGAATCAGCCGCTGGGCATCAAGCTCACTCAAGCCGAATGGGAGGCGGCCATTTATATGGAGGACACATTCAAGAACAGTTTTGCTGGCTTTACCAGCGAGCTGCACAAACCATTCTTCCTACAACTGCAGGACAACAGGGAAGTGTTTGACTTTGCCAACACCAACGAGGTGCCCACGGAAAAGTGGAACAAACAGCTGCACGTCTTCCAAAAGCTCATGCTTATCGGCGTATTCCGGAAGCCACGTTTCCTAATCAACGTAGTCAGCTATTTACATGCCACGGTGGGCAAGTACTTTACAGAGGCTTCGGGTTCCGGCACACAGCTGAGCACAATGTGAGTATTCGATAAGGATATAGTCTGGGCACTTCTTTCCAGATATAACTGATATAATTGATTTATTTATGTTTTGCTTTTGGCCAGCTTTCTGGATACATCGGAAGTGACACCGCTCATCTTTGTCCTGTCCACCGGATCGGATCCGATTTTCGCCTTTCTAAACTTTACCAACGAAATGAAGTACACGGAGAAGTATTATTCGATATCCTTGGGTCAGGGCCAGGGACCGCTCGCTGAGAGTTTGATCGAAAAGAGTTTGCGCCTGGGTCACTGGGTCTTTCTGCAGAACTGTCACCTGGCCACCTCTTGGATGCGTATGCTGGAATCTATAGTACGCAATCTGACATTGGGCATAACCAAGGCGCATTCAGATTTTCGTTTGTTCCTCTCCTCCATGCCGACGCAATCGTTTCCCATCAGTGTGCTGCAGAACTCAGTGAAGATAACAAATGAGCCGCCGAAGGGCATTAAGGCGAACGTACTTGGCGTACTGGGTGATCTGAGGAGCGACTTTTTCGAGGAGCACATCCAGAATGGCAATTGGCGTGCGATTGTCTTTGGACTGTGCATGTTCCATGCTGTGCTCCTCGAGCGTCGCAAATTTGGACCACTTGGCTGGAATATCACATACGAGTTCAATGAGAGCGATCGCGAATGTGGCCTGAGAACGCTGGGCTTCTTAATCAATCGCGAGGTGCTTGGCGATATACCCTGGGAGGCCATACTCTATATTAATGGTGACATCACGTGGGGCGGTCGCGTCACTGACTATTGGGATCTGCGCTGCCTGCGGACAATATTAACCATATTCTCATCGGAGCGCATCTTACAGCCGGATTATAAATATTGTCGTGGCGATACCTACTATAAGGATCCGCGGGCCAAGACACTGGCCGAATATGCCACGTTTGTGCAAGGCTTTCCCGTGCTCGACGAACCCGAGATCTTTGGCATGAATCAAAATGCCAACATTGTGTTCCAAACGAAGGAGACTCAATTCTTTATCAATACATTGCTGTTGGGCCAACCGCGATCCATGGCCGATGAGGGTCAGGCAGTGGAAAATGAGCTCTGCCAGCAGATAATCGCCCGTATACAGAAGGCCCTCACCAACAAGATACAACGGGAGCCTATCCACGCCTCTCTTTCAGTGGTAAGTGAGGATGCGGAGCCACTGACTCATAATCCCACAAAACTAACTACTCTAACTGATCGCCTTCCAGCTGGACAAGAAGGGTCAGATGCCATCGTTGACCACTGTTTTAGTGCAGGAGATCGATCGCTTCAACATCGCACTGTCCATTATCCATGACAGCCTGAGCAATCTGTCTAAGGCTATCAAGGGTCTGGTTGTCATGTCCGAGGATCTGGAGCTGGTCTTCCGTTCGCTTCTAGCTGGCCAGGTGCCAGCGATGTGGGCCAAGCGCAGTTTCCTCTCCACCAAGCCGCTGTCCAACTACATTGATGACTTTCAGCGCCGCATAGATTTCATTCAGCAGTGGGCAGAGAATGGCGCACCGCGCTCCTACTGGATAAGTGGCTTCTTCTTTCCGCAATCATTCCTCACCGGCATTCTGCAGACATATGCGCGACGTCGTGTCCTCCCCATCGACTCGCTTAAGATCGATTTCCAGGTCATCGAAGTGCAGCTGGTGCAGCAGGATTTCTTTGAGCTCCACAACGCCCACGCCAATGTATGTTATTGCACTATATACACTATATATGCTCACATTCTTGATCAGCATAATAATTCTAAATACTGCAATGGCATTGTAGATGCAGCCTGAATGATCAGGCAAGCATTTAGTTGCACATGTAAACAAATTTCATGGGATTCCACAAGTTTTATTTAGACACAGAGATAAAACTTGAAGCTTTATGTTGGTTACATTATTATGCGATTTGTTGAACATTCAGTTATTGAGTATAAATATTTATTATACCTATATAGTTATATTGAATGGTTTCGTCTTTGAAAACCTAAATGGTTTTCAAGATCTCAATATAGCCAGTCTGTAGTTGAAACTTTAAATGGACACATTTATATCTAAATATAATATATAAGTCACGTATATATTATTTAGCTATATAAGTAGAGTATATATATTATATAAGTGTAGTAAATTCAGTCTGAATAATCTGGCAACCATTAAGCTGTATATGAATTTCATTTTCCACTAGTTGTATTTAGAAACATTAATTACTCTTGAGACTATTTTGTCCGTATTGTTTTTGAGTGAAAAACATTTTCGTATTTAATTTGCTGTCTTTACAGAAATTCTATTCAATATTTAGTTATTTTGCATTAAGTTCGCAAGTCATCAATATAAGCAGTCTCTTATTGAAATTTGACATAAATTCATTTATTTCTTTATATATTATATAAGTATGAATATGCATATATTTTCGATATGATTTATTTAGACACGCAAATTACACTTGACACATAGTATGACATTATTATGGATCTGTATGATCTGTTGAGCATTAAGAATTAATGACAGAAAAAATGTTCTCTTTGTATTATTGGGACATTTTTCAGTTCTACAGAATTGCTATTTTGTGATATTTATATTATTTTAAGTTTTGTGTCTGCTGTATTGATCGCCACATATTTTATATTATTAAATTTAAATGTATGTATAATGTCTGAGAAGGGAGTGTATATATTTTTATTCTTCGGTTTGCCGAGCAATTTAACCATTTGGTTTTTTCGTTGCAGGATGCCCGCCTATATGGTAATCTGCCGGAGTGCACCGATGCCTTGGTCAATGTGCATGGCATCTTTGTGGAGGCAGGTCGCTGGGACCTGAGTCATGGTGGCTTGTGCGATGCCCGCTTTGGTGAGCTATATTCACGCATGCCCGTCATACGCTTCATGCCCTGCCTGGAGGTTAGAGATACGCTGCGCTACGAGGCGCCACTCTACAAGACACAGCAACGTTCCGGCGTACTCTCCACCACGGGTCACTCGACCAACTTTGTGCTATCCATATTGTTGCGCAGCAAGAGCGATCCAGAATTTTGGATTATGCGCGGCACCGCGCTAGTGTGCGCCGTCATGGAGAACATCTCCTAGAATAGCAGATATCTACATACACACCTATCTATATATATATATATATATAGATATATAGATATATATATATATATGTTATTATATATGCTGCATGTAACAAGGTGTCTTTATTTCGTACAATTCGTTTCAAATGTGTTCTGTTCGCGGGCTCTCTTTGAGGCATGCCCCATCAAATATAATCGATATATATGTTTGTGTATTATGTTATTTATGTATAGAGGCGTTAAGTACTTATTCTAGAGTTTAAGAGTTGTGTACTACGTATATGCAGTATATATGTATGTATCTATTTTGTAGCTCCCAAAGCACGTCTGTGAGAGCTACTTACAACAATTCTAAGTTCAGTTCAGATCAATGTAGTTAATTAAGGTTTAACATTTACACGGTTTAAGGTACAACATTTAAATATTTTACGAAATCGTTACAAAACCACAATAAACGGCAAAAGACAAAAAAAAAATTATATTACAAAATGTTTGATTTTCAAATTATGATAAGGGCGTTTATAAAAACTTTATACTTGGTACTTAACGTTAAACGTCTAAAGTCTGATTTTAAATGTAATATAAAAAAATATATATATATATATATATTAACAGCATGTTCTCCAATCGTAATTGGGCACATGCTGGTACAAATAAACATAAAGCACAACTCTACAAACTACTAAGTACAGTAAGTTGTAAGCACAAATTGATGCTAGGACAACAGATAATTGTGTAAAGCTTAATTAAGGAATTGTGTTTTATAATTTTTGTTGTGTATATAGGAATGTGTTTTTGCTAAAGGTTGAGTGCCAATGTTTCGAATGTTTGGGGTTCCTTTTATATTGTTGTTGTTGTTGTCTCGATTTTCTAAGTAATACTGCCCCCCTTAATGGGATTGATGGGTATTTGTAAATTAGATATGTTGTGGGTTCGATTTGTGTTCACTTAAGGATTAATTGGTTAAAAGGTAATTTTGCTAGATGCGTAAATGGAATGCTAATTTAGTGTTTAGCGCAACCTAAAATCTAATTATTGCTGTGTTCTGTGGGACATAATTGTTTATGACTTTTAAGTACTTAAGTGACTAATTGTACAAATTAATTAAAAAAAATCAAGAATAATTATAATAATGATGCCACACAAAAAAAAACAAAAGAAGAAGTTCATTAGGAAGCTCGTTAGGCGTGAGGAATGAGGGGAAGTTGGCCACAAGATGGTTGCGGTTGGTGTGGGGGGTGGGGATGGGGGAGGCGAAGCCTTATATTATAGCTTTTTGCTATTCCCATCAATATCAATGCTCAGATCCTGCATCGAGCCGCGTGGATGCAACAGGCTACGCTTCTCTGGATCCTTAGCCTTCTTTGGCTTGGGTCGGTTAGTTTTCGTGTAGCGATTGATCACTCCGTCCGTCTCATCCATCATGCGCAAGATGAGGGTCTGATCGGACGAGTCCAGCGGTGCTATTGAGATATCTCGCACGGCACGGAATTTACCGCAATTATTCAGATGCTCGTTCTCCAAGCGAAAGAAGTTCCAAACAAAACGTCTGCCAATTATAAATAAATAGATATGTAATAATATGATAATACAATATATATATATATATATATATATATATATGTATATGCTGAATGTTGATGCTGAGTTTTGCTTTACCGAAATACTTCCAGTATGCCGGTTATGGAGGTCATAATATCGCCGGTCACATATTGCATTTCAGTCAAATAGAATGACAGCGCCCAGATGAAACGCAGCGCCAGATCCTCCAATATGGCAAAGTAGTAAAAGCCCTGTGAAAGTCAAAAGAGACAAGCAGACATCATGAACTAGGTGTCCCTTAATAGCTACGTGTAGCTATATATATCAACATACCGTTGATGAGTAGACCACTTCCTCTCGCAGAAACGTGTTCTCGCCAGCATTCTTATCGAAGAGACCCCAATCCATTTTGATGTCCCAGGTGTATGAATAGCAGGATGAGACTATTGAGGAGACAATCCAAAGCCAGGTGTACGGATTATCAAAGGTGCTCGCATAGTTGGCTGAAATGAAAAAGAAAGAGATAGCAGAAAAAATGAAAGAAAAAGAGAAATGGAGAGAAAGAAAGAGAGAGAGAGGTATAGAACTGTGCGATGCTTGTAAAATTTCAAAGTGATTGATCAATATTAATACTAACGACTGTTGAAACTCTTAAGCGTGGCAAAGATGACAACCATAAAGGTCGTGGAGTATTTGCCAGCATTGACCAGATGTGGAAAGGCTTCACGCGTGTCACGATATCGGCGCAGACATTGGGCAAAGCGAAACCAGGCGGGCAGGCAATTAACAATGGGTCGCACTATGAAGTCCTTTTCCATGCAGATGGACGCATCCACAGCCTCGGACCAGTTGCCATTCGTAAAGTAGAAGCAGACGAGATACTCAAAGTCGAGTATGGCGGTGGCCAGCGAATTCAGTTGATCGCCCAGCCAGAAATCGGCGAAGCCCACGTGAAAGAACGGCGCCGCCACACAGCGACCAGTAATGCGCAACAGCCAGAAGCGTGCATCATGATGCAGTACATGAAATGGATTGACCAGGAACAGCACCATGATTAGCGTCAGCGTTAGCGGATTAATGAAGGCCGGTATGCTTAAGCTGGCGCTGAACAGAAAGCTAAGCATGCTCAGCGTCCAGACGACACCGAAAATGGCTGCCAGTTCCATAAGATGTTGCTCGGACAGATGATTGCGGGGATCTAGCTCAAAAATGAGCACATGATTAACGCCGGACGAACGCCAGCCGTAGATGTTGACGCCAATCAGAAAGATAAACTCGATTAGCAGCAGCGGACCGCGATACAGACGAAATGTGACCTTTAGATTCTCGCCGGTTATGTCGTGGAATATGGCCGACAACACAACAACAATGCCAAGCACAATAAAGCTGCCGGAGAAGAGACCCACTTTGAACGTTGTCCACGGACTCTGTTGCTCGCCCAGCGGCGGCACACGTAAACGCTTCATTGCACGCTGTCGATCACCACCCTCCAGCTCCCCCGTGACAGTTGTCTCCGTTTCATTGATAATGTTGTCAATGTCCTTGTTGATGAAGAAATGCGAAGCCTCCACATACTCCTGACGCCATTTGGCGCCGGTGTCGACGCGCAGCAGCTGCAATTACAAATCATAATAACGTATGTTGTAATTAAATTAAAGTAATTAAATTTGAATGTTTGTATAAAAAAACAAATAAATATTTATTTATGCACCTAATTGATAATTGGACTTAAACAAATTACTATTATTTATTGATAATAAATCAAACAACTTAGCGCAATCTCAACTTGTTCTTGACTATTAACAATCAACTTACAAGTTGTTTTTCTTAAATACAATTTACTTGATGTGTTATTTAAATAACATAAATTAATCACTAAATATAAATAGAAATGTAATGAAATATATCAATTTACGTATGTACAAACAACAAATAATATACTTTTATAAATTATTGATAATAAATCAAAAATGTAATTTAATATCAACGTAATAATAATTACAAACAATAATTCAATTCTGTATATCATAATTCTCATTAAATTATTTAACTCAATTTAATCATGAACGATATGAGAATTACACTTATTCATTTCTTAAACTCACCTTGTCATGCTTTTTGAGTATTTTGCGAAATCCGGTATGATTCAAATTTTGATAGTTCTGCAACAGTATTAAACTCAAATAGAACTCACTGAACGCCAACTTGAGTTCACGTGCCTTGCGATCGGGCAACGCTGCATGCCGCTTCTGCCCCTTGGACTTCTTGGCCGTACGTTCGGACTCCTCAATGCTTGACTTAAGTTCTGCATTCAATGTGGCAAATTTTCGTGTGGCCTCCGCCAACTTTTCCGAATAGAATGTATTGATCTTTTTCAACTCCTTGTCGCAGTAGTGAAAGAAGTTCTCATCGAAATTGGCAAAGTGACGCTTAAGCACCTCATCCTCCACGCTGTCCACGCTGGGCGCCTCCTCCACCGCCAAATATAGCATGGCCTTCATTTCCTATATGACAAAAACGGAAATATTAGTTATATACATCAATTTGTGACTGCTCATGAATTGAACACACTACCCGAAACTGAACCCAAATGTCTAAACAGGAAATTTACAGGAATTTGTACTACATATATATTATAATATCTATATTAGATATTATCCGATGCTGAGAAACTGATTTGCACTGTAATCTCGTAAACACATTTTATAACAACAAAAATATATATAGATATATCTCCAGGCGTGCATCAATTTGCAAAAGGTAAAAGCTTTTCGTTTCATTTTTAAAGCCGACTTTTGGATGCTTCAAAAAATGGTCAACGTTTTCCTTTCGAAAGCTACCGCTTTATATTCTATATTTATTTATAAAAATAAATAAATAATGAATTATATATATTATTATTTTTTAAATATGTGTGTGTGTGTGTGTGACAGGTCTCACCTCATAGTTGATGTACTGTTTGCGCCACTCGGGCGTTATGTGCGCCGACAGATGCTCGGCGAACTTCATGATGATCTTGTTGTGGTTGATGCAATATTTGCTGTTGGTGTAGTTTCTGTTATTGTTGTTATTGTTATTGTTGTCGCTGTGGATATCTCTGTCGTGTCCTTGGCTTGGTTCTTAACCAATTTTAAGCGAACACTGCAAAACAAATAAACAAAAATTAAACAAAAATAAACTTAAATGAGATGCGGATATTAATTTTTCACGCACGGCTGATGCTGCTAATTTTTCCAAACTAACCGACATGCAATATCAGCTTTAAACTGCTGGGTGTGTGATATGGGAGGAGGGAGTGGTTTAGGGTTGGGTGATGGGCAATATCTAATCAGTTAAACAGCTCCAAAAATACAAGATTTGGAAAAATGCTGTCAGTAAACTGCTGACAGCTGGTTTTGAGTATTTTACTACAGACGTGATAAGGCACAAGACAACTGTCTTGTATTTATTTTATTTTAGTTAAACTGCCACGATGAATATTCAATTGATCGCCTTCGATTAAAGATTCGTATAATAACGTAATATAGCCATAATTTTTTGTTGTATTTCTGTTTTTAACTAATATAACAATATTCTATCGCAAATATGGCAGATATTTGCAAGGGAATTACAACTTTAACATACCAAAAATGATTGAGATTTCGTTATTTTGTGCTTTATTCACTTATTTATATTTTTATGTTGGTCTGCTGGTTGTTTATTTTCATTAACGTAGGCTGCTTAATACGCTACGTAAATTGAAAATTTTTTATTATTACTTTTTCTTTTGTCGCTGCGTTGTGTACACAAAGACGTTCACATTTAAATCAATTAATTGCACACATATTTACCAAATGGCGCCAACACGGCAATCAGAACTATGACAATAATTGCGAAAGCAGACAGGGAGACACTCAAACATTTTCTGGGTCTGGGTCTGTGTCGAGGTTTGGGTGTTGGACAATAATCACTCATAAAACAACACAACAATGCAGTGGGCACAGGTGTTGATTGATGGTGTGGCGTTACGTCAATTGCGCACATTCAATCATTCAATTAACGT
Source organism: Drosophila fungiperda (assembly GCA_035042345.1). Taxonomy (NCBI): domain Eukaryota; kingdom Metazoa; phylum Arthropoda; class Insecta; order Diptera; family Drosophilidae; genus Drosophila; species Drosophila fungiperda. The sequence goes on along the minus strand of JAWNLM010000137.1, from coordinate 216,522 downwards.
CAACATTTAATTCCAGATACTGACACTTGAATCTCGCCAAACTGATGGATTGAGCCATTCAACTAATATCGCACATCTATAATTGATGGTCTCTTTACTTACCCTGCAAAATACTTATTTCATGTGTATTTATAGGGTATACCTGACTATTATTATATCTGCACTGTATGTCTAGAATTGAAGACTTCGCGTGCGGCATGAATTTTCATCTTTTCGATAAGCGAAATTGATTATCTTGCGCATTTGATAAGAGTTCGCAATATTGAAAAGTATGTGCAGCAGTAGGAAGAAGAACTAGCTATATATAATGACATACACAGGATAATTTCTAGTTGAGAACTCGAGAGTTTGAAATATTGTATATGACTCTTAAAACAAAAACAAAATTGTGTTAAACACTTGTTGACTTTGCTTAGCTTATCGCTTAGCTATGTGGCCCACTCCATACTGATTTCTCTGCTGGCTGATAAGGCAGCAGCAGCCGAAGCATCCGCAGTTAAGCACTTATAAGAAATACCAATACCATTGCCAATACCACAACGACAACACACACAACTAAAAGTGCAAATATTTGATCAATAAAGTTGTCAAGCTAAAAGAAGCGCAAAGCGCACCTCGAAACTGACTCAGAGTCCAAATTATGCAGAAAGGAAAGAAGCAGGCAGCGTTTAACGAGTATCGCTGCATCAGAATGTCTCATCAATGCTGATAACTCTGCGCTCACTGCTGGTTCTGCTGTTATTGTTCTTGTTGATGCTGTGCAGCTTTTCAATTCAATGTGTTTGTATACTAATTAATTATTAATTGAAGACATCACGAGATTAAGTTGAACTGCGTTGCTTTTCAATTACATAAATAAACATTTCATATATATCCACATATATACATTAAATAAATATATAATATATACACACATATGCAGACCCCCCCCCCCCCACAAGCTTCTTTTCTGTTGACATACGATACAAACGATGGCTTCTGCTGCTGCTGCTGATTGCAGCGCTGCTCCTGGGTAATATTATTATTTTTGTTGCAATGTTATGTGTTGATTTCTGTATTCACTGCAGATGTTAGATGGGATATGCACAAGTTGCGTGAGTTCAGGTCGGCATTTAGGCCAAGACCTAATCATTACTAATTGATAACATCAACTACCGTCAGTTAAGTACACTTTATCACAGAATTGCGCGCACTGAACAACAAAGAGCAAACGCGAACGAAACAATAAGCCAGGGCTACGAAACTTCCACGAACGCTTATCGACGTGGTCAGTGTTGGTTAATGCACGACTCTAAGTGCTGCTCGCATATCGATATTTATTTTGTTCATATAATCTTAGCTTGTGGCCAAATACGAATTTATTGATTTAAGAATTTCGTAGATGTGATGTGTAAGTTTTGATTAACCAATGATTATAGTATGGTGTAATTAGCAAGTCGCATTTATACGACTGTTTAAGATATCTTGTAATCGTATGCAAATAATGCACACACATCTATCGGACAGCGATAGCTTCGGCATGCAAATATAACTATCGATAGCGCCAATGCTTCTTGGACTGATAGCCGACGCATATCCGCGATTTGCTCTCAGAGATTTTAACGCTACGCGAATTGATTGCAACAAATTTTAGAAACGTATTGCACATGAAACTGTGCAGTTTCTGCTGCTGGAAATGAGTACAAATCTAAAGAATCTAAAAATGGGCCAATTTGGTGGTGGCGGCGGAGGCTTTGGCGTATCAGCTGGCAAATTGATGGCGCCCCATCACAACATGAACGGCTTCATTGCTGGTAATGCCGGCGGCAGTAGCAGCTGTGGAAGTGCCTCCGCAACGAATGTTGCCACCATCAACAACTGCAGCAACAACGCTAGCAGCAGCATCAGCGGCAACAAATCGGCATCATCCTCCCATGGGGCAACGGATACGACGGAAGTGTACGCAATGCCCAGCGGCACAGTTATACCGATAATACGAAGCCGAGATGTGCCTAAGCAGCTGCCGACGTTAGCTGCTGCACTGCTGCGTGGCGCGGACGAGCATTTAGCTGCGGAGGAATTGGATGCCGTACAGCTGGAACTGGAGCTAATGCTCTCGAATGTGGCGCTGCGTGCTCGTATCTTGAAATCCGAATATGATAATTTGGACAAGGATGAGAAGCGTCAGGATCGCCGCAAATTGGATCGGATGACGCCCGGCTCACCGCCATCGAATGGCCTGCTCAACGGTCTGCTCGGCATAAACAATGCTGCGAGCAGCAGCGGTGGCGGAGGCGGCGTCGGCAGTCCAGCGACAGCTGCTAAGCGAAAAATGCGAGAGGAGCCGACGGGAGTCCGCAAGAAACACTCCTCAATGACGATACTCAAGCAGCAACAGCAGCAGGGAGGAGGGGGCAGCCTTGTCAAGCATCTGGCCAAGAACAGTCCGCTCGCCGTGCACACCGATGACAGCAGCATGGACTACGTTTCGGTGCCCCATAGCAACTCACAACATCAGCAACAGCTGCCGCAGCAGCAACATCAGTTGCCACAGCAGCAGCAGCAACAGCAACAACAGCAGTTGCCAAAGCTGACGCTGCCCAAGAACGATATGCCCAATAAATTTTGGCTATCGGTCGAGCCGTACTGTATGCCATTAACGAACGAGGATCTGCGACTGATCGACGATCTGCTGGAACAATATCGAGGGCCACTGGTGCCGCCGGTGCCAAGTTTGGGGCCGCACTACTCGACGGTGTGGGCGCAGGAGGATATGAAATCGTTGCAGCCGGGCGGAGCGCGCCAGAAGTCACAGAATGCAAACGCAATGCTGAAGAAGGCCGATAGCATGCTGGAAGAGAGCATAACGGGACCTTTGACACAGCGTCTGGTCTCCGCCCTGATGGATGAATCGCTGCCCAGCGAGGCGGCAGCCGTAGGCGAGCACAGCAGCAAAAGCAGCAGCAACAACGTGAATACCCATTCCCAATCCCATTCGTCGTTGACGCACAGCAATGGCGTGGGGTCGAAGGGAACTGTTTCTGCTTCTGCTGCTGCTTCTTCTGCTGCATCGGGTAATTTTCGTTCGTTGTCGATGCTAAAGCACGGCGTGGGCATTGAGCAACGCCTGCGGAAGGAGCTGATCGAGAGCGGACTGATCGATGCCAGTGAGCTGGCCAAGCACGAGGACGTTGACGAGGTGCTGCTAGAAATCAAACGGGTCACCGCCGAAATAAACGCTGTGGCTCAATTTAACAGTGATGAACTGAAGCGTCTGCGCTCGGCGGCCAGTGACGAGATCAAACGCATCGAACTGAAACGCAAACTGGACACCATCGACCAGGAGATACTTGAGTGCTACAAGCGAATGCTGCAGTATCGGGCCAAGCGCAAGGGGCACACAGCCGAGGAGCGGCAGCAGATCATGCGCCTGACCAGCGAGCAGCGCGCCCTCGCGGAGCAGCTGGAGCGCATGCAGCTGTTGGGCGCTGGCAATTGCAAGTTGTAGGACAGGAGCCTGGCCTGGAGCTGGAGCCAATTAATGGCCCTGCATCGGGCGACTCTGCTACTGCAGCAGTGGCAGCGTCACAGCGTTTGGAACGACATCAGTTCCCAACTGCAATGTGTATAAACATGAAAGATGATGGCAGGCGACGATTGCATTGATCGCGTCGATGGAAACGGGTCAAAATCAAATCGAACTTTAACAGCATTCACTGCTTAAACTAGCTTAAACTTTTCTAATAATAGAGTTGAGCGCGTCTAATTTTTATTATTATTATTTGTTTTACGAGACACAAATCTACGTCTTATATTTGCATGCCTCATTTATTTTTAATTTAATGTTTTAATAATTATAAGAAGGTTACATTAATTCGCAGAAACCTGAATACAGGTAAGGTTTTTCAAATTGAAAACCTTATTTCAAATTACGATTTGATTTTTTTTCTTTTACTTTTAATATATAAACATTTCTTTAGTTGATTCATTTACTGAACAAAAGATTTCTAAATTACTTTGTGCTCTTTATATATACATATATATATATATATATATGTATATATTTTGATATATTTATCATTTTTATTTTGAAATGACCGCAAAGCGTTATATGAAATTACTATTCGTTTTTTTTTTTATCTTTTGCGTTTATATATATTTTTTTTATTTGTCTTACATTTATTTTTAACTAGCAGGAAAAGGAATGTTCAAAATGAATTGAATGAAAGTCGTTATTCGAAACTATTTTTATTACTTATATTATTTTATTTATTAAGAAAATAATGAATTTCAAACATTAATTTTTACATATTTTAGCTAATGTTTTTTATCATTTGTCTTATGACACGCGCCCAACTCAAGTTTGTATATTAACATAACATTAACTAAGTAGACACTAGCACAAACACTCACACACTCGCGCGCACACACATACACACAACACTACACACGTATACACATAAATAAATACAGTTAAACATAAATATATATAAATATATATATATATATATGGAATACATACGTACTCTTTTTATGTAGCTTAAGTTATTGTGCCAGGTGGACAATAAAGTTGTCGCTGTCACCAAAAAAAAAAAAAAAATCTATATGTATACAAAAAATTTAGCAATTGTTTATTATTGAAATTGTAAGAGGAACAGACACCAACCGAGCACCACAAGCGTCCAGTGCACTTTGAAAGTTAACCCAGCGGCTGCAGCTCATTCCAGGCACACAACGGAAGCGACAAGCTTCATATTTACCCTTCGATAAGGTTTAGAGGCCAGCGAATCCGGCGCCTCTGCTTTCTATCTATATATCGCCTAATTAAAATTAAACAACTAAACTCCATAAATTTAACATCTACACACAGAAACACACACCGCCTTTTAAATACGCTGTATCTATTTGTTGAGTTGCAGAAATTGCTTAGATAACTGATAGCTGATAGTGTCAACTTTAACAGATAGCAAATTGAGTTGCAGCAGCAGCAGCAGCGTAGTAAATGAATCAGCTATTCGAAAGCAATACGGCCGCACCTGTTGCAAGAGTCGCATCTTAACATCTTATCGCATCGCCATGTGCCATATCTTTTATAGCTTCTATCCGGAAAGCAAGAAGCAAGACAAACAAGTCTTGCAAGAAAATTAAATCCGAGTCAATGGCCAATTTGTAATGCTCCCCAATTGAAATACCCCCACTAAGACTGCCTTATCAAATTGCAAATAAAACGCGCTTGCATTCTGATTAAAAACTATCTTCATTGTTTACATATTTCCACGATGTATGATATATAATATATACATTCGTATACACATTAGAATATATATGTTTATGTTGACAGACCTGATTGACAAATGCCTATCACTATCTTCATTGTTTACATATTTCCATGATGTATGATGTATGTAAATATATTATGGACAAGCTATATATACACCTAATCCACAAATGTTTATCACATAGAAATCCTGGCAATATAATAACGATAATCAAATGACCTGCCTCCTCCAGCGCTGATTGAACTACAGAATCAAAACTCTCTTTTAGTTATTTTTTCATTAAGTAAAAAATTAATATGTATGTATTTATATTAACCCTCTATTTTCCATTTTTGAGGTGGTCCAGTTTGATGTGGTCCAGACATTCACAATCAAGCCAAGATTATCATTTCGACCACTGGCTAATAGGTGATTCTGTGCTCTATCCGATATATCTTCCTGCTCCGAGTTACGTGCAGTTGCTTTTGAAATCACATCCAGCCTCACGTTTGTCATCTATAAAAGAGAAAAATACAAAAGGCAAATGAGAAAAGATATCGGTTATTTGTTTTATCGGCTTACAACTTGTTCTTTTCCTTTAACTTTTTTTATTTTTTTCGCAAATGAGGTCTAAAATCAAATTAAAAAGTGAAAAACAGAACAATGCAGGACACGCTTTGTGTTGTTTGTTATAATCAAGACGAGCTCGTTGTTGTGTTGGGGTGTGCGTTGAGTGGACGAAGTGAATCATCGCAAGAGGGAGAGGAAAAATAAAAACACAAACATACAGAGAATGTCAACTTTTGCCGTTACGTATTGAGCAAATTGATCAGCATAAAGCATGCGCAGAAAGCATAACGGAATGTGTTTTGTAAACCGTTAGTTGCGTTACGAAATGCAGTACATAAATACACATACATACATATGTTTGTGTGTAACAAAGTCGTGTTGTTAGTTATTAGTATTAACCTTATTTTTCTAGCTTACCGCTTATAGAGTTGTTGTTTTCCAATTAATTACTGTTCATAGTGGTCCTTGCTCTTGCTGCTGCTTTTTTATTTTTTATTTATCTATGCATCTTCTATCTTCTTTATATTTATTTATTTATTAATCGCAGCTGAATTGCAACGATAAATACAAATATAATAATATATGAAAACAAAACTGTTAGTACGATCAGCAGCTTTTACGATCAGCAGCATTTACGATTAGCAGCTCTTACGATCAGCAGCTCTTACGATAAGCTGCGGCTTTGAATTCATAGCTCGATACTAATTAATTAATAGGCATCTAGCATTCAATAACTCTGAATTTAAATACAAATTGTAAATACCACTTAAAGAATTCTTGTGCTTTATTTATGATATTTAATAATAATGTAAGCACGATATTGGAGAATTTATTTTATGTCTTTTTAGCTTTCTAATTACTTTTATTTTAAAGTTATTTTAATTAAATACAAGGAGAATAATAATTTGTACTTACATTCCTGATTTTTGTCATTTTAAAATTGTCATTTGAATTGCGCGGGCATAGAAATAGCTTCCATTTTCGCAGCGAATGGCAAATATTTACAGTGCTGGAAAATGTCGGAAAAAAAATTAGTTATGAACTTTATCTGGTAATGCAGAAGTGATGTCCGACTTTTTGTACAGCAAAACTTTACGGAACAGCATCAAGAGTGATAGAGCTCCAATATTTCACAGAAGTATATAAAACTGTTGCTGTATTATTCGATAGCAGTCATTCGATAAAAGTCGATTATGATAGAAGCTGTATATCGATTGTAAAGCATTTTGTCGTACGACCACACGTGTTAGCAGAGCTGCATTTCATTTTTTGCCATATTTGGCTGTTGTTTTGGTGTTGTTGCGCGGCGGCGTCATTTAACCGGTAATTCATACACAAACACACGTATTTAATTGTGAAACACTCCACAATGGGCAAACGCAACAAACAACAACAGCAGCAGCGGCAGCAAAACAAAAACGCTCAGCAAGCAGCGACGACTACGACAACAGCAACGACGACGCCAACGCCAACGCCAACGCCAAACGCCAAAAATGCGACTCCAAAGAGCAACAGCAACAACAGCAATAGTGGCGCCATAAAAATACCTCGCATAAGCGACAAGGATCGGCGGGCGTTGAATTTGATCGCGCAGGCGATATTAGACCTGGTGCAGAAACAGGCGACCAATCCCAACGAGGAGTGGACACAATATGTGGAATTGCAGCGTCTGCTCAACAGCATGATAGTGATCGAGAAGCCGCTGCAGGAGGCCAGGCTCAGCCCAGTGGACAGCAGTGGGATAGAAAGCGAACAGACGCGTCTCGACAAGGTGGCCGCCTTCAATGAGTGGGCCCGTGCGGGCGGCGTGCAGAGCGATTGTGTGGAGATCACCACATTTCCCGGCTATCAGCTGGGCCTGCGCGCAAAACGTGATATCGCCGCAGAGGAGCTGGTGCTGAGTGTGCCGCGCAAACTGATCTTCTCCGAGGAACTGCTGCCCGAATGGAAACGCGAACTGTTCCGCAATTTCCCAACCCACCTGAATGTCACCTACACTCTGATCATCGAAAAGGCACTCGGCGCCGCCAGCACCTGGCAGCCCTTCATCGATGCGCTTCCCACCCGGTACAACACCGTGCTCTACTTTACCGTCGACCAGATGCAGCGACTCCGCGGCACATCCGCCTGCTCGGCCGCAATGCGCCTTTGTCTCGTCATTGCCCGCCTCTACGCTTCTATGTACAAGTGCGCCTACATCCAGCCCGGCGACAACGTAATGGCAGCCAAGGCCAGTCTCTTCACCGACTACGGCCTCTGCTACGAGTTCTATCGGTGAGTATTTCTCTCTTAGTGTGTTTGTACTCACAATAATTTCCAAATACAGGAGAGCTTATTGGTTTTGTGACTGTCCGTTCGTCCGCGAATCTCTCAGCAGGTCCGATCTATTTGTGTTTTGGTTTCATTCTCATTCATTGTTTTCTAATTATGGATCGGCATCTGGATTTGGATTGGCAATAGCAAAGGGCCCTTTCATATTGAGCAAAATGCGCAGAATGGGGCACAAGTGAGGCAGACTGTCAAACCGAAATGGGAATCGATTACCGACTGAAAGTGAGATTTGCAATTAGAATCGGCACATATAGTCCACATTTATTTTAAGGAATTCATTATTTGTTCACAAATAAGAAATTTTAGTCATTATAGATCATATTACTTAGCTGTACGAATGTGGATGTGACCGTGTCAGACAGACAGATAGCTAATCACATATTTATAATTTATGGGATTGCAGATGCTTCATTCTATCATTTGCACAACCTCATCAGAATACCGTACAAATCAAGATATCAATAAGTCAGCGGATGTTTAAAAACAGAATCCGGTGACTATTCTGAATTAGTTTCGTTTTGACACCCTGTACAGTATTTATGTAAGTACAGTAAGCACTTAGTCTGATAACACTGGGAATGGTCATTGGGAGCCGAGTGAAAAGAAAGAATCCTGTACAACATGGAATATAACTTTTTATTCAGATCAACTACTTTTAGGTAATAAGTGTTATTGAGCACAACTCTACTCAGATTTAAGTATATTCGATTTTACATTCCGCTGTCGTATCGAATAATGCGTGTTTCTAATTAAAAAATCTTGCTGCGCATTTCTTGCATCTAATTTTCATCATATTTCAGAATTACACATTTTTTTACTACATTTTATTTCCAAAAAAAAAAATAAAAATATAAGAAACGACGAAAAGTCATAAACACAATTTAAATTATTTACATGCTTACATATTTGTATGTAAATAATATATATGTATTTGTATAGTTCGTATATTTGTATAGTTCAATTTTTCGTATTTTGTGGGCACAGCAACATTTTGGAAATTGGACAAAAAACATACATATATATATATATATTTGGAAAGTGTTAGATATTCTAATATATGCCAGTGTTGAGCAATTTGCTGTTTTACAGTGCTCTAAAAAGATTACAGTTAGTGTTGTTCTTGTTGTTGTTCGTGTTACTCTCCTTTTGAATGCCAAATCAACTAATTTTGTTTATTTGCTGACCTCATGTCAATTGAAATATTTATTGTCCTCAAAAATGTTTTGAAATTCCAACCGATTCTGCATAGTCTTTCTTATTCATTTCTATACTGTGATACCAAAGATATCATAGGGAAACTATGGTAACTGGAAATCGATAAGGGGATATATATCCGCCAATTTAAAGAGTACACTCACCAAATTAGGTTGGTCGTTGGACAGTGGTTGTGTGTGTGAGTGTGTGTGTATGTTGTGTGAGTGTGTGTGTATGTTGTGTGAGTGTGTGTGTGTGTTCTGTGAGAGTGTGTGTGTGAGCTAGTGCATTTATTTTGGTGCGCTACCGAAACCCATTTCTAAAGTTCTTTTGTGCTTCTGAAACGCAGTTTTTAAAATCACTTATGTTGGCCTTAGGTTTCCACTGTCTGTTTTTACTTTTTCTCATAGGTTTTCAATTATTTTTTAATACGATTTTTATTTGATAGATTATAGTTGTAAAATAAGGTGCCACCCGATAGCTTGACGACGCCCGAGCGTGCTGAGCTGTAGTTCGCATTATAAATTGCACTTAATATCTAAATACGGTTCTATATAAATACGTTTCCTTAAGACAACATGACACTGGTCCACAAAAAAACCACTGCGAGCGAGACGATCGATATAGATTTGTGCTTAGTCTCTACGCAATACGCCTCTTTGATGTTGAGTGAGGCATGCTACCAACCGGCAATGTAGTCGCTATCCATCTCTACTTGCCAATTCTGGTTCCTAATGCTTCTCGCTTCTTGTTACGTGGATCGCTCACTTTGTTAATCTAATTCGGCTGCTTTTCGCTTCTCATCTGCCTTCTCCTTAGGGTTCTCGCTTTTCCTAATTAACTTCTTGCTCGCCGGCAGCAGAAAGTTGTCCAGTGCCATGGGCTTCAGCTAGTCGTTCCTTCATCTTTGTCTGCACAAAAAAATGTCTCCATTACATAGACTTATTAATAAACTATAACTTATAACTTATGCATGTATACTTTTAATACATATGTATTTTTATATATATGTATATATTTGTATATATAAAACTTGGCCTAAACGGAGCGATCCCACTACATGTAGTCTAGTGTTATCTAAAGTGTGTGTGAGTGTGTGTGTATGTTGTATCTAGGGTCTACAGCTTAATTATCGAATGATTTGCGCAATGTATCGAATAGATACTCCTGAACTTCTGGTGAATTGGGATTCATGGTGTTGAGCTTCTGATGTGCGGTGCGCAGTGTAAGAGCCAGCGAATTGACACCGCCACGCCCCCCGCCCACTGATTTGGCTGTGGCTGTTGCAGTTGATGTTGTTGCTGCCACTGCTGCTGCTGTTGATGTTGCCGCTGCAAACTGCGAGCTGCATGTGGATCCCTCGCGATTGAACAGCAACGAGCTCTGACGCTGCAGCTGATGCTGATGATGCACTGGCGTGTTGCATGACACTGTTGCAACGCTGATAGGCTTGTGGCAACTGTTGTTGTTATTGTTGGCACTGCTACTATTACTGTTGTTGCTGCTGCTGCCAATAACCAGCTCCTCCATGTGCTCACGCAGCGAATTGCGTCGCGATGCGTTTGCAGTTTGCGCCAACTGTGGCAATTTACTCTTCATTGCATTGTATGTCTTCAGATAGCTGGTCTTGCGCCGCCGATGCTGCTTCCACCTGCACACAACAAATATGACCAGCAGTGTCGCCAGCGAGGTGAGCACTATGGCAGCACTGGCAACAATTGCCGATCGTATGCCCGCCGGCATGCTGGCATATAGATTGTTGCCACTGCTATTGCCACTGCCATTGCCAGTGCCGCTGCTGCTGCTGCTGCCCAAATGCTGTTGCGACATGGATGTGGCGGCCGCAGCGGACGGACTACGTCGGAATCCATGGCCCGATAGTTCCAGATCCAACAGATCGTGTGCACGTGCCACTTCGTTCTCAATAGTATCGATCACATCGCTGTTGTCCTCGTTGCCGCCCAATGTTGCTGTCAGCCTTGTGGCATTATTTCCATTGCTGCCGTACGCATTTACGCTCAGATCAATGTCCATGCTGTTGCTGTTGTTGTTGTCGCTATCGCTATCATTGTCCAACTCCTGCGAGCTGTCAGCGTTGCCATTTAGTAGTAGGCGTGGCTGTGGCAAATAGTATGCGTTGTGCCCATCCTCCAAGTTGCCGGAAGCGGAGCCAGCCGAGCGTCCAGCGAGCGAGGCGAGCGCCAGCGTCTTCCACGATGGAAAGAAACCCAGTGATTTTTCGGAGCGTTGCTGTAGCTGCTGTTGGGCTGTTAAGGTGGCTGCTAAGGATGATTGGGCATAGGAGGGTCCTGTGCACCAGAGTGAGAGAGAGGAAGAGAAAGAGAGACAGGTTGGTAAGATAACTAATATTGTATGTAAGTAAGTGTGTGTTTGTGCGGCGGTTATAACGAGCTGAGGTATGTGTGCTATATTACCAGTCTTTGCTTTGGTATATTTGTATTGATGCCGGTTATCGATAAGTATCGACGCATCGCTTTGTTAGAGTTCGATAAGCATAATCGGAATCGTTGTAAGGCACAAGCCATGGCAGACCATGATTAATAGCAATTATCTATCGAGCCATCGATACAGACCAATCGATAATCGATATATGCTAGTGATACATAACAACGATTAGCCGATTTGCCATATTTAAATAAGTTTATGCTATGATAATCAACCGGATCTCCTTTTCGATAAATAGCTGCCTACGCGCGCTTCGATATTAGTCGATAGCCGATAATGTGCGGCCACATCCCCAGCTGTTACTTACGTGTGTGCATTTGGCCCGTGCTAAGCTGCTGCCGCATTGTTGAACACGAACACGAACAACAACAACATCAACACAGCAACAATAGAAAACCAATAATAACAATAATAATAATAATAATAACGATAATAATAATGATGATAATAATAATGATAATCGTAATAATAATAATATTCATCGATAACACACACGGCAACAGCTCAGCACGGGCCAAATGCGCTCGCCTCCATCCGCACACGCTCACTGCAGCTGTCGCCGGCGCTGCTCGCGCTGGCGTTGACGTTGGCGTCGCAGGCGCAATGCGGTTATACCTCTATTGCGATGGTTGTCGCCATCGTCATCGTTATCGTTATCGTTAAATTGATCGCCATCCCTATCGCTATTGGGCTCAATGTCAATGATCGATGTGAAATAGCTGGATCCCTGCGAATCCGTTTTGATCTCATCCGGCTTCACGCTCTTTAAATCAATCAAATTGAAATGCGGAAAATTCTCGAATGCTGTCACAATATCCATATTATCCTGGAGCACAACCTTCTGGCCGGGATAGAAACGCGAATGCCCATCTCCGTTGCTGAGTATGGTGGATAGGTGCAGCTGACTGGAGCCGCGTTTGCGATGCTCGATCAGCTCCTCCAGCGTCATGTTGCGCTGCTCGAGCACTTTGAACAGGCGGTTGCCCGAACGGCGATCCTCAATGAGCTCTAAAAGATCGGTGCGATCATCCACATCATCCACTATAGGCTCCAATGGTGGCACTGGCGATGATTGTTGTTGCTGTGGTCTCTGCTTTTTCGGCTTGCCACGCTTTGCTGCTGCTTCTGCTGCAGTCGCAGTTGCAGTTGTTCTTGGGGCAGCAGCTGTGGATGTTGGAATTGAAATCGAAGTCGAAGTCGGAGTGGGTGCAGTCACTCGTATATGATGAGTGTTGCTTTCGACCTCATCAAAAAAATTCTCCAGCTCATCGTTGCCATCGTTGTAATTGAGTTGCTCCTCGCTGCTGTTGCTGCTGTTGCTGCTGTTGCTGCTTCTGCTGCTGTTGTGTGTTGCTGCTACTGTGCTATGTGTTGCCTCGGAGCTGTTCAGCTCCAGTTCCACATCTTCAATGCTCTCCACAGAGTTTCTGTCATAGTTGCTGCCTATAAAATTGTCACTAATACGTTTGGTTTGCTCTTTGCTGCTGCTGTTGCTGCTGCTGTTGGTCATGTTGTTGCGTGTGCGATAACGCGTTGTTGCTGCTGGCGGCAACTCGCTACTGTATTGCTCCTCAGACACATCTAGCTCTGGCTCTAAAGCATCAGCAACTGTTGCTTCCTCCGATGTTGATGATGTTGTTGTTGTTGTCTCCAGCAGCAACTCTTCTTCTGCTGATTCTATTGTTGCTGCTTCTGCTGTTGTTGTTGTTGTGGTTGCAGTTGCGGTTGTGCTGCTTGCTGCTGTTGCCTTGAACAATGCTGGCGGCTTCAGTGTGGATCGCATTTGCTGTCGCTTCTTGTACAGCGGCAATCGTGTTGTTGTCACCACTGTTGCTGTTGTCGTTGTGCTTGCAACAGTTATTGGCGCTGTACTGCTGCGCCTGCTGCTGCTGCTTGTGCTGCCATCGCGCGATGAGCTGCCAAATAGTTTCAAGCGCTGCAACGCAGGCAACTTGTTCTGCTTGGGTCTAAATAGCTCCTCACGTAAATCCTCCGTCGGAAACAGTTGCTGCTGCTGATGGTGCTGCTGCTGCTGGTGCTGGTGCTGGTGCTGTTGCTGGTGTGGCTGCTGCTCTTCGTCTTGCTGCTGCTGGTGGGCATGGGCTAAGAAGGCAGCTGGTATGCGCCGAACACTGTGTTTATTGTTTTGGCCAGCTGCCGTCGTCCTAAGCTCAAGGCTGGGCCCGGCATTGGGGGCAGGTGCAACGGCTGTTGTTTGGAGCGCCAAAAGCGCATTCTGCTTGCCCTTGAGCAGATCGTCAAGCGATAGATTTTTCTGCTGCAATATCTCGCTGAGACTGAGTCCACCAGAGTTCTTCAGTATATTCTTAAGATCGACGGGCGTCTTGTTGCCCATTGTTGGCATTGGCTGTTGCTGTTGCTGTTGTTGCTCCTGATCTTGTTTCTTTGCCTGGCCATAGGGTCGACGATAGGACTTGCTGCCGCCAGTTGATGGCTCGGTCGGACGCTGACGCGGTTTATTGTCGCGTTCTCGTTCTCGTTCCCGTTCCCGCTCCAGCACTGCCATCGGCTCTCGTATGGGCAACTGTTTGCGCCTGGTCAACTGGTCATCCTCCACATGACCGCGCCAGTAGACATTGCCGCCATTTGGTGACTCCTCCTCATTGTTGGCACCCATTGTCGCCAGAGGCAGCTGTGGCCGACGCTTCCGTTTACCACCACTGCCATTGGCATTGACACTGCCCAGTGGACGACGACGCATCAATGTTGCCTCCGGTGTCGGTTGCCCATCGTCCACAATAAGCGAGACGCCAGTTTGGAGCAGCTTCTGCAAGTGCAAATAAAGAAAGAGGGTAATACTGATTATTGGACACCATTAATAATCTGGTTTTAGTTGAGACGACTATATCCATATGGAATGCTATACATATCAGCCAGATCGAAACTGCTCTGATTACTTTCGATCAAAAGATGAGTTGTGACTTAAAGAGCGTTTTTCTTGACCAAGTTAACCACTATGTCAAATAGGAACAAGCGTTCAGTTAATAACTTATTTATATATAACGAAATTAAAGGTGTACGGCTAAGGTACCAAAAAAAATGTATGATAAAATTGATTGTGTGTGTGTGTGTATTATGAAGCTGCACAATCATGTAGATTAGAAAATGTTATTTTTTCTGTTTTCAAATAAAAATATCTATAATAAAATATGAAAACCAAGTTAGAAGTAAACAGAGAGGAATTTCTTTTACCCCTTTTTTCAGTTACAATTTTCACCAATTTTTATGTGTATTGGGTGCAAAAAAAAGATTTATTAAGCCGTTTAGCACATGGTCAGCTTTCCTTGAATTTGCTTGATTAATGGACTCCATTGATTGATTGTTGTTCTCAATGATGCCAGCAGAGTAATCGCTGTTCGCTCTCTCCCTGTCTCTCTTTCTCTCTCTCTCTCTCTAACACTTTTGCTGACTATGTCAATTAATAAATACGCTCTTCCTTTATGTTACTTTACAAATCTGTAAATAAAAACGTAAGTCAGAATTCGAATGCAGTGCATGATCAACTAGGCGATACCCTGTAACCAGTAGATGTAGGAGAGCGAAAAACAAGATGAGAAAGTGAGACAGAGAGCGATTGATAGTGATTACTCTGTAAGAAAATTGAGGAATTGTAAAATGAAGGTATTTAACACAGAAAACTGCTATTACATATTATATGAGGGAGAATTGAGAAAAAAAAGAATTGAGATAGAGAAAGGAGCTGTTTTCTTATTTGTCACTTTCTATATATATTTCTAATCTTCTCTTCTTATGCAATGCAGACAGGATTTAATCACATCGTATTAAATCTGCTTATAATAAAAATAATAATTACTAGGCAAAACTCAACATGCTTTGCTTTCGATCAATTACTTTATTCTTGCCGAAAGTTAATTGAATTGAAAAGGAAATTGAATCTGGTAAGCCAATCAATATTTTCTACTTCCAGCCTACATGCCACATCAGCCATAAGCTTGCCTCGTAATTAACTTGTGCATCTTGTTTAGCCAGCCAATTGCTGTTTGCTAGTTTAATGCAATTTAAGCGCTTCAAGCGAATGCACACACACGCTCACATACTGACACCCACATCCACACTCGCACACACACACACACACACACACACACACACAGCGCACACAGTTTCGAAACTGCTCTCAAATGAAAATTGCTAACTAGTTAGCCAGATAACTTGAACTAGAAAGTGCCAGGCCCCTTTTATACTCACGTAATTAATTTTGAATTCATCACCGTGCCCTATTCTTGCCAACTTAACCCCCCCCCTCCCCCCTCCCCGCTCCCCACCCATGCCATTATTATCGTGTAGATAAAGACCCGCATATTTTGCTTTCAATGAATTAGAAGCAAAATAACTGAGTGAGGAGAATATTGGATTATTATTACGTTGTTGTTTCTGCTATTGTTGTTGGCAACGAATATGCTGGGTCTGCCTACAACCCACCCCACCAACCCCAACCCTTTATTCCCATCACATTTATGATTAGTCTGAGTAATTGACCACTTTTTCCCTCTCTCTCTCTCTCTCTCTCTCTCTCTCTCTTTCTCTCTCACTGTCATCCTCTCTGTTTATCTATCTCTCTGTCTCAGCTGTAATCAGTCTAATGCAAATGCCGATTTGTGCATTTATGAACATTTTTCTGTTTCTCTCTGTGTGTGTGTGTGTGTGTGTGTTAGAAAGGATGTGCCTTAAGCCCAGATAGCACATAAAATTGGGGTAGATTGCATAATTGGCGTGCAGTAAGGAAAACATATTCCCCGGCTCTGAAATTGATGTAGTTATGTTAGCTGATTAATTTGAGATTGTTTGGTTGTTTTCATTGTGTGGCAGTTGTTGTGTTCCGTTTTATAATCTGTTCATTAGGTAATTAAATCTTGAAATTAACATAAACCAATCAAACTTTCAATTTCTGTGCAAATAATTAGGTTTAAGGTTAATGACAAAACTGAATTGTTGACGAAAAAGTTTCACAAGCAAAGCAACGAAAGCTCGCTTAGGATTTTGGCCAAAACTCATTACATAATATGCCAGCTGAAACAAGCCAAAAAGCAGAGGGCGTGAGAGAGAGAGAGAGAGAGAGAGAGAGAGAGACAGAACAAGAGAGCGAGAAACGAAAACTTTTTGCGACAACTGCAAACAATGCAAAAATAATGTCAAATTGAAAACACAATCCGCCCATTTCAAAAATCCACCCTATCCACCTCAATCCGTCTCCATCAGCGTAGAGTAGAGCAGGAAATTACGAAATAGGATAGAACAAAACGACATGAAATGAAATGGAAGAGAGTTCAGCATGCAAACAAGAAATCCTTATAGAACCCAAGGCGTTGCTCAATTTAGGAACTTCCTCTTTCCATATAGAGATGAGCTCGTGCTCCAATATCTTGTTGACTTTGAGAATCGTAATGCTAAGAAAAGTATGTTTGATGTCGAGATTTGTTGAACAGACAAAACTGCAATCCACACTTTTGATTGTGATGATTGAATGAGCAGCTCTTCAAGTTTTGTTAGTGTGTCTAAAATAAATAGCAGCAATATATTTTCATTGTCACAGGTAAATAAAAAATGTATACGTATATCAAAATCGAACGGAATAACGCTTAAACGCAACGCACTCTTAAATATAATATATACATAATGATATGTTGTTATTCAATAGAATAAACAACCAGCAGATATATGAAATGAATATTTGAATATCTTTATCATATAATTTGCAACTCTAATAATTAATTTTTGGTTGCCCCACCAACAATTTATTTGCAAAACTCCACAGACAAAATAAATTACATTTTCAAGCGCGCTTCGAACTCAGAGCATTTCTTTAGTTTTTCTGAATTATTCGGGTTATCATCGATATCAAAATGATTGAAAGCACGCTCATCTCAACCTGTGTATGCTCTCTCTTTGTGTGCATTTCTCTGCTCTGCTCTAGCTGTCTGACATTTATTTTTGTTGTTGTCTGTCAGTTCAAGATGGATGACTACCTGTCTGCCTGCTACCCTGTTGCCCGCCCTGCCCAATGGCTGAGGGGTGGTATTTCAATTTGATCAAGTTGCTGCTGTGGAGGTTGCATGCATAATGAAGATGTACCGCAATGGCAATCGAACTGTTTCATTCAGTCAAAGTTTTAAACAAAGATGCCTTCCCTCACCGCTCGCCCCTCACCGCTCCGCTTTCCCATGACACCCCACACCAACACATTTACCCCAAAACCAAGCCGCATGTTGCATTCGATGGCGAACAAAAGCACAACAGAACAAACAGGAAGTGGATGTGACTTTAAAATGCAACGCTGCGCGTGTTTTGCACTGCATTAAATCAAGCTCATCTAACACACACGCGACAGAGACAAAGAGAGAGAGAGAGAGAGAGAGAGAGGGAAAGAGAGAAAGGGAGGGAAAGTCATGTGTGTGTGCCAGTGTTGACAGCACTGGCAACACTCTGCAACTTGGAATGTCAGCAGCAGCAGCTGCAGTAAAAGCAACAACCTTCAAAAGTTTGCAACGCTCTTCGCTTGGCTGCCACATGCGGCATTTTTATAGCCACATAACATCAATATTTTCTATCCTTTCTTGTTCGGTTCTTTACTTTTTGTGCACTTGCTGCTGGCCTTGTTTCAAAAGCCAGTGGCCAGTTTATTGCCAAGTTGTTCAATTCCAACGATTCCTTATTCTCTAAATGCTTTGGTATTTTTGCTGTTGTTCAAGTCGTGTACAGTCAATAAATGTCAATTTTTCGATAATATTTTCATCCGCTGTGCAAACAATTTGTTTCACATTTATTAGATAAATGTATATACATATATCCATATTTATATTTATTTTTTATATTTAAATTTAGCTTTTTGTTGAAATAAAAATGTGTAGATGGCAGCAACGGGTTGGCAGCAAAATATTCAATTTAATTATTTAACATTCAGATCAAGTTTTTCATAGTATAACTGATCTTTCAACCGATTGTTCCACCCCTATAAGTGATTATATTCAGCCGGCATTGCTATATGTAATCCATGATTGATTCAGATAGTTTTTACGACTGTGTGATTAGTTTGTAAAAAAAAAAAAAGCAGCTTTACACACAGACGGACATGTCCATATTGACCAAGAATATATATACTCTATGGGATCAAAGTTACCGTCTCGAATACTTAACAAACTGTACGACAAAATTATGCAATGCTTTCTTCTTGTCAACAAGTGCTATGAAAAAGATTCTCAACTTGAATAATAACGTTTAGCAAAAAGTTATATAGAGTGTTAGCTGTAAGTCAGCTGTTGTTTAACGCTTAATTGGCTATACTGGAACTCTGTTATGGTACTTTTGGACGACTTATGCACCAAACACTTTGATAAGTTTTATGCCTTTTACAAATAATTCCGTCAAAATCACTTTGGCATGGCAACTTAGCCAGCTGCAAAATGCAGCCGGAAACACATAATGGCCTTTCCAAAGGGGGGGACAAGCAAAGTTCACAGGGGAGTAGCAAAGGCAGAGGCAGAGGCAGAGGCAGAGGCAGAGGCAGAGGCAGAGGTAGAGGGAGATGCCAAGCAGAGAACTTGTTGGTTGCCCGAATACCACAAAAGTTGCTTAACTGCTTGTCGTGATTTTTGCTTTGTTGCTGATGATGATGATGATGATGATGATGATAATGATGATGATAATGATGGTTTCTATTGCAACGCTTCGCGCCTCAGCCCCAACCACACCCCCAATACCAACCCCAACCCCAACCGCGATACTCAACTCTTTCATCTATGCTCTGGACGAGCCCTTAAGTTTTTTTCTTTCTTTTTCTTTTTTACAACCACTTCAAACAAGTTGCTGCTTTTTATAATTAAATTGAAAAATTTATGAGCAATTAAATGGAAAACTTTACTTTGTGGTCCAAAGCTATGCAAAAGCCAATGAGCATCAAATCTAATAAGCAAGTTGGCAACAAGAGTGAGGTCCACTAGACCAGCCCATACTCTAATTCCAAAACATCTTCAGTCATCCAATTTCGATACACTGTGCGAAAAAACAACGAAGAGAATCATTTCTAAAAAAAAGCACTTTTATATGAAATGAACTCTTTGAAGAACGTTTATTGAAAAGACACAATCTAAAAGTATTTTACTATTATTTCTCTTTTCGTCTTTAACTCTCTCTCTCTCTCTCTCTCTCTCTCTCGCTTTGTCTCTTTATATTTGTATTTAAATGGAGTGTTATTTTGAATATATTTTAGATGGGCGGTATCAACGGTTACAACACGTCAGAATCTGGTGCCGCGAGAGCTGTCAACGATTGGTGAAATCAACCAGCAGTGTCAATTGATGGGCTTTGAGAGCACGGACGAGAAGCGTGAGACGGAGACTTGTGCGAGAAACGCACCAATTTCGGCATTGATACCCTTTTGGGATATGACAAACCATCGAACCGGCAAGATAACCTCATATTATGACCGTGCCGCAAAGCAGATGGAGTGCACCGCCCAGGAGTCTATAAAGGCTGGTGAGCAGTTCTTCATCTACTATGGCGATAGACCTAATGCCGATCGGCTGGTGCATCATGGGTAAGTGTTCAGCAGTTCAGTGGCTTAATTCATCAAACTTTCCGCTAACGATCATAAATTATTGCACTCCATAAACAGATTTCTGGACATGGATAATTTGAAAGACTATGTGCAGATACGTTTGGGGCTGAGTCCAACGGATCCGCTGCTCGCACAGCGTTCGCTGCTGCTGGCCGAGTTGAACATTGAGCGAAAGGCGGAGCTGCGCGTGCTGCCCGCACCGGAGCACATCTCCGGCGAGGTGTTGGCCTTTGTGCGTGTTTTCAATATGAGCAAGGAGCAGCTGGAGCATTGGTGCAGCGATGTGGAGCGTGCCGTCGATCTGCTGCACATTGACTGTGCCCTCGATACGGATCTAGAGACACGCACATGGCAGTATCTATACCAGCGGCTTAAACTACTGCTCGGCGTGCTCGATGCGTCACTGCGCGAGGCGGATGAGCAGCAGCAGCTGGAGGCATTGCAGCGGGAGCAAGTTGAGCAACCGTCGGCCAATCGGGATATTGATATCATGGTGTTGCAGTATCGTCGCCTCGAGCGTCGCATCCTCACCGATGCCCTGCAATATGCCCAGGAGCGCCTGAAGGTCTAAGCTGGCGGGGTGCCCAGAACAAATAATACTAAATCAAGTGGCCATCTACAGCAATTACCATTTATTCATATAGACACCATACAGAGACTACGCTTGTCGCAAAGCCTAAGAAATGAGCTGAAACGATAAATTCAACACACAAAAATTGGGTTGCCATTTTGTGTTTTTGAATGCCTGCGGTGTTTTTTCACATTTATTTATTTTAGCCAAGCATCAAAATTATTATTTTTTTTTTTTTGTATTTCTGAAATTATTAATTTTCTTTAACTTGAATTTATTTTTGGAAATTTGAAAAAGATTTTGAAAAACTCTGCACAGAATTGTTGCCTTAATTTGCATTATATTTAATTTTTTAGTAAGCTAATCATTTAATCATTGTTTTAAGTTTGTTTTTTCAACGAAATGAAATAAAATAACAGTAGCCAAACTCAATTTATAAATGTCTATGATATCAAATGTCAATCACGAACTTAAGCCAATCAATCCTTGCAAGCTTCAAAAAGTGACGACACAACTTCAAATATTCGATAATATAACCGTTCAATAAATCAAAAACGCGTTTTGATTTTATCTATATCTATCTAGCTAGCAAATTGCAAATGAGAACTTGACGCAAGTTCGCATTGCAATATATAAAAATATTCTTAAGTTTTAAAGTCGCATACACACGAACACACACACACACACACACACACACACACACACACACACACACACACACACACACACACACACACACACACACACACACACACACACACACACACACACACACACTCACAAACGGACTCGCACAGCGGCGTTAGAATTAAATCAAGCAAAGCTTTCAACCGCGTGTCTATGCGGCTTGCTCCTCTGTCATTGTTAGCATACAGAATGCGGCATGCGGCATGCAACGTGTTGGTGTCTACGTGTGTCAACACGCACTTATACAAAGTGTGTAAATGCAAAAGTGATGTCAGCGGAGAATGAACTGCAGAAAACTGCAGTACTGAAGTCAAATATAATTGCAATGTACTGCAAAGATCGGCATGTGCCACGCCCGCAAATTGGAGAGGTATTTCTAGGCTGTTATATGATATAGTGATATGATCCGGATAGCTTCGAGTATTTACTAACTGTAGCAATAGCAGAATACGTTCGTTTAACAAGAAACATTTAGATTATCGGATTAGTTGTTAAAATCAAATAGTTCTAGTTTGTGGCCGATTTATTTCGATATGTATGTTTATCGAAGAATAATTAGGACATGTACACACACTCACACACACACACACATACGCACACAGTATTAACAAGTTCTTACAGTTCTGCACTTTGACTAGGCGCAGCTTGTTGCATAAATTGAAAGCCGCTTAATTTTTGTTGGTCAGAGGGCCAAAACATTTGCTAATTGGTTGACAGTATCTAATTTGCAGTCCAATTATCAGTTTGGTGAGTTGGGCGGCGGGTGATTTAGTGGTGCACAAGCATAAGTGATGCGGTTGCAATTCGGTGCAAAAAAAAAAAGAAAAAAAAAGGAAAAATGCAAAACTCAGCCAAACCAATAGCAGCAATGACATACGGGAAACCAAATTGACAACAGACTGCACACAGGATATGCACATACATATATTTCAATCAACTGCCTAAACACTTTTCAAATAGACCAATTGAATTGAACACCCAAGAAAATCAGCTGACAAGTTTTGCACTGTGGTTGTTAAATGAAAATGAAAATGCGGAAGTGGAAATGCAAATGCAAATGCGAATGCGAATGGAAATGGAAATTGATGGCGTTTGGAATTTGAGTGCTCGCTTCAAATAGCTGTTGAAGTGTCAAGTGTGTTGCAAATGGCTGCCTGACATTGCCTTGGCTGATGACTTTTGTCGCGCCACTCTAATGACGTTTCCAGATGGTCTCAATTTGCAGCCAAGCAATGAAAATTACGTGCCAGGACAGACGGTGTTCCACAATCTAATAAAATATGAATGCCCCTGCAAACAGTTAAATCAACCAAAACCATTTTCAATACTATTTTTAACTCTAAGCACTGTCTGCTGATCGCAGTTCAGTTTATATAGAAATAATCTAGGCAACATTCAAATAAATATTTCACAACTACAGCCAAAATATACAAATATTTTTTTCTTTCAATTTGCTATATTTTATCAAATGTTTAGATTACAATATTTTGTTTTTGGGTTTTACAAATAATATTGGCATGTTCTTATTATTGTGCAGATATAAATTGCTTTTTAAGCAAAAGCCAAATTTAAGGAGTTACTCAAAGTGAAAGCATATCAGCCAGTTTATCCTATTTACATTATAAAATAATTTACACCATTACACACACTTACACACACACACACACTCACACACACACACACTTACACGCACGTGTACATATCTGTAGTTAAGTACTGTTGCAATTGATTGCACTTGTGTATATCTTAAAATATATACGTAAATATTTCTCATCAATGGCCGGACATAATTTGATCAGCCACGTTGCGTATACGTAACATATGCAGCGCCGCATAACGTATACGCAGCATCGCCTCCCAAGGGTCATTAAAAGGTTTAAATTATGCGCGTCATGCAAATTTCTGTGTGTGTGTGTGTGTGTGTGTGTGTGTGTGTGTGTGTGTGTGTGTGTGTATGTGTGTGCCTATAATATGATTACACAAATTACTCAAAGAAGTGGCCAAATTGATGCCGCCCACACTTGAAGCTTTATCCGCTGTTGCAGATTCGTTATGTGTGTTGTGTGTGGGATAGTAATCTGTGTACGTGGAAGTGGCTACATTTGGTTGCAAGCGTGCCATTGTTAGTGCCCCTTGCCTGTAGCCAGAGCACACAGTCAACAGCGGAGCATGCAAAACAAAAAAAAACCACAACACTTGAGAAAATTATGGAATGCTCCACAAAACATACTATTTTACTATTTGCCAGCACAAAATTCAAAAATTATTGCGGCAAACTCTAAATAAAATATATAATACATATACCTGGAATTAATTGGGTCTTTACTGGTAGATTGAGGTATTAAATATACACCTTGCTAATACCTTTTCATAATTACAGGTTATACTAGAAAATGGAAAATAGTAGTTGCTATAATGGTTCCAACAATTTAATTGGATTTTGGTCTAAAAATTGAACGAGGTTTATGCATTTCTCTCCCTTCCTTGTTTACAGTCAGCGTGTCACTTGTTGTCTTGTGCGAAATGAAAACTGACAGCAGACAGAAGCCAACAAAAAGTGAATTGATGAAATTTCACAAATTTGCGCTATCCATGTGATATTTGGAAAAGCAAAAGCTGCTCAATAATTGAGTTAAAACTGTTAAGCGCTGCAACATACAAGTTGCAACATTCTCTAACAATTTGCATCCCTTTTCGAAAAATGCCCAGAGGGACAAAAATAGTCAAACGAAAGTGGTGCGATTTGTAGAGAGTTTTGCCTGTTACCTGTTGCTCCATTTACAAAACTATTCAATTGTGTGATTTCTCTCAATATTCTCCTCGCAGTGCTTTTGATTGGCTTCTCGTTGCACTTCACCTCTCGCCTTTTCATTTGCTTCTGATATGGTTTTTCTCGATTTTATGTACCATGTCGACTTCGGCTCTCACTTTTAACGTAGGTTCTCGACTCGATTCTCTCTTAAATTCTCTGTAAACTCAATACTACCTTTTCTTCAAACATTTTATTTGCAATTTGCGTCCCTTTTTGATGCTTCTTTGCATTTGCCTTTTTTTTTTTTGATGCTTCAATTTGAGGAGACGAGAGAAGCAACTCGTTAAGAAAAACCTTAACCATAACATGGCTAACGGTTGATTGATTGAATCCGTTTCAGTTGAATGCAACCAAAATTGTTAATTGCATTGTGCTTGGTAGTTTGTTGGCAAATCTCGCATATCACTTTGGCTACAAAAGGGATTTTAGCTTAGCTTTCTTTTATCCCTCAGACATTCGACAGCGCACTTGCATATATGAGTATCTGAGTAGTTGAGGAGCTGAGTAGCTGAGCAGCTGAGCAGCTGAGTAGCTGAGTAACTTAGTAACTGAGCAGCTGAGTAGCTGAGTAACTTAGTAACTGAGCAGCTGAGTAACTTAGTAACTGAGCAGCTGAGTAACTAAAGTGCTTCAGTGCTGGAGAGGATGGTATGTTTGCTGCTCTGCCTAACAAGGTTATCCGTCCAACTAATTTGCATGGGACGTAACTGTACCTGGCTGCTGCTGCTTGCTGCTGGCTGCGAGGAACTGTCGCAGTGTTTGTTAGCAATTAACTGGGCCATTGTTGTTGTCAACATTCTTAGCCAATTCTTGCACTTTGCATAGGGAACGGCAAGGGCAGCTGCTTATTTTATTTGCTAATTGCAACACTCACCGGCAAGCAGCAAGGACGAGAAAAGAACGAGCCCTCGACAAGTGCTTGACAAGTTTCTAGCAGCAACAACAGACAACGGTGTCGCCAGAGTGCAGAGGGCAGGGGGCAGGGGTCAGAAGAGGCTTATCTCCCTGTCCCAACGCATTCTGGCATCCTTCTTCTGGTAGCATGGCAAACAAATTAAAAGTGACGCATCTTTTTTTCTTTCCCGTTTTTTGCCATTCTTTGTTGCGTCTTCGTCTCTCATATTTATATTGCTTTTTTTTCATGCATTAACTTTGCATTTTTTGCACTCTTTAAAGTGGGCTAGTTGGCTCAATCTCCACGCCGCCGACAGCCTTAGGGCAACAATCTTGGTTGTTAGATTTGTTTGCCCGGCAAAAACAAAACACGCAACGAGACTCTATAACAATCTAGTAAAACAAAGTAATTGATTAACACCAAATTACTCAACTATTTAGATAATAGACTTAAATTTAATGAGTGCTTAGTTTAAGCGTTTTCCAGCCTGCGATTTTATTGTTTTGTCTGCTTATTGATGCATATGCATATTTGAATTTAATTGATGGTATTTTAAATTTCAATTATGTAATTTTATAGCTACAGAGATATTCAAGAAATTTATATTTGCACCTTCAGAGCAAAGATTGCAGGCATTTTAATGTTCTGCCTCCATCCCAATTGCAATTGGGACGTTTTCAGCTTGGCCATGTAACAGCTGTTGGTTCTTGATTCTCTACTTAATCCAGAGCATGGGAGGCAGAAGCAAGGATTCAAGCTGATTACGTGTATGACCAAAGAATACGTCCGACAAGCCAATAACAAGCTTGCAAGCAGCACATAGAGAAAAAGGGAGATAGAGGGAGAGGGAGAGAGCGGGATAAGCAAAATGGCATACAATGCTAGAGACGTTTAGATGACAGTTAAGATCAACACGCATACGCCATGTGTGCTGCAGGAGAAGCAGCAGCAGCTGCAGTAGAAGGCGCTTTCGGGTGGGGTGTTCAAGTGGAAAAGGTTTTGTCAGAGGCAGTAATCCATACAAAATAGTTGTACATGTTATGCATATTTCATCTGGCATGGCCAGGGCTCATGCCAGGCACTATCAGGTCATGTCTGGCCATTATAGATTCATATCTGCCTATTCGCCATTCGATGGCAACACACGCAAATTGAATATGCCATGGGAACTGTTGCTGACTATTTAATATGAATAATATGTTATAAATGCATGTACTTACAATATTACAATAAACCAGCTTGATTACTTTGTAATGTTGTTGATGCTTTCAGCTAAAGTGATTTTATCTTCTGCATTCCGAAGGGAGATGATTTCCCTTATACGAATGACTCTTGAAAGTTTCATAAATTGTTTACTTATGCGCACAGAAGGAAATATATAGATGGAGACAGTAAACGTTGGGGGGGGGGGGGGGGTTCAGCAAAACACTTTGGTATCATTTACTAAATCAGTATAATGTGCTTTCTTGTATGTGTGTGTGTGTGTGTTTACTGTACCTAATCAGTCGACAGCACAAAGTGTCCATGGGGAATGGCAGCAGCGGACAACAAATTGTGACAGGCGGACGAGAGGCGCCCAAGTAACCCCCCCCCCCCCCCCCACAAAATACAGTTTTGTCAAAGACTCTGGAGACTGGTCACAGAATAGTGGTTGAGAGAGGGGGGTGGTTGAGAGTTGCAGCAGCAGATTCCCCCAGTGGACTTTTGGCATCCTGCTTCATCTGTAAATTGATGTGTATAAGTGTGTGAGGGTGTGTTTGTGAGAGTGTGTGTGGCTGTGTGTGTGCATCTCATATCGCTCTTGATAAATTTACATAATTGCACAATTTATCACAATACAACAGCTTCATAAATATTAAATTTAAATTAATTGAACGCCGTTAAGAGATGCAACCGATTTAAGTGTTGGCTTATTTGCGGGTATATTTTTTATGGGTGTTGGCAATTAACGGCTAGTCAACAGATTCATAAATATGTTAAACAATTAATCAAAGTGTCAAATAATAAAAAATATATATATATATAAACGATGCGCAACAGCAACGGCCAAAAAATGAATATAAAAAAAAACCTGCTACTGAAAATGGCAGCTTACATTTTCGATTTCGCTTGAAGGCGATGGAAATAAAAGAAACGAGTGTGCTCGACCCAAAGATACCCTGTAACCAATTTGTTATCCATAAATAAACTATTCATTTATCAATTTAAAGCCAAAGCACGGACTGTGCTAAATTGAAAGAGTAGTTTTGTAAATTTGTGAAAACGAACTGTGTCCATAACCTAAAATTGTTTAGTTTGACTTTAGTTGCCAAAATGTACATCGATGTATATACGTATATACATATATATATATATATATATATGTGTATGTTTTGCAAAATGTTTTCTCTTATTTTTTGGATGTCTCTAGCATAAATATATGTCAGCGAATAAATAATTCAGCGACCAACTTACTACTTGCCTCATGTCTCATGTATTATTTGGTGGCCGTAGTTGTTATATAAGAACATAAGAAATATTTGATGAAGATATTTTATTTCAATTTCAATAAACTGCATTCGAACAGTAAGAGATAATAAACAGCAGATAAGTGTGTCACAGAGATTGCCACAAAGTTGAAGTTGGTGTAGCCACTTCTACAGTTGATCAATATCTTTAAAGAGAGAAGACTAAAAGAAAACTCCATCAAAAGCGTTGCACGTGGCATGTCAAATACATAATAACAATTCAACTGACGTTTATGAATAGATTCAACAACAAAATGGAATTATAAAGTGTCCTTTGCAGTGAGTCAAGCATCTGACACTGTTATTCTAATGCTTATTTAAATATATATAAATATTACATATATATATATGCGTATGTATATTACTTAACTCATAAATATGTGAACACATATGTGATTTATAATTAAGTAATTATAATTTGAATTATGTCATTCAACTATTTAATTTATGTGCATAACTTTGGCATCGTATGATAACTGTTTCATTTTCAACGATTGCATAATAAATTGTCTGAATATATCTTAATATTCCATATGTTGTTTACATAACACGTGCCACATTCGCTTACAGCTACCAAAAAGCTGCTTTCGTAATTTATGGCAGCAATTATTAATGCACAACAATTGCAAAATTCTATCTGTGACAGATCTCATAATATATATCATAATATGTCTGATGATGGCCTTTCTTAAACTATATTTTATATTATTTCTCATATTTATTAATTAACCGAAATGCTTTAGAATGAATTTCTACAAATAACTTTTTCATAATTATATGAGTGTAGACATAAAAAAAAATCATTTACAGTACTTTAAAACGTTTCCGAAATAGAGAAACCCAGTTTTAAATAACTCTGAGCTAATTGTGTAAAAAAAATAAACAAAAAAGTCTGAGAGCCATTTAAATATTTAATATTTAAATTAACCGCAAATCAAAATTACTGAATGACACACACTACACATCACACACACACTCACACACTCCATGGCATGGCCCACTTTTGTAGCGGTCGGAATTTTGTGTGCTCTGAAAAATTTGTTTCTAAGTTGCACACTTCGTCGGTTATTTGAGACACTGAATAATTAAAAAAAAAAAACATTTTTAAAATAAGTCAGAATATAAACCGCAAGCAAATTACTGACCGCACTTAAAGTAAAGACACACACACACACACACACACGACAAGCACACAAGCACACTCACTCATGCACACAACAAGAAAAACAATTTTAATATTTAAATTGATGCAGAAATTTTTAATATCACTTCGCAACTAAAATCCAAGTGTAAGCCATATGAAGTACAAAAATTAGTGTGTGTGTTCGCCATTTGGTTTGTCGGCGTGGCAATGAGATTATGATGCAACACACGTTTGCTTGCTACACTTTATATAATGTATCTGTATAATACAATTAATTATAGCACAAAATGTGAGAATACAAAAATAGTTGGAAATGCTTTTAAATTGACTTTTGTGAACATTTTACGGCAATTGAGAGAGAGAGAGAGAAAAAGCAAATGTGTGCCAAAAATAATTACTTATTTAATTTATGCTGAAAATTTTTAACATTTTTGGCAAATAATTGGGCAAAATTGAACTATCCTTGCCTGTAAATGTCTACGTGTTGCAGTGCCCCAGGCAGTGGCAAGCAAGTGACCTGATTGACTGAGCACAACACAGGCAAGAAAGTTATGCATGCAAAAAAATATGACAAAATATAAACCAAAAAAAAAATAGAGGAGGAAAACTGCAGCTTTAAACTGATAACATTGCTCCCCTGCCTCGTGGCTGTGTGTGTGTATTTATCCTAACGTTGTTTTGTTGCAAGCTGTGCTGCAAGTTGTGCCATAAATTGTTCTGGCTGCGCATATTCACGGTTCGCATATTTATTTAAATTTCAATTTAAGTAAAGATACATACATGAGTATGTGTATAGGAGTGTGTGTGGGTGTGTGTGTGGGTGTGTGTGTGTGTGTTTCTGTCTGTGCTGTGTGTTGTGTGCTATGTGCAATGTGTAGTATGTTAAATCCGCAGCTAAGTGGCCGCAACAGTTGCACTCAACGTCATGTTGCCAGGCTGCCAAAACGTGCGCACATCGTTTGAATAACTTTCAAATGTTCATAATGAGCTACTCATTACTTATGTAATAATGTTTACACCCCGTTAGACACGCATTCACCAAAACACTCAACACGCACTCACTCAACAAACCAGCTCCATTCCCAGTCCCAGTCCCAGTCCCAATCCCAGTCCCAGTCCCAGTCCCAGTCCCAGGCAGCAGCAGCAATTTTCGCGAAATGTTTGCCACAAACTTTCGAGCAGGCAGAAAAAGTTCTCTAGTCTCTCGTTGTTTAGTCAAATAAATTAAATTTTCAGTTGGAGTTACTGGTGCGTATTATTTATCAGAATTGTTAAATTATATATATTATGTGCTTAACTATGACAGTGATATATTGGCAAGTTGGCACATTTTGCCAAGCCTCAATGAACTGTAAATTTTTATTTTAAATCACCAGTATAACAAAATAAGCTGTTAAATAATAAGTGGCAAGACTGGGTGGCCTAAAGTAACATGCCAATCATAAATTGAGAAAATTATTTTGGTGTCAGCCAATTAGCATAAATACCTGCTGTGTTTCAGTGCATTCAGATAGTAATAATATTATTTAAATTAATTTAACATGACAAGGAAAATCTGCAAGCTGTTGTTAAAGCCAACAAGATAAACAACATATTTAAGTAACTATCCAAAAATGCATACTTAACCACAATTTGATTATATCGAATTCCTTTATTCGATAGAGTTATTTAACTTTAACAACACTCGTTAGAAGCCACAAGAGCTCAATAATGTTTTTGCATACACAAGAGATGAAATCTTTTAGTTTGGCTTCGAGTTTCTATTTAAATGGAAATAGCCAGTCGAAAAAATGCGTAAATTCCAAATTAAAAGTTGAAAACTCCAAAATCCAATTCAGAGTGTAACCAACAATGTTTGCAAAAGAATAAATATATTTGTGGATATGCAGAAATGTCAGGGTTAATTAATTGCCATGGCAGCAGACCACTGTGCGTATGAGCAATGTGTTCGCAGAATGTTCACTCAGCAGTGGGCATAATGGGAATTTCTTTCAAGTAAAGTGTCGTGTCAAAAGGATGCTTTTCGGTAATGTTGGAAATTGCAAAACGAACTGTTACAGTTGATACTGTTTTGTATTTCTGTGGCGGTGGCAGTGGCAGTGGCAGTGGCAGTGGCAGTGGCAGTGGCAGTGGCGGTGGCAGTGGCAGTGACAACAATTGACAGCGACACACATAAAAGCTTTTAAATCTTAATAAATCTTGCATACAATTTCAAAAAGTAAAAGTAGCAACCGCATCAGGCGAAGCCAAAGTTCAAGTTTCGTTACGCAGGGCGTGACCGAGTGACAACGATGTGGCATAGATTGTGGCAACACCACCGTTGGTGGTTGACTGTGTTAAGCTACTGCGGTGCTTCTTCAACATTTTTGGCAGCTGTAGCTGACACGCAGCAGCACATCGAACCCGGCAACGAGTTCTTGTGTGAAGCGGGTGCTTCTGGGTTCGAGGACAACTTAGTTGGGGTACCACAAGTCAAATGCAATGCAGAAAAAGGTTGCACGGTTTGCGATGTGGACGCACACCTGGCGAGGTTCAACGGAGCGCCATCTGCGCTGTGTTTTGAACATTTTTTTGCCCCTTTTTGCACTTTACTTGCTAAGATATATCAAAGTATAAACGTATATATATATATATATATTTTTTTTTTTTTGTATTAGTTTTTTTGTAATCGGTTAAGAATTTCGTATCCCTCAACATTCAACATTCAACTTGCAACTTGTTTTATGTCTCATATATTATTTGGTGTTTGTACTTGATACAGTTTCACGTTAAGACGCTTACGAACCTAATAAATATATGATGGGACTATTAATTTTAAATAAACCGCGATCGAGCAGTGAAAGGCATTAAATAACGGATAAATGAGAGCGTTTGAGGGAAAGTGTGGAGTTGCACTTAAAGAACTTACAACATATATGGGATATACAGGGAAATAACAATAATATGAAGTATACAGGGGAAATACAACAAAATAAATGAGATATGGTCTTACTACGATATGAGTAGTAAAAAAAAAACACATTTTCAACTTAACTAAGCACAAAAATTCGATTGACATTATAATACCACAAATAAAATATAAAACCAACTATATACATTAAGAGAATGGAAAAAAAAAATCGACTACCAAAAATTATGAAATGCAATCGGTAAAAATGAGTCATAGAAAGCAATTGAACAGTAGATTTAAATCTAGACAGATAAAGTGACATATCTTTAGTATTGTAGATGATGTATCCAACTATGTGGAGCAAATGATTAAGCTGAGAATTGGGTTAAACAAAGCTGAAGATGAAGCTTTCATTTTAAAGAATAAAACTTGAAGCAGTTGCATTCAATTTTGAGATAATATATCGAATAATAAATTCGATGTGTCGTTCTGCAACGCTTGTGCAGAGGCATTGAGGCAAGTGGCTTCGTTGGCTGTTGTCTACTTTATAGTGTTGCCATAAACAAAAAAAAAAAAAAAAAAAAAAAAACAAAACACAAAACGGCTAAAAAGGAAAACAAAACAAAAACAAAATTGAAACGCAAGAAAGTTGCTCTGGCAAAATGTTCTCTCTTTATTTTCTCGTCTTGCTATTTTGTATAAATCTGATGCTGTCAAAAAGTGGCTGTTGTTGTTGTTGTTGTTGTTTTACTGGTGTTGCGATGCTTTTAGCCACACAATGTTGTCGCACACACACAGACAGAGTCACACGTACAGAGTCTGTGCTTTAACGTGTATAAATTTTGCACAACTAACTGCGTCACATTTTGCATAAGTAATGAGATCGATTTCCGGTGATGGTGCGTGATGATGAGGATGATGGGGAACAGCACGACGTCGACGACGACGATGTGAAAGTAGAAGCCGTGCCCCAGTCAACAGAGGCGGCTGAGTTGTGAGTTGTGAGTTGGCACGTTGAAAGCGTCACAGCAGCAGCTAAAAATCTTCTGGGCCAAAACAAGTTGGCTAAGATTGTCAACAGCTATTGCTTATGGCACAGCAGTGTTTGTTTGCTTGAGTTTACGTGTGTGTGTGTGTGAGTGTGTGTGTGTGTGTGTGAGTGTGCGTGTCTGTGTACATATAGGTGTTTGTGTGTGCGTGCAACTAGCAACTTGAAGCGGCAGCTAAACAAAATGAACCAAAAGTCCCATAAAATGTTTGCACACAGGTTTTTTTTTTTTTTTTAAGTATAGCATTTGGCGCTTGGCTTTTGGTGCCAGCAGCCAGATGCTCGATGCCTCCGCCACTAATCCCCTACCGATCCCATCCCCCCACCAACTCACTCTCCCTCTACCTATTGTCGGATCGCCGTAAGCCACCGCATGGCCATTCATCCATTGCCAAAAATTCCGAGTCGCACCTTTGCTGCATGTTTTTTTTTTTTTTGTTTATTTACGTTCGTTTTGGCCATTTTTATACACGCCATTTATTTGCGTTTCCTGTGCTTTTTTCCTACTCCTTCCTGCTCTTCCACTCGGCTTCCTTATTTATGTTTAGCAATAGCACGAACAGCAGTTTTTCTTCATTATACACTTGCATTGGATATTATAACTAAGTCTGCAAAATGGTCTATTTACAAACTTAGTCGGCAATATAGCCTTCTTCAATAATAACGTGCTATATGAGTAGCGTAAAAAAAAAAAAACTTGAATTCTTTTTGGAATTTATAAATGTTTCATAAATATAAAACTCATTAAACTAGACGTCAGATTGGATATGTCTCCGAGTTGTAGTTGCATATTTGATAAGTGGTATACCCAGACCAAGATTAGAGTATCTTCGCCAAGCGTCTCAAATAAATGTTTTATTTGTGCAGTTATTTTTACTAGTGCTTAACAAGAAACAGACAAGTTCCCGCTACTTTTGGGGATGAGATGTTAACAAAAATAAATCTAGTTCGCCAAAAAATATATGTATTTAATATGTAATTTAAGATTAGTTTACGACTGGCATCAAATGTCACTTGAGGTTATTATTAGAGCTCTAAGAATGTAATTAAATTGAATTGTCTAATTTACGAGTGGAGGAAGATGGAACAAAAGTAGTGCTGGTAATTTAAAAGTTTTGTTGGTCATGTGCTAAGGGCAATTTATGATGAGTATCTTGAATTTTGCATGAGCCGCAACAGCAACAAATTCAAGAAGCTCTCTGTGGAAAATGTTAAGAGTTAAGACTGGTTGGGAGAGGTGGGGTGGGTTGTTGAGTGGTGGGACGGGTGTATGAGTTGTTCTGTTGGAGACTGTGGACTGGAGACGAACGCATGACACATAAAAACTGACATGAAACTGCCCTTAACGAGCGCATAAATCTTTAACTGGCCTGCAACAAGGCCGAGAGAAAAGGCAGAGGAGCATGGAACAGGGAAAGGGAGGGGGAGGGGGCTTTAATTTTGATTGTGCACACATTGCAATTGCGAATGTTAGAGTGTGTGTGTGTGTGTGTGTGTGTGTGTGTGTGTGTGTGTGTGTGTGTGTGTGTGTGTGTGTGTGTGTGCGTGTGTGTGTGTGCGTGTGTGTGTTGTATTCGCTTTGTGGCAGTCAGCACTTTTTGGGCTGTGCTTATTTTGTAGCATACTTTTGGGCAGCCCATTTAATATGCACCAAGCAAAGAGCGAAAGAGACAGAAAGGCAGAAGCCGAACAAAAGTAAGCAGTGTGTGTATGTATGTATGAGTGTGTGTCTGTGTAATTGCGCGCACAGCACTTAAGTCATTTCGCTTGCAAGTGTGTGTGTGTGTGTGCAACTTTAAATGCTTATTTAATTGTGTTAAGTGTCATTTACAGCACAGCCCTGATTCGCACACACATACTTACACACACACAAACACACACACACAGTCGCACACGCATGGAAGCTTTTGCCTTGCACCATTTTAACAGCAAAAACTTTCAGCTAACATTTTAATTTATGTTGTGCTGCCACGCCCCCTAACACAGATACACTTACATAAGTATGCGTAATATAAGCAACTCAGTTTCTACAATTTGTTGCACTGCAAAAGTTGCAACGTCTTCATTACGCACAGATAGACGCCGTGGCATGCACACACACACGAACACATGTTTATATAGCTGTATTGTCGAGTACAGACCAGGCGTGTCTCCGCATTTGGAATGTAGTGCAGAATGTGGGCGTGTCTGGCACTCACTCATACAACACTCATCCATTTGCTGTTGCCACTGTTGCCAGCTGTACACACTTGGGGCTGCAGCCCAAGCAGCTCCTAAATGGGATATGTTATCACGGTAAACAGGACGTAATCAAATGCAATAGACATATATCATATATTAAACATTATTAGATATAAACAATTGTGTAAAATTTCGAAAAAAAAAAAAAAAATACATTTTTTTTGTAAATTTGTGGTATATATAAATTTTGAACATTTGTCAAAGACTTGCAGAAAAGTTAATTGAATTAATTAATTACCGTTTCTTTCTTACTGAACTATTGAACAGCTAGAAATATTTCTTATTTATTACTAATGGAATTATGCAACAGAAAGAGAAAATTTCCATAAATATTGAACACGCTATGACAGCAAAATCTTGGGTTCAGGGTATCTCCTCTTCGATAAATGCAATTTTAAATTAGATTCTTTCTTATTTATTTAATTACTGTTTTTTTAAATGTTAGCTTTGACTTCGGCATTTACTTAAATTTATTTCTTTTTTTGCGAGTGCATATGAGTTTTGATTATTGCCAAGTTTATATATGGAAATTGAAACTTACTACCAAAAATTTAACCAATTTTCATATGAGAAATGACAATTTAAGCTTTATACTGATTTCTTGTGAAAGTTGTTCTTAATTAAGAACTTCAATATCCTTATCAGTTTTCCTTTAAATAGAAAATACCAAATTTTATTTTAGAATTACAAACTATGACTAAAAATATTCCATTAGCTTTTGTATATTAAAATAGTAAGCGTTATATTGAATTCAATAAATTCCAAAATAAAATTTATTTTGATAATAAATTTCACTTAAGTACAGAAGGAAACTGAGGCATACAACCACATACACACACACACACACACACACACACATTTATATTTAGCTGGCAACTGTTTAATGATTAGCAGCAGCAAATTTGTTTAATGTTAGTCGTTTGGACGACAGGTGAAGGGAGAGGAGTGCGGAGGACGGAGGACGGAGGACGGGAGGCGTAATGCTTTCAATTTAAAATAACAAATAGTTTAAGCGCTTTCTGAATGGGCAGTCTAATTTGTTGCACACATAAATTAAAACGTCAAGCTAATAAATAACGGCTCATTAAACTCATACACACACACACACACACACACACCGACACGCTTACAGCGAGAGGGAGAAGCAGAGCGACATCAGAAGTATCGCAGTGTGTGTGAAAATTGCTGTTGAATTTTAAGAGCCAGGAGCGCAGGGGGCGTGGCATCTGTTGAAATAAACTGCCCTTTGTGAACGGCAAGCCCGAACCTCCGCATCAGCCAGCACACGGAGGGCGGTGGGGGGGGGGGGGAGGGGGTATGGCTGGTCAGACTCAAATTTGATTATGTAAATATCGTGGATGTGGCACGGGCTGCTGCGTGCAGCTTTAAAGCCAGGCTTGCTTGTGACCAGTGTTGACAAACACATTAAAGCCGAACATTTTGCCGCTAATTATAAATCCAGTACGCATGTTGCCAGGCTAAATTCATGTGTGTGTGTGTGTGTGTGTGTGTGTGTATGTGTGTGTGACTGTGTACTGTGTAAACGTTGCATTAATTAGCAATTAAAATGCATAAATTAGTAAGGCAATCAATTTAAAATGCAGCGCTAATAAATTTTAAAGTTGCTTTTGCCTCTTTTGTGTGGCACTTGGGCAAACAACACTTGTAATTTTCACCCACGGCCATTTTCACGGCATTGTTTTCCCTCCAATCCGCACAATGCGGACAAACAAATTTAACAAAACAAACAGCACTTGAAATTTCATCAAATATGCTATATCCAATAAAATATTTATTAATGTACTGCGAATTAATTAAGTAAGCAGCACTCAAACAAATTTTTAGTATATAGAAAACTGATGTTTCTCAATTTGTCTTAATTGAACAAAAGTGGTTTATAATGTTATTCGTATTTCATATTATCATTAAGCATATGTTATCAATAAATCTCTCCGTTTCCTGTATGTCGATATATTTTGACAGGCAGCATCTGCTTATTGTTATATAATGTACATTGACATAGTTTTAATCGGAATTTATTAATATTTAAATATATATTCACCCAAGTTGTACCACAAAACGTATTCCCATATTGTTCAGCACTTTAATACATTGCCGATTGATTATTATAAATGTATATATATATATATATATATATATATATATAATTAATTAATTAGCAATAAATGTCAAGGAACTCCACTGACGTCTTAGAGCCCTTCAAGCATCGCACACTGAATAAAGGGAATAGAGCAAATATGCCTAATCATCCGGTTGTCTGTGTATCCGTGTGTGTGTGTGTGTGTGTGTGTGTGTGTGTGTGTGTGTTTGCGTATATACCAGTTAACATATGCTGATCAGTGTATGTGTGTGCCTGTGTGCATAAGTCTGACCTATAGACCTTATGTACATACATAAATTTTAATTAATCGAGTGTACTTCAGCCACACAAATTTCAGCTAAACATGTCAAATGGTGTGAAATAATTCGTAATATGTACTCGCAAATGTTACTAATGTTGTCGACATTGTTAATTATATCCGCCACATTCGTATCCTATGATTTCTAAGAGGTTTAATTAGCTATATTAAAACTATATTCAATTCTGTTACTAAGGGACTTGACATAAATTAACATAATTTTTGAAAAACAGCGAAATAATATTTGATCTTTTACAGCACTGCTTTCTCTTGCTGACTGATAAATACTTTCATGTTGATCCACACATTTGTCATCTCAAAATAAAAAGTACACAACACGAACTGAGATTCTTCTAGATAACAATGTAAAATGTAAAATAAAATTAAATATTACTTGGCGCATGGGCGATGTTGCTTAATCCAGGGCAAAGGGTAAACTGCTCATATTCGTGTTAGGGACCAGTTCAAGTCATGGAGCAGTGCCCAGTGCTTTGGAATGTGGAATGAGGCTTTTGTCACGTTCATAATTGCATAATGTATTATGCAGATTTTGCATAGCAAGTTGCCACAGCAGGGTACAGAAATCTGGCGATAGTCGTCGTCTTTGGCTTTTGCCTTTCATTGCATTTGCTTGCTGGGCACGCGAGGGGGTGGGCGGGTAGCAGTAGTGTCGTAGGGCAAACAGCTCGCTGGCAAAACAAAGGCCAAAAGTGTTAAAGAACTATGCTAATAGCTTGGCTACGCTGCCAGAGTTGCCGCCCCCCCCGTTAAATAAATGGTCTGCCAATGACGCGGTTCCTTCTACTTTTTTCTAGCCTTTCTATATATATAAATAAATATATATATATATAAATATTTATATTTATATATACATATAAATACGTATATCCATTTCGAGTGCTAACTTGGTTCAAATATATGGCTAACTTAAGACTTTCACATTGAAAGCAAAACAATCAGCTAAGATTTCATCTTGCAAATATAAATCTTATTTTTTTCCACTGAATTCATAAGTTCTGGTAATCGATGGCTATTGAGTTTACAAGCTAATGTCTCTTCAGGTAACGAGTAGAATTTTTCCACTAGTTGAACGGTTTTACCTTACACTTTAAAGTCTTTTACAAATTTAAACTATCATTACAGCTAGTAATAATAATCGTAAATTTTGAAAAGTAAAAACTGGTTAACTTTGTGTAGTTGAATGCAATTAATGAATGGGTGTTACTTTTTATCTGTCTGTACTTATACAGCTTTCAATGCCTCGTTATCAAACACTCCAACTACTTGTTCCGTTATGAAATTAACGTTAAGGAGCGTTACGCAACTTGCTGTTTGTCGTTAAACTTCAGAGTGCTGACTTATTCAATTGGCATCGCACACACAACTTGTCGGTAACCATTAGATAACTCTCGGAACAACAGTTGCACAATTCTCAGCGAAAATGTGCAGCAGTGAAGAGTTGGTGTGAGGCGGAGAAAGGGAGATGGGAGGATGGGAGGATGGGAGGATGGTGCACACAAAAAACCAAAATGTAAACGTGACAACAGCGAAAACAGATTCGTGAAATTCGCATATTTTCAACGGTACCGGCGCTGCTGCAATGCACGGCGCTCTTATTGTCGTTTGCCAACACTGAATAGGCAAGAAGAAGCACCAACACCAGCAACAGCACCAGCACCAGCACCAGCTAGCAGCAGACAAAGACAAAGCCCAATGCAAAGAAGAAAAAGAAAAAGAGAAGGAAAAAGTTGCGGAAATAGGCGACGATGAAGCCCTTTGCATATGCAAAGGCTGCGGCTAAAGCCGCCGCCCACGACGTGTCTTTGTTTTATTAAGTACTTCTTCTATCATTATTATTATTATTATTATTATTTTTTCTATTTCTCCCTCCAGTTCTGTGTGCCGGCAATAACCGGTGCGAACGAGCGACAACGTCGACATCGTTGCCAAGATGCAAACTTTGTGTAAACGACGGTAGGCAGATTTTTTTTTATATTTTTTGCTTTTGTTTTTGTGTGCATGCCCTAACCGAATGGCATCTTTGGTTTATTATTCAGTGTGTCGCGCAATCAACGAAATTTGTGCAAAGTTTATATACATTTTATAAAATTTGTTTTATTTGTTTTAATATAAGACTTGTTTACTAATTATGTTAACTAATTGAATTACTTCCTCATCTGAAATCAGGTAGCCTACGCCTAATATCGAATCAAGAGTATAAATTCTGTGGCACTGCTAAATATGAAGTGCTCTTACTGCTTTTTACTTATTCTCTTCCTTGTAATTTAGGTTTTTTGTTTTTTTTTTTTTTGCATCGCGTCTTTTGTTGCTGAGCAGCAGCCCAAAAGTGAATATACAAAAGACAAAGTAGCACAAATTTCCATTCAGTCAAAAGAGGAGAAGGTGCTGGGAGAAGTTATGGTCTGGTCTGTTGCAGAGGATCAGAGGATGGTGTTGTCGTGTCGTGTCTTAGAGACGATGTGCATGCCAGCAGGCAGTAAAGCAAAAGGCGCCAAAATGAAAGCCTTTTATGCCCAAGCCCCCCGCAACCAGCACCACCCTACTTACCTTCCCTACTAAAATCGACTCGAGGAAATGCCAAGAACAAAAGAATCAACGCTTAACACAATTTTTTTTGTTTCTTTTTGCGTTTTTTTGTTTTTGTTTCTTCATTTCTCTTTGTACCCAAAACCCATCAAAAATCGGTAAAAAGGGTATAAAGATTTTGTGCAAATTTATGTGACAAGCAAAAGGAAGCATCTCCGACCCCAGAAAGCATATATATATCATTGATCAGAAACAACATCCGTGTCAATATAACCTTTCATGTTAGCCTCTTAAACTATCATAGCTAGAGAATATAAGTTTTTTGTATACCCGAAGCAGATTAAATTTACTTTATTTTATTTATAACTGCCACCGCTATTCAAATAGGAATAAAACATTTTGGGGGCAATAAATACCACAACTTTAAAGGCATTTGTAATACATAATGCGCATTTGCATATTATTGATCAACTTCCCAAATATTATGAAGATCAGATAAGAAAGTTAAAAACATTTGTGTGCAAAACATCTTAAAGAAAAATTTGCAAGTAAGACTAAAATATATTCATTAAGTGGGCTCAGGGTATATAGTAGTCGAGCTCACTCGACTCGTTTTCTTACTCGTTTTGTTCTTTTTTTTTTTTTTTCGTTTTTGTCGGTTCAAGTGGATTGCGGCACACACCTACACATTACTGTGCGAGGGGCTAAGCGGAGGACTTACATATCCAAGTCTGCTAGGCTCGAGTAGGCTCCGACATCGTCTGCTTCACATGTAGGACAAGTCGCCGTAGTCCTCTGCCCCACTCCTGCTCTACTGCTGTTGTTGATAGAATTTATTTAGTTATGCACACCTTCATTTTAAGGCATTTTACGTGCTACACGAACACATTCTCAAGTGTCCAACTGTGTGGGAGTGTGTGTGTGTGTGTGTGTGTGTGTGTGTGTATATGTCTGTTTATTTGTGTGTGCCACAAAGTTTTTGGTGTCACGGCGCCGCATGAAATTATTACAACGTGGCCGACATTAGTGGGCAAGTGGGCGTGGCACGTCCTAAGCGGTTTATTGACATTTGCCAAGACGATTCGTAATTTTCATTATTATTATTGTTATTTTTATTAATATTGAATATTATTGATGCCAGTTTCTTGACATTTGTTTGACATGTGTTTTTGGCTTGTATTGCACACTTTTGGGATTTCATTGCATACATAAGTAAAGACTATAAATTATAAATTGACATAATAAAAGCTTTTATTATCAACCAGTAAGTATCCCTAACAATCATCCGCCCAAGCCAGTTCAGCCTAGTTATTTGTTATTGTTTCTTTTGCTGGCTATCATCGCTTAAATTTGATTCTCATTATTTTTCAACCATGTACTTTATTTCTATTACTTTGGGAGAAGTTGCAGGTATTCCCAAATCGAAACCCATTTTTTTTTTAAATACTGTTAAAGGGAAATAAATTCGAGAGGTCAACAAAATTAACTGGAAATCTATACAAATTGTTACACTGACTTTAGTTAACAGAAAACGAATGGTTACCAATTCACTTGCTTAACTTACTTTCAACTTTTAGTTATTCAAAGTGCGTTGCAATTGAAGTCCAATGCTGCAACTGATTGCAATTTGTGTGTTGCAATGCGTGTGGCAACCTGAAATTGATACTGGGTTTACGTCACGGGCTTATGTGTGGGATGAGCTATGGGAGAAACGGTTATGAGTGCCTGCGCGGCATGCCACAAATTGAGGCGGAAGCCACTGTAAGGCTCTGTCATCGCCAACAAATGTAATTAGCCAATTGCCGAGCGGCAACAATGAGCACTCAAAGACTCAATAAAAGATGCTCTCAGATTCAATGAGAGGGTGGTAAGGTGGGGGGGGGGGGTTTACATAAGCTAAGTGCATCCTTTTATACTCTCTCTCTCTCTGTCTCTCTCTCTTTCTCTCTCTCTCTCTCTCTCGCTCTCTCTCTCTCTTTTTATATTTGCTCAGTTTCATTAAGATT
Organism: Drosophila fungiperda; assembly: GCA_035042345.1. Lineage (NCBI taxonomy): Eukaryota > Metazoa > Arthropoda > Insecta > Diptera > Drosophilidae > Drosophila > Drosophila fungiperda. The sequence goes on along the minus strand of JAWNLM010000137.1, from coordinate 174,363 downwards.
TTCAGTCAAGTGAAGCTGAAATTGTGGATCTCTCTAAGCAAACTATTGTTACCAATTAGTTATCGTATCATATTCTAGTTAACACCTCCAAGTTAGTCCGCAGCATACAGAAAGATCTACCTATCTATAGCTAACCCGACCTCAAATGTCATCCCTTCATAATAAATCCCTTGACTTCTAATCGAATATCAATTCGGCTAATTACAAATGCCTTTCAAAAAATTTGTTTGAATTAAAATTCAGGCAAATTGCATTTAATATTTATAACTTTTGCATTCTTTTTCTTGGGAACTTTCTACCGTTTCTCATGCAAACCAAAAACAACGATTGAGCAGTACCAACTTTTACTAAATCTGTCCAAAACTTTTGGGTCAACCCTCTCGGGTTTTCTTATTGGGATCAAGCTAAAATCAATTGCAAAATGTGGTACCAGTTCATTTTTGGGGCTAGATAAATAAATAAACAGCCTGTCAAGGCGACGTTCTGACTCCTGGAAGGCACACAGACATCAACACATCCGCCACGCTCCATTTGGCAGTCCAAACTGTTCCACAGCTATTAAAAAAAAAAACTTGAATAAGAGACACAAACCCAAACACAAGATGTCCATTTGGTAGTCCTGTGAGTGACATAAGCAATTTACATTTTCAATTTGTAATAGTATTTAAAAAAAAAAAAGTACATTGATTTTTCAAGTGTGTTTCAGTAATTGGTGAAAACTTTTTAAGTCATGCAAATTGCACGAGAAACAACACATAAATAATTCCTGAATATAATGGCAACAACTGCGGATCAAAAAGCACTCGCAATGTGGCAATGCAGCCAATCAAGTGCCACAAAGGGGGAGTTGGGTAGGGATTGACGGGTTACGAACGAAACGCAATGGCTTTGTGGAGCACTTTAAATTCAGTCGATGCAGTTGCATTTAGCCACACTATTTCCGTTTCCAGTTTTCAGTTTCCAAGTGTTGCCAGCGATAAGACGCTTTTAGTAATAATCGTAAAAATAAGCTCGACAAAATGGCGTTGGCGGAGTGGTTATGTCGACATAATTGTCATTTATTCTTCACTTTTCAACCACTCTCTGTCTGTTTCTATCCCTATTTCCATTGGAATTATCCGAATCTTCTTGCATCCCCTGTGGCACTGGGTAAATACGTAATTTAGCTGAAAATGCGCAAATGCGTTTGGGACGCTTCTGGGGAAACATGTCGCGAATCTAAACGATTTTGGCAGCAGAAGTGCATTTAAGTTTAGCTCTTATTTGTTTGTGGTTTTTTCTTCAAAATTCGATGTAGTTTCATTTAATGCTAATTTATATTCTAAGCTCTTTAATATGTACTAAGGCAGATTTAGCTAAATTAGGTTAGTAGTTGATTTTTTAACATTTAAAAAATGTGAAATAAATCTTATTTAATATCGAGTTCAACGGTGCAAAATTTGAATTTGTGTTGTAGAAAAAATGTTTCTGTCGCAAACTTAAAATGAGTTTAAAACTCACATTGAAAATATGTAGCCCATCAGTCTAGCTTAGCAGACATCGCAGAGAGATCCTTTTGGCACTGTATGGTGGCAGGATATGTGGTTAATCTCTCTCACTGGCAACAAACTTGATAAAACTCATAAAACCTACGGACAGCTGCCGTTGAGGCAATAAAACAGTTAACCAATTTGTTTGGCACGTCCAGACGCACATAAGCCGAAAAGAGAGTGTTGTTGGTGGGGGGGGGGGGGGAGGAGGTTGGGAAAGTAGGCAGTGTCAAGTGCAGTCAAGCGCAACTATTATAAATATGCGCAGCTAGTGCCAATTTATGGCACAACTCAAAACCACTAAACTAAAATCAAAATGTTTATAAGCCCATTTGAAACTTAAACCAAGAACCAAAGCAGATCAGCCTCTGCACATGGATACATCTATAGAAGGGTGGGCCAGTAGTGGGTGGGTTTGGGAATGCACAACAACAAAAAAAAATGCTATGCCGGAAATACGTGCTTAGCATGCAAACGCACAAAGCAACAACTAAGACAGACAGGCAGACAGACAGACGGACAGACGGACATGTTGGCAGACAGATAGGCAGCCAGAGGCTGTGCTTTACAAACACACACACACACACGCATATACACGACAGACGGCACACACACACACACACACACACACACATATAAACCGCCTAACAATGCCACTTCCGTTTTTGGCATGCGGTTTACCCCGCTCGGTTGTCGGCCTCATGGTTAGACATCAGTCTTTGGACATTGTAGTTTGCTCTTATTGTTGCTGCAGTTATTGTCGTTGTTGCATTTGTTGCAGTTGTTGCACTTGTTGTTCTTGTTTACGGTTTTCACACACACACACACAGACACAGACACTGGCACGCACACCCAATTTTGTAGGCAATATTTTCACAAGTTGTGCGCCTTCATTGTCTGGCTACATAATGTCAGCTTAACTTATTTTGGCTCAAAATGTGTACTGCATATATATATCCTGTACAGGGTATGCTATGTAGCAGTCGGCAGAGGGTATTAAAAAAATACTAAATTATTACACACATTTCAGAATCTTATATTTATATTATATATAAATTTGAACTCAACTTTAATATGCCGAGATCATTGTGTACAGGGTACCATTTAGTCGGGCACAATATAGTTGTTGGTGTTGCGCCGACTGCACTCGTTTGTAAAGTGTTCACGTTGTTGCTGTAAAATGTTGTTTGTTGACTCGTCACATAAATAAGCATATCTCTTGTTGTGAAAATGAAATTATTTCAATTACATTAGTAACTGAGTCAAAACAAATGACAACAGCTATTGACTGACTGACTGACTGACTGACTGACTGATTGACTGACAGACTGATTGACTGACTGACTGACCGACTGACTGACTGGCTAACTGACTGACCGACTGACTGACTGACTGACTGACTGACTGACTGACTGACTGACTGACAGACTGACCGACTGACCTACTGACTGACTGACTGACTGACTGACTGACTGACTGACCGACTGACTGACTGACTGACTGACTGACTGACTGACTGACTGACTGACTGAGTGACTGACTGCCTGCTGTCTGCCTGTCAATTAGCCATCATTTTCATTCTCCTGCTCATTGCCTCATTGTTGGCTAAATTCTTAGCTTCATTCTGAGACACATTTTGTTTGGCATTGCGATACTTAATTTGAACACTTCAACATCTGCTCAAAAGCCGTCGACTCTTTCTATCCCTTTCTCTATTTCTCTCTTTTTCTCTCTCGCCTAAAAGTAAGCTATGAATTTCATTCTGGCTGCACTTCAGCTGAACAAACTGCCTGAGGCAAAAGACTTCCAAGCATTTGGAGCAATTGCTTCCTTAATGCACATCTGCGAAATGTTACAAAATTGCAGTTTTCTAATTATTTTTTTACTTATGCATGTATTAAAAGACCATTTGTGCGCTTGCTATAAAATGTGGTAATATAAATATTGAAAGGATTTTAATGTTATTTTTTTTTTTAAATTACAGAGTAATTTTAAAAAGGGCAAAAATGAGTATTTCGATTTATTTTAAATTTAGTAAAATATTGTTGTTGTGCCAATAAAGTTGAGTCGAGTATTTGGAGTTTAAACTTGTTGGCCATTTCGTGCCTTTAACCCTGCTCCACCTGTCAATAACTGTCTCGTTAAGGGCAAAATGCCCTTAGAGTAAATCGCAGCTGAGCTCGGCCCAAATGGCCAAGGCACGGGCGAGGCAAAATCTCGTGCTAACTAAATTTACACACTTAGTGCCTGCAGCACTGCAGAACTCAATACTCTCTTAAGAGTGGAGCTCAGAGCCTGGTGATGCAAGAGTAGGTTGACGAGAAAGGGGGGGGTGGGGAGACAGAGTTGGTTGCTTGGGATTGGGGCTATTGTATGGGGGTGGGGGGTTCTATCGTCTATCAGCTGTGATGTGGCGCTGAAATGCTTTGGCAAGTGGCAAAAAGCTGCAAAACCCACTCAATTCTCGCCAGCTGCCAGTCTCGAAAAGAATTTATAGTCAGCCAAAAAGCCAAAACAAAATGCCGCAGCAAAAAAATTGGGAAGAATGCAAAAGACGCAAATCACTGACTACCTAAATACCCTGCAATTGAAATCTATTGAATATGCTTTTTAATATAGAAGATAAGCTTTTTTTTAACACTAATCGTTTTTACATTTTCAAATTTCTACTATAGAAATTCGTTATTCAAATAAATTTAGTGTTCATCTCGTAATCTGTGAAATTTTCGAGATATTTAGTGCAACATTAAAAAAAATATATGTTGATTAAAATAAGCACGTAAATTATTATCTGAACTTTAAACATTAAACTATAAAGTGAATATAGACTTGCAGTATACAAAAAAAATGTACAGGGCAATAAAAAATTATTCGATATGTGTGTGTATTTTAAATTGAGTTTCGAGTTTTGGTTTTCATCGTTTGACTCGGTTGTTTTTACGTACAAAAAAGCTGCGAATTCGGATTCCAGTTTCGGCTCTTCGGTCTTCTTCTTTTCTGCTGCATCTACTGCCTCTGCCCACACTCTCTGTGTGTGTGTGTGTGTTTTTTTTTTTTTTTAATTTGGACGGTTTTTTTTACATGCATAATGTCAAGTTAAAATTTCGTCAACTGAGCCATTGTTGAATGAGGGAAAAAGTATTTGCAAGTGTTTGTCAGTTTCTGTCATCCGCCCAGTCAATTAGCCAACGCTTTTCAATTATAGCCAAATTGAAGCAATTGACACAGTATCCATCTGAGACCATCGGGCAAGATGGATTTTCAATGGCAATGAACTTTCTGTCAAAGGTCGAAATTTACATTTTGATCACTATCCCAAAAAGTGGGTAGAACGAGGGAGATGAGTGAACACGGCTAAAATTATAGATTCCCATTTCGATATTGCTACTTTCAAAAACTGTTTGCGTTATTAACGGAAATTACACAATAAATGTCACAATTCTATAATTATTTACTATGAAAATAAATTCAGTGCAGTGAAAAGATTGCAACCTGATTTTTTGGAACTTTAATAAAAATCGAGCGAAATGGAATTATTGAGTAAAATGGCAAACCATAAAAAAATATTAATAACTGTAAATCTGTTAAAGACTGAATTGAATAGACTTTGGCATTTTTCAAGGCATTGATGTAACCTATTAGTGGCCACATTTAAATTAATTTCAATTACAATGTAAATCCCTTAATCATATATAAATTAATTATAGTTATCCAATGTGCCCGGGCAAAGAGGTGATGTCGGCAGCAGGTGCGCAGTGGCTGGCAGAGTATGTAAATGCAACTGAATGTTGCAATCGACAAAAAAAAAAAAAAAAAACTGTACTTCAGATTTCAGCCAAGTAGATGTGTGTGTGTGTGTGTGTGTATGTCCGGATGTCAAGCGAAAATGCGGCTTCTTTTGCCTGCGCGATTTCGGCGCCTGTTTGTGTCATTTCGACTTACTTTTATGTTAATTTCTGTTTTTAAGGAAAATTAATTGAGAATGATTTAATGTGTACGTTTTTTTGCATGTGCAAAGCGGGAGAAATTTTTTAACGCTTTTTCTTATGTGCCACTGAATTTGACAACCTTACTGAATTCACCAGGATGCGCTCAAGCCACACGTAATTTGATGGCAATCAATGCGTCTGTATAAATGATACCCCAAAGTCGACATTACATGTTTTGTGCCCAACTTTATGCCAGAAAATGGTATCTAATTATGTTGGCATGGCCAAAGCTGCAACGAGTACAAGAAGAAGTTGAAATAAAAGTAGAAGTTATAGTTATCCTGGCTACACAGCCAGGATTAAAATGCAGAACTCGAAAGCTCCAAATCCTGCTTGCTTGCAGCATTGTCGTTATGGTATTCAAAAAGTTTGTGGCACTTAGGAGCATTGCATTTAATGTGGCATTTGAATATCTATGCGAATTCTGTTCTTCTTCGTTTTGTTCGCTAGTTGTTATTGTTGTTGTTGTTGTTGTTTGTTGTTTTTGTTGGATAGATCGTTTGCATAGGCAATGGAGAAGTTTGCATGCGACATGGTTGGCCATTAAAACTTGGCACCAGTTCGTGTAATATGCTTATGATGTGCCATCAAAGCCCTACCATAACCACCTACCACAGAATCGAATATCTAACTCACACACACACACACGCACACACACACACACAGTCAAGCCCAAAGTGTTAGCACGTGCCAACTGCCCGAAGACTTGTGGACGCATTGCAACAATTGAATTTAAATGCGAAAAATCATTAAATAGCTTTAATTAATGGCTGAGTTTTAAGCATGCTCTTTAAAATTAAATTAATCCACGCAAAATAATTGTATTTGTCCATTAAATCTTAAAGAATAAATAAATTCAGTATATAAAATTATGTTTTATTGTTTTTATTATAGCGACAATCAGATAAAGATAATACTTTGATATTTAATATCTATATTGATGTGTTGTAGTGGTTAAATCAGATAAAATGTTTAAGCTTACTGTAAACTAGTCCATAAGCGCATTGTTGGTTTTTTTTTTTATATATATATATACTCAGTGCACATCTTTTTTTTTAAGTGTTGCCCAGTAAACCCAAAAACAGCGAATGAAACTGACTGAAATTGAGTTTCCATATGAAAGAAACCGCTGAATTTCAATTGAAAATCGATCAGTCAGTCGAAGTGTGTGTGCTTGTGTGTGTGTGCTTGTGTGTGTGCTTGTGTGTGTCTGTATATATTGGATGTAGCTTCCGCTTAAAAGTGTGCTATGAACTATGCATGGCTTTAACTCCACACCCCTCGCCCGCACCACTTACCGTTAGCAATCCTTGTGTGGATATTAAATCTTGTATACATTTTTTTTTATTTTGTTGAACATATAAACAATGCATATTCATTGGACATAGTTTTTTTTTGGTTGAATTTTTGTTGCCTGCGTGTGCAAAATCTATCGATGCAAGAAATTGTCACGCTTATTGGATCGATATGCTCGAACTTTGCGTTTTGGGGCAATGAATTTCTGCATATTTTGCTGCTGACTAAAAAAAAAAACAAATATCAAATAAGGTTATCAATGGTCGGAAGTCAGGACTTTTGTTTTCAATTTAAGCAGGAAACAGCCATTGGAGGTGGCAAGGCAAGGAAACGCAATGACTTACAAATTTCAAACTTAAGCAAAACATTCAAATTTCAATTTATGAGCAAAGCGATACGGTTAATACAATTTTTTTTTTAAATTCTAGAATTTTACAATTTGAAGTAAATGTGTGTTAGTGTGCAAAAATCAACAACTTTATTCTATGTTCAATGTTTACATAAATGCCAGAATGCATATTATTAAATATTTATAAATAACAATTTAATAATTATATTAAAACCAAATTTGTTAGTATTAAATACATTATTAAGTATTATTTTTCACAACATTAAATATTAATTTGATAGTTGATTGATGGAATAATTAGTAGACATCAGCTCTCTGCTTTAATTGGCATTTGACTATTGCAGCTGGTTTGAATGAATCTTGCATTGCACTGAACTAAATATTGACATTTTTATGGTCAAATTACTGACATGAAGCGGGTAACAACAACAACAACAACAACAACAACAATCGTTTGGCATAAGTTTATTGATGACCCACATGTGATCCGTGACTATAGCTGGAAAATGCTTCATTACACAGGACCACTCAGACACATACACAGAGAATGGCAGAATACAGAGGGATAGAGGCAAATATGGGTAAGGGATGGGATGGGGTGTTTGCTATAGTCAGTGGTTGTCACTCAATAATTCAATAGGTTCAGCTTCACCTGGCAACTCTTCATCGGATGCCACTTGACTATGAGACTCAACCTCAAATAGCCGGTGCACTCAAACTTTACTGATGCTTATATAAATCTTTGCTTAACCTCGTCTGAACTTTGGATACCACACACAAGTACACAAATATACGAACACACACAAACATACACACAAACATACTACCACATACACACACATACACAAAGGGGACACTTTCCGAGCCAACACCTTTGCAGGTAAAATCAACTGTCATGCAGTTTTAAACAGTTTACGAGGCGTATGAGCGTTATTTGAACAGGCATTGCTTTATTTTTCACACACACACACACACACGTCTGCATAGCATGTGTGTGTGTGTGTCTGTTTGAGGAGGGCTTTACTTTATTTGCTAGCATTTTTTTTTTTTTTTTTTTTGCAGCGAGTCCTTATACCGGTACTTAATTCAGCGTAACGTTTCAACGATTGATTCAACGCAGCTAAGTGAGTAGTGTGATTGTGTGTGTGAGTGAGTGTGTGTGAGTAAGTGTGTATGAGTGAGTGTAAATGAGTGAGTGTAAATGAGTGAGTGCTTAAGTGCGTGTGTGAATCACTGTTGAGCTCCTGCTGCTGCTGCTGTTGCTGCTGCTGTTGCTGCTGCTGCTGTTGTTGTTGTTGTTGTTGTTGTTGTTGTTGTTGGTAATTTAATTACAGGGCAAAATGTAGACATATCACGTAACATAAATATGAATGCAAACAGATGCAAAACACCTACAGGGATAGTGAGTATGTGTGTGTGTGTGTGTGTGTTATGGTGTGTAGTAGACTGGAGGGTATATACATATATATATATATATATATGTGTAAATAAACAAACCGTTGCTTATGCCATTGGGGGTTGGGGAGGAGGGTCGAATATTTTGCGACAATATTACCAACTTTTATGCGCTGCAAACGGGCAAACTTACAGTCCCGAAACGTTAGTAAAAACAAGTTTAAATACTTTCACAGTAATTATTGACGCTAAAATACCCTGTTGCCCAATACATACGCTTATATGGAAACTTTAGCAATTCGTCATATTATTACTTTAATGACTTACCAAAAATATTTATCTATAAAATAGTCAGTCCTAAAAGCTGGATCGATGGTTAGACCGTTTGTCTAATGGACTTAAATATGTCCACCAAAATACCCACTTTATTAATTTTTTTATTTATAAAAACAGGGCACAACAAACAGAGAAAAGGACAAACAAAAAGACTGGCAGACACAATGCGCAGTTAGTTAGTTGCATCCCCGGGGCAACACAGCGTTGCTTATCGACTGGTTTTATGTTGTTAGCATATAACTGCAGTTGACGCTGTTGTTGCACATTATGCGAGTGTTGAGCCCACAAAATGGAAACATGGCTATCATTAGGGAGCCAAACAGTTTTGAACGCCCTCAAGGATACTGTAATTGCGATAATTACATGCAGCGCATTAAGTTGCACCCAAAATGGGTTGATATAATAATATTTGGAAACAAATATATATGTGAAAAACTGAAAATGCATAAAAGTTCTCGATTAAATATCGGTTGCTATTTTTTAATGTGTTATCGACTATAATTTTTCAGGCAATTGATTGTGTTATAAGAAATATATATTTATTATTATTAAATTATATTCATAATAAGAAGCAAAAATAAATTTTAATGCTGATATCGAAAGCAGGAAATCAAATATACAACTCGATATAATTGAATACAACAATGCAGAATTTTGTCTGTTCAGTTGCGATAACCAGAACTATATGGAATGGGATTCAGTTCAGTTAAGGCTGCTCGAAAATGCAGTCTTTTTGTTTTTTTTTTTTTTGTTTCTGGTTTCGATTTCATATTTGTTAATATTTATATCAACACTGCTCACTGGAGAGGGGCAGTGAAGCGTACAATCGCAATACGCACATTCACACGTACCCGCAATCAAGTTGCAACTGCAACATTGAGCAGCTTGGCCAACATATAAACATTTTATTGGTGCTTTTAACTGTCCCGTTATCGAGCTGCTATTGTTGTTTCTATACTTTGCACACGCCCCTCACACGCCCCATGATCCATTATTATATACGATTGCGTGTACACCACAAAGTGCCACACCAATGTGGCAAAGTGGCATTTATTCATTTATTAGTCATCCTCGGAGAGCGTCTATAAAATGTCACATTTTATTTCACTAATTATTTAAATAGGCCATTCTAATGCCCTGTTAAAGTGCCAACAGCAAACGGGTATGCCTGCAAAAATAAACATTTATTTTTTTCCCATTACTTTCTATAATTATAATCGACATTTGAAATGTCAGACACATATCCATATATTTTTATTTTTTTACCTATTTGTATTTCGGTATTTCCATTTGAGATATAATTGAATAATTATCGCTGTATCGTTGGCTTTTTTGCGAAAATCTGTTAGGACGATTGCAAACTTTATTAAATTTTTAATTGAAGTTTAAATTTAATTGTGATATTTTTTACTTGCAACGAATATCATTAATTAAAAAGCTTTCCCGACAATATCTCCAAAACACTTTCCTCCATTTCCCTATAAAGTTTAATTGTGTTTTAATTTAGATAAGTCAGAGGAAAAACAAATAAAAGCATGACCAAGAAATTTGATGAAACCACTTCTAAGACAAAAATGCAAAAATAAATACAGTTATTACTGTATATATAAGGTTAGTTTTGAGCATTATATATGTTATCATTTTAGGCAGGGACTTCAATATTCGGCATACAACAAAATATGTTAAATAAATTTGTATTTGATTTTATTTATATCAGTTTTGTGCAGCGGCTCGCATTTTCGACGTTTGAAATTTTATCAGACAGGAATGTGTGTGTGTGTGTGTGGGTGTGTGTGTGTGTGTGTGTGTGTGTGTGTGTGTGTGAGTGCAAGTATGCTATCTGTATATATATATTTATTTAGTCAAATATTTACATTTGCACTTTAATTAGTTGCATTTATTTTATTTCTATTTTTTGTTTTTAATTGTGGCAAACAACCAAATATTTAACAATGGATTTGAAAAATGTTTGCAAATTTTCAGCTTTTGTGAAGCGAAATGTGTGTTTCACCATTGTTGCTAATGAAGCTGTTCCTTGATGGCTGTGTGTATGTATCTGTGTGTGGCCCAAAGTGTGTGTTTACATTTGATACATTTATATATATTGTAAAGAGTGGTACGAAAAGTTTTTGATGAAATTAAATGTGAATTATTAAACATTGTTTTGATACAAATTAATATTCTTGATTTTTTGTTATTTTTATTATTAGCTGAAGGTTGCTTTTATTCAACAGTATTCTTGGTGAGAACTTCAATTTTTAAACTCTGATACAGAATATTAAAGTGTAAAAATTAGAGTGCTACGTCGACTAAAAGGCTATGAAATTTATAAGAATCGATAAGGTCGGATATCTTTCACAATTTTAGAGCTATAGCTAGGTCTTCCAAAGATCGCCACGCCTACTATATTACTGGTATATTACTGGTATGAAACGAATATTTCTCACAACTTTAAAGATAGAGTTACCAAACTTGGAAGTTAACTTGCAGTTAATCTCTTTCAAAGATCAGTATATCTGAAATACGCATATCAATTTCACAATTTGTAGGAGTCACAAAATTTCAAAGTATGTTACTACTATATGTTTTTGAGTGGCACGCCCTTTCCGCCGCCCTAAACCGATAGACCTGTCATTGATAGAATCATATCATATCTCACAAAAATGCTCCCTTTCAATTTTGTTCTTTAATTGCATTTTCATTTATTTATTTCATGGAATTCAGTCTCTTCTTTTTTTTTGCGTTTTTGTTTGTCTCTCCTTGCAATGTTTTTTCTTTACTTTTTATTTTGCGATTCTGTTTGTTTTTACTCATCTTAAATAAATTGCATTCAGCTTAAGCTCAAATTTACTGGCATCAGCTTCTCCACAGACATTCGAATTGCAGCTGTGCAAAAAAAACTTTGAGTGCTATTTTTTTTTCACATTTTTTCTCAATTGCGCCTCAAAGCATGCAACAACAACATTGTCGATGGCAGCCAGACAACCACTTGACAAACTTCTGCCCGTTTCTTGCTCCCATTATGTCAAGGCTAAAAGCACAATAAAGGCTAAGACAAGCCTCCATTCCCAAACTCCAACACTAAGATTTTTTTTTAGAAAATCGGCATATTTTTAGAGATTAACCTCGTTATTCAGCAGTTATATTTCGAAAACGAATGGATGTTTTTTTTCTCTAAAAAATCAAGGATTTCGTTTAACTAGTGTTTATTTGTATTTATATGTAATATTATATTTAATGATTTGTGATTTCATTGACTAGATAATACACCTGATCCCACAGCTGCATTACTGTACTAAGTTGTGTGATTAGGATGTCGCCATGGCATTAGGGAAGCGGATGGAACGCTGAGAGGATGAGTGCTGGCCAACCCAAGCAATAATATTTTTAGCTATTGTTGGCTGTGATACCAAAAAAAAAATTTGAGGATGAAGAGGTGAATAAATAAAATATAAGATGACTACTAGAAAAGAAAAGAAAAGAAAAGAGAATGGGAAGGATATAGTAGTGGACATATTTCTGCACCGCTGACTGACCCCGAAATGAGCAAACAATGCAAAATTCAGTTGCAGCGAATCCTGCTTGCATCCACAGGCAGAGACGTAGACAGAGACGGAGACAGAGATGGGGACATGGACATGACATATTTCTGCATTTGTCTGCTACTATGCCTTCTAATACCCTTTTTATGCCTACCCCTACCCCTTCCACCCCCACCCCCCTTATTTGCGTCACTTAATCTGCTGCGGGCTGTGGTTTGTTATTGTTATTGTTGTTTTCTGGATTTCTTGCTGTTATTATTGCAATTGTTGGTTTTAATGTCATGGGCTTAACAAGCTTTCGGGGCACTTCCATTCACTTGCTGCAATCGCAGCAATCGCAGTCGACGTCGCCGACAACGTTGCCGTCAACGTCAACGTCAAAGTCAACGTCGGCGTCGGCGTCTGCGTTGCCTGTTTTCGCATATGCAAACAAGAAAAAAAAAAATAAAATAAATAAATATGCAAAAGTTTTCGCTGGGCTTAGCATACCGCACTAAAAAAAAAACAATAAACAAAGCCAACAAAATATTCCTTACCAAAAAGGGCATCGTTAAAAAAATAGAAATGAAAACGGCAACAACATAAAGTCAAAAGTAGTGGCGTAAAATTGTTGCAACTATTTTGTGGCAAGTTTATACACGAAATGCTGCAAATTGGTTTGGTCTTCGTGTTGGTTAGCTACTGAATTGGCTCTGAATTTTTAGGGCCTTCCACATGCAAAAAAACATGCATTTTATATCGAAAGATAATAAAACAAAAATGTTGTATGTGAAATCAACAAAAACTTGTTATTTGTTTAAGCCGAGTTGATTGCACTCCATATCCTGAGGGAAATTCAGTTTTGTCTGATGCTGAAACCCTACTCAGTTGCACATCCAGATTAACTTTTCGGGGATGTCTACAGTCAGCTCTAAAACCGAGTCTATCTCTGTCTGTAACCAGCTGTAACAGCTTAATTTCTCAAGTTCTCAAAACATGAAATTTGCGTTTCAAATTTTTTCAGCTTTTAAGCCAATTACGTGAAATATTTATTATATATGCACAGCATTTTTTGGAGAGAATAATCATTAGTTTATATTTACAACTGAGCTATTAAAAATATTCACAAAAATCGATGCATTTGTTTATAAAGAGAATATTTTAACTTTTTAACACATTTTTGATAAGCATTACAAGACGAGTCTGTCGGCAATATATATGTTTTTCAGAGGCGGCAAGCTATGACAATATTCCAACCAAAATAAACTGTTTCAAAAAATGATCAACATGCCACTAATATTTCATAAACATAAGAAAAACTTATAGTAAAATATAAAAATGTTGTCACTTTTATTCTTTGGCATTCCTTTCTAAAAAAATTGTCATTATCAATGCAACTTTTATGTTTGGTAGGAAATTTGCGTTATAATCCAGTCTGAAACTCCTCGCAATTATGAGGAAAATCTTAAAATTTATGGTCTCGTTGCGGTGCCAGTTGCTAAGCCGCCATATAAAAGCACATGCAGAGCAAATAGTTTATTAATATATCTGGCTTTAATCCTGTAATCTGGCAGTCGCCATCATCCAATGCTTAGCAAGCGTAAAACGCTTTTTAACGGAAACTTGTAAGCGCAACGCGCTAATTATTTTTCGCAAGGCAACGGAAGGCGTCTACTAATCCGCATGCAACCCCGTTCCCCTGCGTCCACCATCCTCTGAATTCTCGGAAGATGTCGGAAGATGGGCTGTGCGCCCTACTCTGAACCACTTGCAAAGTTTTGATTATGGTAGGGCGGCGGAGGAAGGTGGTGGATTGTGCAGACTTTGTGCGGCATGATATGCAACATTTCATTTTGGCTTAACAGCGAACATTTCTTTTAATTTCTACACAACAATTTGCGACTTTTAAGTTGTGGTGAGTTAATCTATATATAATTAAAATTAAAATCACATTTATTCGGAGTTGTATCAATATATAATAGTATAATTAAATACTTAGAAATTTGTTAACATTAAAATAAAGGCATAAGGATTTAATGTTGATCGAGCATATATACGTGCAGACACATAAGTCTAAAACTAGGAATTACACATGTCAAAATATCCTGTACTGTTGCCACAGATCCAAAAACCGATGCATCGGCGTTGGCGATGCTGCCATTTCCTAGTTCCGTTTCCGCCCGCACGGAAAGCACTTTAGGCCTATCTGCTTCTTGCTACTTGTATAGACACACACACACAGAGTGCTTTGGCGTATCACACACAAATACACACAAACACACACACACACACACCACCACACCCACATTACTGCTGCTATCGTTGTTGTTGTTTGAAGTTGTTACCAGTTCGTTTTGGCTTGGCAGTTATTGTGGTTAAATTTAATGCCGCAATTTTCATCCGCTTTACTTGCTGCACGTTTTGCCCTATCTAAATTTCCCCCTCATCTTCTGGGGACCCCGTTTGTTGTTCAGTACGCTCTCAAGCGCCCTTGCACCTAATTCCATTTTCACTTTCTTTGATGATGCTCAATTTTTTGCATCATTAATCTTAAGCGATTTTCAGCTTTGACGCTGACACACAGCTACTTAAGTAGCTCAATCTGTCTCGTTTCGCACTGCTTTCGCACTTCCTCCTGCCCCCCCCCCCCCCTCTCCATCACCATCTCCATAATTGACACTATGTGCAAATTGAAGAAATGGGAGTTAATATTATGAAAAGTGGGCATAGTTGTATAAACATTAATTAACATTTATATATTATTTGCAGAACATTTATAAATTTTTTAAATCGCATTATTTACCACTTAACTCAATCATCAACATATGAGTGAAGATACTCAAGTTGCATTTAAATAATAGTAGCAAATAATTCAATGCAGTTATGAATGCGAATGCATTTGTATATTTTTTGGGCATGTTGGTGTTGGCAGCCACAGCAATTTTACGCTCGATTTGACGCTTAGTTTTGTCAGCTTACAGCGCCCTGTCGCCCTGGCTTTTCATAGTTTGCACACAGCAAAACAATTTTCAATTTTTCCAACGGGGAAAGAAGCTAAGCCAGCTGTCCGAGCCAAACGGAACTGAAGCAAACAAAACAAAACCAAAAAAAAAAACAAAAAAAAACACAACTAAACAAAACACAACAAAACAAAACAAAAGAAAAGAAAACATGGCAAAAACCGTTACACAGCGCAAAACGATACGAAACGAAACGAAACGAAACGAAAAGTAAGCGAAATGATTCCATGGCTGGGCTGGGTCGTTGCGCCAGCGTTTTGTAGATTTTAAGAGCAATAAATTTTAAGTGTCAATATATAAAAACCGCATATGTGCGGCCAGCGGTGGCAACGAGTCGAAATTCATAAATTTTGCCATGGGACGAAATGGTAAAATAAATTCCATGCAGTAGCTTTCGCTGTGACTCACACACACACACACACACAAAACGGAGTTTTGCTTTATAGTTTTTGACTGTGTGCGTGGGTGTGCGTATGTGTCTGTGTGTGTGTGTGTGAATGCCAAAAGGCATTTGGCTGGGGAAATGCTATAGCTGCAGCCATTGCTCTGCGGCCACATGACGCTTTGGAGTCTGTGTGGAGTATATTTTATTGCAAACGTAAAGTAAAACAAGTAAAAATGCAATAAAAATATGATTATACTTGATACAGCAAATACCCTGTAATCAGCATCGAACACTGGCATTGAGCTAAGTCCAAATTATATCCTATATTTAACTATTCGTAACACTTTCAAGATGTAGAAAATAAAAAAAAATAAAATCCAAAATATGGTTTGTGTTCGTATGGACAAAATTTTAGGTAAAACACAGAGTATAAATGTATTTAGCTAAGCCACTTTATGCAAAAATATATTTTATTAAATTGAGCATTTTATTCTTAAGCATGTATTTATATGTTTATAAATCTAGTAAATATCGATACTTGTCAAATTTTAAGGGAATTTTATTGAATTTTGCTTATTTATCACAAGTAGCATAGTTGTGGCCTTTTCAGGCATTTATTAGCAACAGGGTCCTGTGAAAACAAGAACAGCAGCCAAGTGGTTAAAAAAAAAAAAAAAAACGGACAAAGAACAAAACGACATTTTCTACCATAAAACAGACGACAATGGCAATAAGAAGAATCAGGGCAAAAAGAAGACATCGCATGGAGTTCACTTAACGGATGCGAAAGAGCTGAAAGCCACTTGCAGAGCACTTGTACTGGCCAGCTGCTCAAATGGCCAACGGACAACTGGCCAGCAACGAAGTCAGTCCGACTGTCAAGCATTGGCCAAATATCGTTCGCAAACTACCAATTTTTCGTTTTTATGAGTATAAAAATATTTTTGTAAGCCACGCGAACTGCAAGTGGCCCCACAAAAATCAAATAAAAAACAAAAAACAAACAACAAAAAAATGCAATCGACCATCGGCAATCGACAATTGAATCAAACCGAGGGCATTTTTGAGCAAAGTGGTTTATGGAATCAGCTGTCTGTGGGCGTGGCTGTTGTTAGTGATAGAGAGTGGAAGAAGAAGCTGGAATTTTTACTTTCCTCTAATCGAAAGACGCTCTCAATTTCAAATTATTATGTGGATCTGAAATATATCTTGCCTACAAAGGATGGTGTCAATATTAACTGATAAGTATAAAACATAATTACAATGATTGATTAAAAGTCATTTGATTTTTGTATATTATTAGTAATAAAAAAAAAATATTTAACACTTAAGCGACGCATCCTTTAACATATTTAACGCCTTTTGCTTAACTTAAAAGCAATCATTGTCTGCATTAACAAAAATTCCAAGCAACTTGCAAATTTTGTAACATTTCTGTGGGTTTTCAGAAACTTTTCTAGCTTTGGCAGCTACACAAAAGATGGCCAACAAAAAAAAAACTTGATCTAATTAAATTTGACTTAAAATCTATCAAAAACAAATTCATTGCTAAGCACCGCAAATTTCGGCCCGAAAATAACAAAAAAAAAAAAAACCAAGAAAACATTGCAGACAAAACAAAAGTTAAAGTTTTATATTCTTGGCTGATCAGCTTACTGAACTTTATGCCGTTGCAGTGAGGAGAGGAAGCAGTGGGAAGCGAAGGGTAAGTGAAATGAAAAATGAAGTCGACGTAAACTGAAGTTGTCATTGGGATTTAGGTCTTCCAGCAGATGCAACTGCAAACTCGCAATCCCAGATTCAATTTATCGAGCTAAGCGAGAGAAATGTTGCCCTACATTATCTAATGTGATGGAATAGAGAAGGAGACGGATGGTGGAGAAAAACAATGTGTTGCAAGTTGCAACAATCTCGCCACATTAATTATTTACACAGGAGCCTATATAAATGGAAAACATAGATAGCAACAAAAAAATTACTATGAGTGCCTGCAATATTCAACTGATTCAGTCGAAATAAAATATTTGAAAAAGAATCTATAAAATGTCTGTATTAAACGAAGAGCAAGTTTAAATTTTGTAAGTCATTTAGCAATATTTTTTTATAAATGCTCTGCTCAATCGTATTTAATCAAAGAGATTTATGCAGTTGCTTCAATTTACTTCAAGCATAACTAAGTGCAATAAGTTGCAAGTTGCTAAACACTTCAATCAGTTTCACAACATATTTCAATTAGGTACTAAAATATTCAAGAGTGCTTACCTGAGATGGTTGTGTGGATAGCAAGTCGACGGGTTGCTCCGGCATTGGTTGTGCTGCTGTCGGCAACTCAAGTTGCTGTTGTTGTTGTTGCTGCTGTTGTTGCTGTTGTTGTTGCTGCTGTTGTTGTTGTTGCTGCTGGAACTGCTGTTGATAGTGTTGCTGCTGTTGGTATTCATATTGCTGTTGCATTTGATATTGCAATTGCTGATATTTTAGTTGCTGCTGCTGCTGCTGCTGCTGCTGACCCTGCACCAACAGCACCAGCTTAAATTGAGAGCAACAATATAAGGCGATTGCCAAGAATTGAACTATGTTGGCAAGTCGGCATGTTCTGGTTGTCCTTTCTCTTGGTTTTGTTCTTAGTTTAGTTGTTGTTGCTGTTGCTGTTGCTGTTGCTGTTCCTGTTGCCGACAACAACGACATGTTGTTGCCGTATATGTAAGTTTCTTCTAACTGTCAAACTATGCAGCAATTTGGCTCGATCCAAGTTGCTGTGTCTATCTGATGTGGTTGTTGTTGCCTTTTGTGTCGCTCTTATTATTCTTGGCCGTTTCGCTTCAGTTGCAGTTGGGAGACGCAACTTTTCTCACAAATTGTCTGCAAGTAAAAATAAAAAAACAAACACAGTAACAAAAGTCACTTCAAGTTGAATTTGCAACGAAAGTTGTGCTCAATTGCAAGAGGAATGGCAAAAAATAATACACACAAAATATACAAAATCTTCTTTGAAATAAAGTCGCTTTAATATACACATATTGTTTGTAAACAAAAGGGATTTTTTTTTTGTTAATAATGTGACGTTGACAGAAAGTGTTACGAAAAGAATCAATTACATTGTCAAGTTAAATGCGTGTTTACATATAAAAGGGAAGTGAGCCTTGCCAGAAGAGGTATAAAGAATGTAATTTTGCAATTCAATTACATATTTTATATTATTCTAATGAGAGTTGAATTTTTTATTTTTTTATTTTTATGGGGCTTACTAAGTTAGAATTAATAATTTTTACAGATATATAATATATATATGTATATATATATATATTCTTGATTAACATCGATAGCCATGTCGATATAGTCGATAAATGTGAATGATTGTTCGTTTTTCATAGGTTTGTTTCTAAGAACAAGGCTCCTTCAGTTCTACATATACATCGCTTAGATCGGATCTCTTTATATATTTGGTATGGAACCAATCGGTTGAAAGATATTCTCTCGTATTAAAATGAATTTGGTTCTAACTATCCAGATCTCTCTCTCTCAAAATATGCGAGTTATTTGTCTTACATCATCATCGGCAATAAAAGTTCAAAGTTTATTCTTGTTAGTATTTTAATATAAATAAAAGCCAATATTCCGGAAAGATGTTCTGGATGGTCTATAATAGGTTTGACCAAAGTAGCAGGCCGAGTGAAACCACACACACCAAAAAAAATCAAAAGAGCAGCCAAAATTTCACAAAGATTATCTGGTTGCTGCTTTTTATGCTTTTTTTACATTTTCTCAACATTGTGCACTCCACACTTGCAACACCCACCTCAAAGCACCATATGCTGCACGCACTGAAGAGAATTTTTTTTTTTTTTTTTTTAATGATAGGTGTTATAACTGCTGGAGTCCTTAATAACTAGTGAATTTCAGTGCTTCATTTTTGCGAAGTTATAGCGCAATTAAAGCGGCCATTCAGAAGACGCACAAATGGCAGCAATTATGAGCCAAGGGGGGAGAGAGGCGTAAAGCGAAACTCTATAATGGAAATCGCTGTGAAAAATAATGAAAAAAACAGTTGAAACATTTTCCCCTAGCAGATCTGAGATGAAAATCTCAAAAAAAAAAAAAAAGTTGCATATACATGCATATAATTTTAATAAATGAATGTACAAGAAGAAATGAGAAACAAAAGAAAAATCAGGAAAATATTTTCACTTGCAATCAAAAGCAGTCGGTAAAAATCAATTTCACTTTTCAATTAAATGCGACGAGGAAAAACGATGCAAAGTCCAAAAACAAAATCTCAAAACATAAAAAAAAAACAAAACAGAAAACACAAAACACAAAACTAACCAAAGATGATAAATTCCATGATGATGCTCGTAATGATGATAATAATGACATGATGTTTGCTCTTGTCTTGCTAATGTGCATCTAACGGCAATGGGAGCAAGCTGTTGCGGGGAAGTCGGACCACGTTGTTGGCAACTGTTTGCGGGGAGGGGAGGGTGTATTGCACAGCGGCAGCGAAATGAAAATAATGCAATAAAAACGTCAGCAAAAATTGCGCTTTTGATGTTGCCTGTGCGGCACAGACGCCAGCGCAGCGAGTCACTGGAACGTGCAACACGCGGCGCAAATGGGAGATGGGAAAGGCATCACGGCTGAAGCCAGGGGGGGGGGGGGGGGCTTCCAAGCTTCGTTGCGGCAGTGCGCTGCAATTATAAAAGCAGCCAGTCACAAAATATAAAAAATTGTTTGCAATTACAGCGCATCCAAAGCGCAATACAACAGCAACAAAATCCGAACATTTTACTTGCGATCAATTTAATGCACCTTTCGTTGCAAGGCAGAGAGGAAGTGCCCATATTGAGAGTGAACGACTAGCTAATACCCTCTATTTGATATGTGAATACAAACATTGAATTGAAAAAATAAATTAAAATTAAGCTATAATTAAGGAAATGCAGCAGAAGATTGCAGCCGATCAACTAAATCCTTAAATGTTTACAGGAAATTGCTTCGGATTGTTATTGGATTGCGTACAGGACATGGCAGTATGCACAAGCACCTCCATAAGCCAAATATTGTGGGGGAATGCACCCTTGAAGATGACTTGTGGAGACTTTTGAATACATTGAATAAGATGACTCTATAAGAGACTTTCTCAGCTAAAGCCTTGAAAAGAGGAATCTCATTACAAAAGAGAGGCACAATAATAAATGAATAATATTATTTTCTAAAGTATATATTGATAAATACATTACAAATCCTACCCTTCAAGTCCCATGTTGGCACTGATTCAAATAAATCCCTAATGGCCTTTGGCTTAATATTGCCTTTGAGTTGAAAGCCACAAATTTTGTGTACAAGTTAAGACATCAATGCCCATCATTAAGATAGACGCTTAGAAGCAACAATTTAATAGATATAAAATATATATATCTAAACCAACAGACATATATACATATTTACATACAGCCATTTCTATAATTTAGTAAGAATCACAAAATAAAATACACTTCCCATTATCGAACATATGTAACACCATACAGGATATGTTTGAAAATAAAGCACTTTGACTTTAATCAGTAGTGAAAATAATATGAATTGTATACAAGATAATCCGAAAATATATACTTCAACACTCAAAATGCCGTTTAAGGAGAGCATTTAAAATTTGATACACGCTTGGAGCAGGGTTGCCGGCAAATATTTTGCAATTTTTTAACTATGCAAAGGATTCGCGCGGGTTGGCGGCGCTGCAGCGTTTCGTTGCTGGCAATGATATCGTGAATGATACTTTGTGCAAACAGCCACACACATCCACTTACACACACACAGACGTACACATTGGTTGTGGGATCGTTTGCATAAGTGGGAAGCTTGTTTCCGGCAAGCGCTGCGTATGCACAATATGCAATACAAATACAGAAAAATTGAAAACAAAAGAAACACACAAATATAGATACATATTTATGTATATATAAATATATATTTGTAGATATAAATAAATATTTGTACATATGTAAGTGTAGGCTGTAAAGTTTATGGTCGGCTGACCAATGGCGTTTCAGCGTTCTACGTGTGGGGGATTGGCGACAACTGAGAGGTGAAAAGCGTGTGAATAACTGTCACGAATCTGGACATTAACCACGAGGTAAACGGTATGTAAAGTACGAGATATATAAATAGAACATAGTCCAGAGCCAAAAGTAACAGAATACGATGGCAATCAGCGCATTTCATTGCATTCATGTGGGACTCATAATGTAGGACTTGTGTTGCCATAAATTTGTTGAGCTCTGACTTAACTCTGTGAAACTAAGTGACAGGTCAGTGCGAGAGAGAGAGAGAGAGAGTGTGTGTGAGAAAGAAAGATACAGTTTAAATGCTTAAAGAAACAACAAATAATGAGTACATTTTAGTTATGGATTCTCAATTCCCAATGAATTTAATTGTAAAACTTGCATACTAAAAAATGTCTAAGCATGTTTCAAGAACAGAAAACAATTCGCAATTTCAGAATCAGAAGACTGAAACTACAATATTAGTTTATCACTGCTGATTATAGCTGATTACAATATTAAAAATCGGTTTGGCTATACTTTAAGTTATTTTTGCGGAATCAAGAACAATTTTTATTCCAATTTTTCGCACTCCATCCACTTTTTTTATTACCGTACTTTTGTATTTCATTCTCAAACTTGCTGGCAGTACTTTATGGCCAAGACCCATAAAATTGATAAATAATAACGAGATGTCAGAGTCCGAGAAGCATCCGGTTACATTTATAACCCTACCGCTCGCAGGTCTTGTAATTTACATACATATACATAAATATATATATATATATATAAATATATATATATATATATAATGTACTTCGCTCCATATGTATATGTGGAAATATAGCTTTATAATGCATTTTAACGGCCCATTGGACCCGACAGCTTCTCATTTTATGTCCAGGCCAAACATTTTAGTTTCGTATGTATATTTCATTATATATATGTATACCATCTGTGTATATCGCTACCCACCAGCAACTTGCGGCCACAAAAATGAGCGAAAAATTGCAAGCGGAGTGTAAAATTTATGATAAAAACGTGCGACGCTGATAAGAATGTTGGCTGTGGTTTGCCATGGTGCGGGAAACTCATGGAATGGGATTGGGCAGCGCATAAAAAGTTGAGGGGAAGCAGTTGCAAGTGCTCGGCTTGGTCAGGCGCCGATTGGTGTGAAGAGGGGAAGTGGAAGTGGGGGAAGGTTTAGGTGTGTGGGCGTTGCATCTTGTTGCTCGTTAGGCTAATAGCGAGCACTTGGGGCGCCCTTCAAGGCAAGCGAACTGGAGCAGATTTACGGCGATGATAAAGCCCCGAAATTGCGTTGCACAGCAAAACGTGTTGATGGAGGCAACAGAGTAACCAAGTTAAGGTGTCTTCTAGAACTATGAATGATCGCCTTTGCGATTCCCTTCCTAACCAAAAATATGCCCATATCATTTATATAATTACATATTGTAAAATATACTGCAAATTACAGAAAAGTATATTGAGTTTTTTTTGTTAGCAATTTTATTTTTATTAATTGTATGCATTGATGTAACTGGAAATTGTTGTGTCAATTTAGAGATCAATCGGAATTTATTTATTAACTTTTTTTTTGGTAATCCCATCTCTGATGGGACCCTCGACACTCCTTTATTGGGAGGCTACCTACAGGCTATGCAAATAAAAAAAA
This sequence comes from Drosophila fungiperda, assembly GCA_035042345.1. NCBI lineage: Eukaryota > Metazoa > Arthropoda > Insecta > Diptera > Drosophilidae > Drosophila > Drosophila fungiperda. The sequence goes on along the minus strand of JAWNLM010000137.1, from coordinate 150,830 downwards.
AAAAAAAAAAAAAACTGGCTGAAAAGAGCAGGTGGTAATTGGGCCCGGCAAATGAAGCCCGCGGGCGGAGTGCAATCACCAAGCGAATGCATCGCCTCTCAACATGAATTGGACTTTTTTTGTTGTTGTTGTTGTTGTTGTTGTTGGCCAGATGCCTGTTTGTGCCTGCAGGCATTTCAATTGGTGTTTTGATTAAAAGCGTTGGAGCCTTTAAAGTGCGGTAGCAGTTGCAGCATCTAATTTGATTTGCATCGAGTGCCAAACACAATCAAAGGCCAATTGAGACTGGACAATTGAAATGAACTTTTGACCAGGCTAATCAAACGAATTGAATGCGTAACTTATTGAAGATGATGATGATGCTTGATGATGCTTCAAGGACACAGGCCACACACAGTCTCACAGCCACTTAATGCACACCCATTTTTAACCAATTAACCTTTTGGCCCCCAACACCAACACCCAAGGGACGGCAACTGACGGCTGGCCAAGTTGAATGTTAAATACAAACCGCATCTATTTCAATATTTGACAATTGAGGCCAACGAGCTCAAGAGTCCAAAGCGTATAATTCCCAAAACTAATCAGCACGAAAAACGTGGCGAACCCAACGACATGTGCAAAATGAATCAAACTCAGACACACACACACACACACATATGTCTTATGTACATATGCATATATATATATATATAATATCATATGGCATGCCACATGAGACCGCTTGTCAGTTGGCCATAGAGTAACAGTTACAGTTACGGTTACAGTTACATTTACAGTTGCTGCTGCTGTTGCTGTTGCTGTTGCTGTTACAACAACAGAGCTGAGTAGCCGCTGCCTGTTGGGGCACCGAGCTGTGGCACGCATATTCAATGGCAACTCTGCTGCTGCTGCTGCTGCTGCTGCTGCTGCTGCTGCTGCTGCTGTACACTTCCCCCACTCCGAACAGAAATGATGCATAAAAACCATTAATCAAATGTCTGCGCGCTTACCCCAAGTGGCCAGTCTGTACATAAATCGGCCAGTTCGCTTTTCATTGTGATGTGTGTGCTGGTGTGTGTGTGTGTGTGTGTGTGTGTGTGTGTGTTGGTGTTTGTGCGAGACACGTGCAGGAAACGGAAGTGTTACACTAAGCCACTTTATCTGCAGCGTTTGTCAACTGTCAGCTGAGCTGTGCCATCTGTTACAAACTTCAAGTAGAAAATGCCATTTTCAGTCTCTCTAAATATTTTTCAAATTTACATTTGTATAGAGTAAAATTGCAATATGGATTGTCCAGTTAAGCATCCGGTTTTAGGCAATTCTTCACGTTCTCAATCAATCTTTATTAAATCATCAAAGGTCATTCCAAGATCAACTTGAAACAAAATTTCCTTTTCCTATTTAATATTGGCTATAATATTATTTCGTATAAACTGAATTAGGACATTAGAAAATGCACTCCTAGCAAACAGGGCCAGTTAATATGGATTATTATCTCAATTTTGGTGTACCTCAGCTAAAATGGTAAATTAGATTCGCATATTTCTAAATATTTGCGTAGCAAATATTAGTTTTGTTTGTGTGGGCAGTACAGCTGTTGGCCAGCTATTAACTTTTGGCCACCTTCTGTTAACCAGTCGGTTTTTAACGCAATTGGTGCCTTGGGCCATTCGCAAAGCCAAAAGTTTTCGTTTTTGTATAGTTTTTGCCCGGCTGACGCTCGTCGTCGACATGTGTTTGACACACACACACACACACTAATAGATGCAAATACATACATTAGACACATAAACACACACACACACATGCGCTCTCACAAAAACTTCAAACATATTCAGACAGAGAGGGGAAGAGGGCGACAACTGGTCACAACTTTATTGGGAACATGTGTTTGCGCATTTAGTTGCCGGCTGATGGCGATGAAGATGTGCGGTGAATTGGCAGGGGGTGGGGGAGGGGAGACGGGAGGGTCCACACATTGCCCAACTCAAATTGATGAAGTGTAAGGAAAACGGAACGAACAAAACCAACAACTAGAAGGAGGTGCAAGAGTTGGTCCTGGAGAAAATCAAAGGCCTGACAGTGGGTGCAAACTGTTGTTTGCCTCGTTGCTGCCATGGCTTATGGTGCTTAGCTAGTTAGCCTTGTACTCCACGTACTCGCTCCCGCACACCCTTCAATTACCATATACCAATCTCTTTAGTTTTGACAGTTAACCAGAGTTGCCTTAGCCAGGACTTTGCTTGTGCCTCAATTAACTTTGCTGTCGAATGCAAAAGCAAAGGAAACATGAAAACATAATCAGAAGGCATCATATACCGATATATATATATATATAAATATATATAAATCATACACTTTATATAACAAACAAACACTTTTCTGATATCAATTACATTTTTCGCGCTAATCTGAATGTAATTTGAAAAATATCAACAACGGATCAAAGTGATAAAGATAATCCCTGGCAAATGTGATCAATCAGACTAATTTTGAAAATAAAATACTACTTTTTTAAAGTCCAACTGTGGTAATGACAGCTTTAACTATTTTATATATAGCAATATTAATTCAGCATTGGTTCAGCGTTGCAACAACAATTAATAAATTGCATTTTTTTTTGTATTTTTTTTTGTATATTTTCATTTAATTATGATAACAAAAATGATTAAGAAATAAGTAAATAAACACGCACATTTGTGTTGTGCATTTGTTTATTTATTTTTGAATTTACGTATTTGTTTTTAAATTTGCAGTTTTTTCTCTCCGTATTATCAACTACCGCGAGATAATTAAAAGGCATTTTAAATGCATCGCTGACTCTTGTGGCATGTTGTGGCTTTATGCTGATGGGCGCTAAAGTCTGTGGGGCGTGGCCACATTTTTCTGAGTATTTTTACTTTTGATAGACTTTTGTGTGCAAGTGAATTATTCATTTGCCTTTTCAGCTTTGCTCCCATTTTCACTTACTTTTTCGATTTATAGCATATTCAATGAAATTGCGCAATTTATCAAAATTTCGTTTATATTCTCCAATTTCCGTTATCCATCCATCCATGTTAACAATCCAAAGTAGCCAAGAAAACATTCTTCGATGGAGTTTAATTATTTAAAATTGATTTCATCTCATACACAAATTTTGATTGACTGATGAAGATCTTAGTTTTGCAGTTAAATGTTTCCAATTAATATGAATGTTTCCCATAATTGTTGAAACAATAGCCAAAAGTTTTAAATGTGTAGAATAAAACTAATTTGCCATTAATTATGAATGAAGTGGAAAAGCGCTTGTCAAAAAATAATTGCAATTATTCTATTTACTTGAACCGTTATAATGAGCATAATTAAGCAAATGCAAAATCTGTTAATTACATTTTATTAAAATAATAGACAAATTAAACATATCGTATATCAAATTGTCAAACTTTTGACAGCAACCAACACTCGACATGTGGTCAAAACTCAGATTTCAATATATATATATATATATCAAACATGTTCGTGGAGATTTGAATTTTATTCATTTGTGAAGCGTTTTGTGTTTTGTGTTTGGTCAAACATAAATCTACAATTTTTACAATTCGGCATGTCAATTGCTCATCGAACAGGAAATGCGTTTCCGAAATTTTTCATTGTGCACAACCACACTTCCTCTGACAGTGGGTGTGCTTGTGTGTGTGATGGTATATTTTTGTGGCGGTCGTTATGATAATTGAATTAAATGAAGTTTTGGTTATTGGATAAATGACAAATATCATAACGAAATAAATTGCAAAACAATTCAATGCTAGACATAAAAAATGTTTAACGAAAAGGCCGAGCAAAACAATTTGTTTAATTGAATATGAATTGCTCAAAGCATTCGATAGAAATTAAACAAATGCAACGCATTAAATCAAAAATGCAAAACAAATCAATTACGTAACCGGCAGACGTATTCTCATTTACCGAATAGCCAAAACTTATCCATCATAATAAACCAACCAATAATGTTTACTATTTTTTAACAGTTTTCTTTGTCTACTGCAATCTATCTTCCAAACGAAACGAAAGATTTAATTCACAATTTTAGAGAACTTTTTTCGTTTTTATTAAAATTAAATATATGTTTGCAAAATATGTGTTTTACAGCAGAATATGACTTTATCGACATTGCTCAGGATGAATATATATATATATATATATATATATATATATAAACATATATAAACAACTTTGGAAAAAAAAGTGCAATAATAATGTTGTCAATGTTTCTTAATTGGTTTAAAACGACTTCTCAATACATGGTTTTGAAATGTGTGTTTGGATAACTGGCAGAGCATTTTTATGGTGAAAATGTGTAAAACGAAAGAAAGGAAAAGCGGTTTTTGTTGTCTGAATGCATTAAGTGAAGCAAGCACAAAAATTTCACTTACCCATTCGCCACAACCAATTAACACACAAAATTGTTGCAACAATTTTGGCGTCAAACACTGCGTATGCGTGATGTCAATCGATGTTTAATGTTTGTCGTTAAATGCGATTGTTGTTTTATTGCTCCCAATATTAGTTTGTTTATTGTTGTTTGTTGTTTTGTTGTCCAGCATAGATCAACAATTCGCACGAAACAGCAATAAACCGCAAAGTTTGAAGCTGTTAGTTGCGATTTGTGTTGACACAAATAAAGTCATTGTACATGCAATTATTATTTACAGTGTGCCAAAATTGTTCATATTTCTCAAATATTACTCGTATTTCACATTCGCTCCACTGATGCTCAATTTTGGCTCACTTCCCATTGATTTGAATGAGCGATGGGCATTTAAATAAGCTCATCATTTTTCTGGTGTGGTTGTTGTTGTTGTTGTTGTTTGGGAGCCAAAATGGAAATCAAATTAAAATCGACAGCAACGTTCAAATTGCCATCTAAATAAAACATGAAACAGTAAAAAATAAAAAATGCTGGGGCAAAAATTGCTGGTAATCTAAAATTTCCAATTACTCTAAATGTACACATATTTCACTCAATTTTGTGGATTTTGTGGATTTTCTCATTAGCAGACCCTTATCACACCTTCACTGTCAATAAGTCATAACAACAATATATTTTGACTCTTGACGAAATAAAATGCGACAGTTTTTGTGTGGCAGACTAAAACAACATGCAACAACAGCAAATGAGCAGACATCTAATGCCGGCAATCACAAATGCTGCAGAATATTTTTATTTTCTTCTGGATTCTTACACTTACACACACAGATAGACAGTCACACACACACACACACAGACGAAGAGGCGCTGCCTGTGGGGGGCAGTCGGGTTCTTGCCTTATTTGCCGTTGGTGTTGTTCGTTGACAGAAGCTCGCAGGATGCGCATTATGAAATTTTTAATCAAATGAAATGACAATAAGATTTTCAATGAAACGAGATGTGCCAAGCACATTCTCAGTATTCTCAGAGAAATAGCAGCATTTCCAGAATTTTCACAGCAAATTGATGTCGAAACCAGTAGCTGAAATTAAGCTAAAAAGTGAACTCACTAAACATGAAAATGGCAAAGATTTGCAAGCTGATTAAAAATATTTTGAAAATTAAAGCAGAGAGAAAAACACTATAAATAAAATCTAGGTGAATATCAGTTTATCCGAATGTCGAAAATCTCAATACTTATTATTTGTTCTACAAATAAAGCGAATGGCTTTATTCGATTTTTTATAAATTTGTATTATCGGATTTTCAAGGTTGCTACCAATACTATACCTATTAAATTTGACAGATCTAACTTAAAAACTGCCATTTGACATATTAATTCTGATCTTTGAAACACAACAATAATTTATCAACCAAATTTGGTGACTGTAGCCTTTAAATTGTTGGATATTTGTGACTTTATCGATCAGTATATGTTTCAAATCACTATCTAAAAGGTTGTCGAAAAAAGTAGCTTTTATTAAGACGGACAGACGGATAGACGGACATTGCACAAAACCAATATATTATGATAATTTCGGTACCAAAGTATAAAAAGCAAAAGCAATAATCGATTCCTAGAATTTATGAGTTTAACAAAATACAGTTTTTAATTAAAGTTTCGAATATGTTTTGCTCATGGTGGGGTATACCTCTTTTATGTTCACAGTGTGTGTATGCCACTAATGTAAATTTGCCAAGTCACTCACAGAAAAACTACCGGCGGTGAAAGTGAAAGAAAAATTAAGCCCAATGCAGTTTCAATATCGTGACAAGTGAAAAATTAGACAAATCCAAAATCGAGTACAAGTGTTAAAGGATCAATTACCCTGGGATAGGTTGGGAGGTTGGTGCAAGAAGTGTCTCTTAATTTTTGTGTCTCTTTTGATAGAAATGCACGGAAATCTCATAATCGATCTTTAAGGGGAGTCTTCCGTAATAAAACTTCATTAAAATTATACAAGATATTTGAATTTCCTAGAATTGGGGCTGAATTATCAAAGGTGTTGTAATGGCACAAGGTTACCATCAAAGTTGGATGGCTATTGTTTTAAAATTATTTCCTAGCCCCCTTAGTGTTGGCTAGGAGGAAATAGAATATAAGAATAATAATAATAAAAATGGAAGAACAAAAATCTAACTTCCATTTTCGCAGGAATTTGTTCAATTTGCTTATTGTAATCTTTGTTGAGGATGGGGAAAGTTGCCGTTCGTCAACCCAGAAAAATCTAACAAGTTACAAAAATAGTTTTTTGTTTTTCTTAAATTAATTTTTCAAAAATATCAAACCGTCGAATTTATTGAAACCACACACTGTAATATGAGTTATTTGCACTTTTCGTCTTGAAACTTAAATAAAATTTTTAAAGTTTTTGCCAGATCACAGAAAAAATTCTACTAAATATTTTTGAATATTCGAAAATTTGTTGAACACTTTCATTTACTTTGTTCCGCAAAATTGTAGGCTGTGTCTTTGATTTTCCTAACAATTGACAAAAAAAGCCTACTAATTTTTTTAGTGTAAATTCAATGCTTTCTTTAAAACAACTACAGTAACAAAAATTTAAAATTTAAAAAAAAAAAACACAAACAACTTTCGCAAAATCAAAAAAACAAATCGTAAATGAAATTATTCATGTTTTAAATATGCTAATTGCAGCGGCTCTTTGAGCCAGACACACGCACAACCAAACAAATAAACAAGCAACAACAACAAACAAATTGAAGCTGTCACATGCAGCACGTGGCATGTGGAAAACGCGCGCGAAAAACACTTGGAAAAAACACTTGAAAAAAAATACATAAGTAAATAAGCAGAAAACATACGGGAAAAGCACGCGACGTTGATGCTTCACAGTGACTGCGACTGTTCACTGGTATTGGTATTGTTATCGTTCTACAGTTACTGCTACTGTTACTGTTACGGCTTATGCCTCTACTGCTATTCAGAGTTAATGCTGCTGCCAGACACTACGTTCACACGCTGAACGCTCGCTTGCGACTGAAGTCGCCGCCTCTGCCTGGTCCTGATAATGCCGCTGACGTTGGCGGCGACGTCGCAGCCATCAGCAGCAGCAGCAGCAGCAGAAGCAGAAGCCGAAGCCGATGGAAAATCGTTGCGCGTCGTGCAAGTTGACTGTGCAAACGACACACAGGTTTGACCACTTTTCTCCACTCTGCCTCTGTGTGGTGAAAACTAACGTCAAAATATGGACTTGCACTTGGCCACTTTACAATGCATTGGGACAGCTTACACTTCTTAGCAGTTGGACTAGTATATCTCCTCTAACTGCCACTCCTACTCCAACTACAACTCCAACTCTTTCAATCATTATACATGTATTATAATAGCAACAAATTGTATTTTGATAGTAGAGATGCAAATTTTGAAAGTATTTCATCGAATTTTAAAGTTTTGGCAAGCAACTAGAAAATTAATCTCATAGTTGTTTCTATCTGTCTGCAACTACTGAATGCTTTTGAAATGATTATGAATTCATGGATTTTAGCTTTGCTCACTGAGTATTTTTATTTTTATTTTTTTCAAATACCAGGAATCTTTGCTACAGATAACAAGTCATGGATTGCAAACTTGACTAAAACTCAAAAATGCTCTACTAAATATGTCAAACTGCTCAACCAAATTAGTAAAATATCCCTATTCGAATACACACAAATGGAAATAGTAAACCTACTGAAATCCACACAGAACAGTTATATGAGACGTGGGTATTATCAAACTACATTGCCGAATAAAATTAGGGGCAGATAAGAGCAAAAGACAGACAAGCGGCACACCACCTGTTCCTCCTGCTCCTGCTACTGCTCCAGCTTCTGCTCCAACAATAAAAGGCAAAACTTACTTCGCCACTGACTACGATTCTGATTTCGATTTCAACCCAGAGCAACCTTCAGTCAGTGCTTGTGAAATCTGTCCTTGCATCCTCAGGCATTTACATGCCCTAACTTCAGGTATTAAGCAACTGTGGCTCAGTGAGTATATCTGTTAAGACTAAGGCTTAATTTCACACTGACTGAAGTGACGTTAACAGCGAATTGTATTTTTTGCTTGTTGCACATAACTTAATCAAGGTTATATGAATGACTTTTATATATTCAAAAGATATAGGGTATTCAAATATTTTTATGTGGCAGACACTGGAATTTTATTTGATTTTTTCCACATTCTTTTATTATATTTTTTCCTTTTTTTGTCTTTGACAAATGTAAACATTTGGCTTGTTTTTTTTTTTTGCGGGTCGCCTCTTCTGCTGGTTCTGAGCTCCGATTAGCTTTACAGAGTCAGCGGCAAGGCGGTCTGTGCTCTATTCTCACATTCTTCTCTTTAAACTATCATTTTTTTTCTTTATTTTTATTTTTTTATTCGTCTGCTTTTGGCGGACTTGGTTGTTTCCACTTTAGATTAGAGTTAATCAGCTCAGCGTGTCTCTTTGACTATTAACAACGACGTGTCGCCAAAGGGTTTTTGGGTCGTTATTGGTGGTATTCCTCTGCTAAGGCATACACGAACTCGACCTCCCACACACACACATACATGCATAGAATGTCAGACATGAAAGTAGACTCGAAAAGTGGACACATGTGATACGTGAGTGTTAATTATAGTCCAGTATTAGGGTTGACACATTGTCAGGGGAACGACACTAAGTATTATCAAGTTTTATTTTTGTCTGGGAACAGCCAACAGCAAACCAAAAAAGAGAAGCAAAAAGAAAAGGAAAAGAAATGGAAAAGGAAAAGGAAAAGGAAAGGAGAGAAACATAAAGCAAGTTAATGGCATTACTTAGCCAAAAAGTTCGCTGCTCGAGGAGTGGAGAGGCGTGATATGTGAGGTCAATTGACTTGTTTATACAAACAGATAGATATACAAACAATAATAATAATAATGAGAAACCATTGACCAATTCTTTAAGGAATTACAATTTGAATGAATGGCTTAGTGCTGCCATTGCAATCACATCGATATTCTTCGCCGACTAAACTTAACCAGTTTTGTAAGCAGTTTACCTATTTAAGGCCAACCTTGGTGCTGGTCTTTTGAGCACTAGACATCTGTCAAGATAATGTCAGCATCAGCATAGAAAGTGAGCCACATGGACTGGCCATGGACTGGTCACTTTGAAGTTGAAGCAGTTGCTCCACAAAACGCACCTGAACATTTTCACCAAACAGCGGTTGACTTTCCATGACTTTCCGCCTTTTCCATACCATAAAATCAACAGCGATTGTCACAGTCACGCCTGCGTCTGTGGCTCAAATCGGAATCTCTAACTTCGACTTTGGCAAATGAATGCAACGGCGAACAGGATTTTCAAGTTGTTTGGGAAAGTAACAGTGAAGCGCAACTAACAACGTCAACAGCTGTTGCAACAACAACAACAACAACAATAATAACAACAACAACAATAACACTATTAGCAACAAAATACATACATTGATTAGCTTTTGGTATTAGTTTCAATTTATTTCACTTTGAGTGTGATGGATGGCAACAGCGACAGCTACAGACGTGGCATGCCACACCACTAGTGCCAGTAGTAGCAACAGCAACAGCAACAGCAACAGCAACAACAACAACAACAACAACAACAACAACAACAACAACAACAACAGCATAGTCATCAATTTACTGACTTTACTATACGTTCGTCTTTTGGTATTTTGAATTTTTTTTACTTTTTACTTCCTCTGGCATTTTTATTGCACACTGTTAATGCCAAAACAATTGTTGCTCCAAATAAATTGCCGGTCATTGGACACCAAATTCAATTGAAGCGGAAAATCTTGAGCTGAATTGCCAAGCAATCACCATGGGCATTGTGTGTGTGTGTGTTTGAGTGTGTGTGTGTGTGTGTGTGTGGGCGTGTGGGCGTGACACTAAATTTAAAAAGCTACAGAATTTAACCAATGAGTGCGGAGCTGTTGGATGTTCAGTTTCATCCAGCAGCTAGACAATTGCGACTGATTTTCTTGGACATCATTTAATTGTCCGGGAAAAAAAAAAAACCAAACCGGGCTGGTAGCATTTTTTTATAAATGACCCATCAAATGGCAATTGTTGCAACAGATTTCTCATAGACTTGCTGCCACGCATAGTTACTCATCAGCAGATTAACTGTTTTTATTTATATATATATATCTAGATCTCTACAAATCAAACACAATAATTCACCTGCACTTCAAAACTAGAAATATATTTTATAACGTTAAACTGTCTCTTCAAGTATATTTGTATAAATATGCAAAATCTGTCCAAAAATTATATATTTTCTTTTATAATTTCATTAAGCTCATAATTATTAAATAATCGATATTCTAATTAAGTTTTCTATGTCTCCAAGTTTTGCATATCTTATTTAAACTCCATTTGCATATCGCTCTTCCTCATCACATTTCCAGTTTAACGTTTCACGAATTTTTATATATTTAGTTTTCGAAAATTAAACAAATGATTATAGTGAATATTGAGCAAAATCGTACTTAAAACAATTCAGATTGGCTATTCTAAAAAGAAAAACAAATGTTCATCAAATGAAAGGACAATAATAAGGAAATAATCTTAAATTTACACATTACAAAATCCCGTCTGAGTCCGGCATTAGTAAGACTTAAGTTGTGCCTTTTGTTTCACACACGTATTGCAAATTTTTTGCTGCATATATTAATATATTAATCTAATAATCGCACTTAAATTATTTATAGCTTTCGGTTATTAAACTTGGCAAAGGCTTCAAGCCAATCGAGGCTGAAGAGATTTTCCAGCTAATTATTTGTATACACGAAGGGAAACAAATATAGCACGACCAGAAAATACATTGTAATAAATACATTCGAAAAAGCTCCAAAGAAACAAATAGAAATAAATACAATTTTTTTAATTATTGGTGTTTTTTGTAAAGTATCTTCAAATGTCTGCGGTCGATTACGACTTGGGTGCTTCAAATTGAATATAAACCATTTTATATTTATTTACATATCAATAACTTGTATACAAAATACCCTACAGGGTAGGGAACAGGGTATGCAGTGCAGTGTTAGGGGTTCGTCACTGCATAAAATTGAATAAATAAGAGTCAGGCGAGGTATATTTATTAAATTTTCACAACATCCGCAGCTGTTGGTAACCATTTCCGTGTCCGCGCCAACAGCGAATGCCAAACACTCAAACCCACACACACACACACACACACACACACACACAAACACCCGAGCACACACTTGAATGGCCAAGTCGACAACATATGGGTGTCCATTGTGGGGCTGCGTTTGGTGAGCAGGGGGGTTGTCGGTGGGCAGTACACTTTTCGATATTGTAAAACCAAAAATATGCAAACAATAAATTCCTGTGGAAAAGAGCCAGCGACAAAACAAAAACAAATAAAAACCGAATATAAAAATGAAAAATAGGCGTGGCAAAATAAAATCAAATAAAATGCATTCATATAATGAAAGGGGGTACTGGGGGAAGGGGAAATGGTGAGGGGGGGGGGGGGGGGAGTTGGTTGTGTATGCAGTACAGTATCATCCCAAAAAGTGCAAACAGCAGCGAAAACCATATCAATAGTGTCGATGAAGATGTTTGGACAAGTGGCATGCTGACGAGCTACACGGTGGGGAAGTTAAAATAGCGAGCGGGGGAAGAAGGAGGGGTTGTTGTTGTTGTTGACCATGTTCGCAATATATGTAACTACAACAACAACAACAACAGCAACAAATATGGTTGTGTTAAAAATGTTATGCTGCTGCTGCTGCTGCTCATTGTTGTTGTTGTTTTTGTTATTGTTGTTTTTATTGTTGTTGTTGTTGTTATTACGGGCAACTGAATTATTGCCGGTTAAACAACTTTTGGTGCCCAACATAGTTCAATTAAGTGCCAAAGTTAAGACATGGGAATTGAACAAAAAAAAAAAACAAAAAAAAAATGCCGTTAATTAAATAGCATCAGAAAACTGAAGAAAAAAAATGCAGTTCGATTGTTGCAAGGATCCAGCATAGATAATAAATTGAGGCACAAACATATTTATAAATAAAAGAAAAATACACTTAAAGCAAAAAGTGCTGCTCAAAACTTAAATTCATTCGGCATTGCGAATAAATCTACAGTTTTTTGATAAAGTCTTTTTGGTGAATCAAGAGAGTTAAATAAACTAAATTCAATAAATGCTTTCGAATTGAATAAAGAAACTACAAAAAAAAAATCAGCCACAAAATGACTAACTTGGCAATATATGAAACCTTAAAGTTTGGCAAAGAAACGGCAAACGCTAAACCGTTATTTGAACGCTAGACCGCTGGGCAACTAAGCAATGTGGCATGCTGATAGATGTGGCAAGATGAGATGACGGGGATGGGGAAGGGGAAGGTGAAGGGGAAACAAACGAACGAACGAACCGAAGCGAACCAATGTCAACAGTGGAGAGCAAGATTTGGATGTAGCAAGTGGACACCAATCGTAAGCGGGAAGAGGTGAAGAGCAAGCAATGTTGGGGCCAGTCGAAAGCAACGTTTAAGTGTCAAGTGTCATATGCCACAGACCCTACCCCGCCCCACCCCCCCTTTCTATTTAGTACCCCGGACAGAAAGTATGTCAAGCAAAAATAGAAATGACTGTTATGAATGATTGAGTGAATGAATATGAATGATTAAATGCATACCCTGCAGATGAATAAATGTACTAGCTTGACTTAAATATACATTTGAACATACATACATAAATACATACATATATCGATTTTTTCAATATTGAATTGATATAAAACTTACTTATCTATAAGTAGTAACTATGCTCCAAGAATAAATTTCATAGACTCAACGGTCTCTAAATTTAACTGGAAAATGGATTTTTATATCTCGTTTTCGTTTTATTTTCAAATGTACAGGACACCAAAAATAAAGGATGTTTATGGCATAAATCTTAAAAAAAAAAATTGTGTTTTACTGGATTAAAAAAAATGAAAAACAAACCAATTGCTGCGGCCTCTTTTTCTGGTTTTTGGCCAAGTGCGACCCGCTTGACCCAAGGTTAATGCGAATGCTGTGGTGTCAAAGTTGAGGGTGGCGGGGTTGGAGGTGGTGGGGAAGGAATGTCGTGATCGTAGCGAGGACCGCAGTCAACCGCATACTTATGGCCCCGCGGCAATTTAACGCTTGCGATTTTCGTTAAGGGATTTGGCCATGTCGGGGAATTGCGATTGAATGCCAAAATGCGCACAAATTGTACAAATGCTGCATACTTGCGAAAAAGCACAATCGGAGGAGTATATGGAAAGTAGGGGATTTGGGTGATTTTTTTTTTTAATTTTTTTTTAGTTTTTGGAGGTTAGGCTGCTCGTCACGCTCTGCAGCGTCCGTTTTGCTATGGAGCTCACAAAATTCACACGCTGCACTTTCCTTTCGCTATTATTTTCTTTACTTATTTTTTTTTTTTTTTTTTTGGTTTTGGTTTTTACTTCCGTTAAGTGCCTTATTCGCGTCTCAGTGCCGACTCTGGGCACGCCTCTTTTCCCTGGACGCCTTCAGCAAACCTTTGGCCAAATGCAATTTGCTTTTGTGTGTTTTATTGCGAGGCACCACTAAGCGCCTCATCCCGCACGCAGCGGCTGCAGCAGCTGCCTTTTTGGTTTTGGCTAATTAAATTTTATGCTTGGTAATTTTAGAAAAAGGCTTTCCACGTTCTCTCTTTTATTATTATTATTATTATTATTATTTTTGGCTTGGCTTGGACTGCAGCGGGGTAGCGGATGCTCTCGTTGCTAGGGGTTTTTGGACTTTTTTTTGGCCGGCATGGGGCAAGTACGTCTCTCAGTGTGTTTGCTTTGCCTTGGTGCAATTCGCACAAGCTGCGCATAAAAGAGGCGACCGGCAAATTGCAGGCAATAAATAAAACATCCACGAAAATCGCTGCATACTTTCGGGGTTTGGGGAGCATGGGAGATGCTTCACTGCAAAAATGGCCGCATTTCTTTGGAGCGAAATGTACAAAGCCAAGCAACAGCAACAACAACAACAACTGATTTAAGCACACTGAACTAAACCTTAATTTAGCCACACAAAGCCACTAAACACTCGAAGCCAAAGTTGTTTCCAAAAAAAAAAATGCCCAATAATTTCTGAAGATCCAAGATTCAAACTAAGTCTTAAGCAGCCTGAGCCGTAAATCAATATGCAATCAAAGCATTAGTTTAACGATATGATTTGTCTCAGTGTAGCTGCAGCAGCTGCAGCAATTGGAGTGCATCAACTTTAATTGTTAAGTAAAATAACGAATTGAAGAAATATGTCACACTGAAAATCAAATCAAAACAATATATTAAAGCCGTCAACATGCAACATGCAACATTAGCCAGTGGCAGCTACTGATCCGTAAGTCTGGGCCAAAAAAAGATAGGCAAAGCCGCACGCATCATAACAATACATAATAAATATCAGATGATGCGACAAGCCAACAATGAAATCGATTTTCAAGCTTCTTGCAACATAAGAAAAACTGTTTGTGAATTGCAAGGCAAAACAACAATCGCAAAGTTTATCGACTACACAATACTCTGCAAAAGTGCTCAGATAAAATTTAATTTGTTAAACAGTTGTTGCAAATTCACTTCATATTAATCTAAGCATAGTTTCTCGGAATAACAGTAATTTAAATAAGGTATATTTTTAAATTTTACTGAATGATCTTTAAAAAAAACATTTTAAAATATTAAAACAGTTGCTTAATGATTAATTTATTGTATAATTTTTTAGATTTGTCTAGTTTAGGCCGTGGCTATCAGTACATAAACTAAAGTTATCTAGATCGTAATATTATTTGCATCATGAAATATTTTAATAAAATTTATTGTATATTTATTTGCAGTAAATAAGTGTTGCTTATTTTTTGTGATCTTCAGATCACAGCAGGGTATCAGAATATTTGTGTAAACGCCATCGGCGTTTTTCCATCGTCGCTTTGTCAGTGGCGTAAAGATTTTTCGATTATGAAGAAAAATGCACAGCTGTCAGACGGACATTTATCACCACTGGCGCAATGGGTGGCAGCAACAGACAACTGAGGCAGGCAACTGAGGCAGGCAACTCAGGCAACTCGGGCAACTGGTGCATCAAAAACAACGGAAGCAACAAAGTTGTGACTACCAAGAAGTTGATGGCTTCATTTGCAGCCTCCAGCATCCTTGAAACAACAACAACAACAACAACAACAACTAAAATATATATACATGGCGCCTGTCAGCCAGCAGGCAATTAAAATGAATTTTTGAAGTTGATTAAAATGTCGATCGCTTCATTTGATCAAATTATTTATATATGTGCAGCCTGTTGACGACGGCAACAACAATTATGGCGCAACAAATTAAATTTGCACTCGGAAAATAAAGCGAGGTGTATATGAATTTTATGTTAAAATTTATTCAATTTAATTATCAATGCAATCCAAATAATCAGAAAATTCCCACTGTGCACAAATCGAGCGAGGGGTTGAAAATAACAGCAAAAAATATAGACAGCTACTCGATTTAGGAAGACAGAGAGAGAGAGAGAGAGAGACAAAAATAGAATATAACTTTTTGGTAAGAGGCAGCAAACATTTAATAAAACTTGAGCTATGCCACGAAGAGGTGCTAAAAGTCAAGCACAAAAAATTGCCAAAAGCAACAAAAACTAAGTGTTTCTGTGTGTGTGTGTGTGTGTGTCAGACAGGAATCGGATATTAAAACGCAAAAACAAAGTAGCGAAAAAAAAAAAAAGAAAAAAAAAAATGAATTTCTGACAGCAGTTGGGAGACTCTGCAGTCTTTGGTTCCTATGATTTGTGTATAGAGCCACGCATAACACAGCAACAAAAACCAATTTCAATTCCTTTTAAGCTTTCGCATTAGTTAACATGTGTATGTATGTGTATGTGTGTGTGTGTGTGTGTGTGTAAATGTGCGTATTTGTGTCTGTTTTGGCGATAAGGCATTTAGGCATCAGCTGTCGATCTTCTTACTACGGGCCCCTTACCTTAAGTAATTAAAACTGCAAACTTGGCCAACTAATAACATGACAATTCCTATTATAAAATGAAAGCAGCTTAGACTGCTCCACACATCCCCACCACACCCAGCAATGCAATGTATTCAGCTCATGTGGCTCCTTTAAATCTTCATTTTTCGACAACTGACGAAAAGCTAAAAGCGCCTTATCAAATGAAAAAAAAAAAAAATGTTTAAATACAATGGCTGTAGATAAAATGCATATTTATGATTGATGAAAAATTTGAAAATAAATTACATTTTGCCTTTTAGTCTGATCTGGCAACAAAAGCATTGATTTCCTTTTTCCTTTTCCCTTTACATCCCTAATCCTTGTACTTAAAGGATATTGAATAATTTATTTGGTTCCCATATACTCTAATGCTTTTTGGCTTATTTTGCTATCAGCGTTAGTTAGTTCAAACAAAAATACACAGTGTAATAAATTCAGATTAAAGCCCAACAATTTGCAGCAACACACAATAAAAATAAAAATCGATTTTCAATAATCAAAGAGGAACAAAAAAAAAAAAAAATCATTCCAAATGCAAAAATATAGAATGTGTCTGAGTGTATGTTTTGTATGTTTGCTTTTATATCCCATAACAATTATGAAATAGCGAATAAAATTAAAAAAAAAAACCAAACGAACAGGTACTTTTTCCCATTGGGATAAATTTGCCTAGTCATCTGATTGACAAGGCGACCGTTTAAATTCTGGGGTCATTGAAGCCGACTTAGATCCATGATAACTGAAAATCTGATATATATATAAATTTGACCTATTGTCAAATGCATATTTAATATTCGCCAATACATCTGCCTCCGTGTTGTGAAATGTAAAAGATATTTCGTGTATCTTGAGCATTGACAATAACACTGAATATTTTAACTGGAACGCGTCACAGGCCACAAAAGTTGAACTGCTTTTTGGAATTTGAGTGTGTGCATTATGCCAAATGCATTTCGCATATATACGCCTGTCAAATAGGCTGGCAGGCCAAGAATCTGGGCCAGTGTCAGTACCTTCCGCAAACACAAGCACTTACCCGCAAACACACACACACACACACCCGCGCACACACACACCCGCACACTCAACGCTAATGGTTCACTCTAGCCTGGTGGGTAGACGATAGCCAGCTGTCAGTTTATTTAATTGAAATGCTCCTGAAAACCTATAAATTACAAACACATGCAGCGTGCATATGTGCACACACCAGCACACACACACACACACCAGCACACACACACCAGCACACACACACCAGCATTGGCAGCTGAAATTTTATGCATGACAACCCGCAAAACAAACAAAAACAAAAACCGATATAAAACTTAAAGGCATATTTTAGTTACTATGGCACTTTGTTACTTTGTAATCAAATAATTTCACTTTTCAGCATATTAACTTAAATTCTAGACTTAAACAATTTCTAAGCCATATATCCAAAAAATTAAAAACAGTTCCGAACTTTTTATAATGAAAAATTAGGCAAATGAAATGAAAATTAAAAATATTACTTGAAGTTTTATAATGAATAATAAAAAAAAAATAAACTGAATTGGAGGACAACTTGTTATATTGCATGTTAAAAATTTTGTTTTTTACATATTTTTAACATTTTTGCAGGGTGTAAAAAGCAGACGCGTTCAAAAGTGGGTAATTTATTTTTGGAAATCGGAACAGTTCAGTTATCCAGCCAGAGGGACAATTGATCTTTCTAAGTGACAAGTAGCACTTTGGCCTTTATTCAATTATTATTATTTTTTAATAGCAGTTGCAGCAGTACCAATTGGAATTAATTAAACGGATCAAAATACTATAGCCAGCACGAGGTAAATTTAAAATACTTTGGGATATAGAGTGGTACGAAATACGTGCGCTAAAACCTCAACATCCTTTTGCTCTTTTAACTTATTTGTTGTACTAAGAATAAGTTTGTACAGAATAATTAAAAAACAGTATAAATAGAAAATGCTTGCAACGGCTGACAGTAATAAAATCAAAATGAGAACACGTTTTAATTATAACTTGAGTATTTCTTAATCGAAAACATATCCACAAAATATGAATGGAATGGCGGACATCTTAACTGAGCAAGGATATATATAATTTGTGGGGTCGAAGAAAAACCATTATAGCCATAAAAACAAATAATCGACTTCTCAAAAGATGAATAACAATTTTTAGTTTCTCAATAAGATCGTTCCACAGATATTAGGTAAATAACTGTATATGCATTAACAACAAAAAATTCTAAATAAATATATAGTGTCCTTTCTAAAAATATTTTATTTCAAAATAAGATGTTCATTAAATGCTTATTTCATGATGGAAAAGTAGCAACACAAATGAATCAGCGATGCTTCCATCAATAGGTCAGCAAATTGCAGTTATGAAACGCAATGTGCTGAATTATAAATTACAACAACAATAGAAACAACAGCCACATCGACAATAGCAGGCAATGTCTATTTTTTGGGAACGGAATTTTTAACCATTTTCGACGTTGAAGGACTCAGGCGGAAACTCTAATTGCAGAAATCGATAAGCAAAATTTATCGTTTATCTGGTGGTTAACAGGCAAGCCATGGCCAAAGCAGGTGTAATGGCTTCTTAAACACACACACACACCTGGACACACTTGCACACACACACACTTGCACACACACTCTCAACAAATAGAGGCACAATTTGCATTCGGCATAGTTACAGTTATTTAATGCCCATGCACACACACACACACACACACACTCTTGAGTCCAAGTGGTTGTGCTTGGCCAAACATGAGAAGCCGAGGAGGATGAGCAGCCGAACGTGTCCTGGTCAGTGCCAACCATACTGAACTCCCAACCACTCCTACAGCCATACACTAAATATGCACTCGTGAATGAGCTGCTCTGGCGCGCAGCTGGAGAGGGTGGCAAAGGTGTAAGGGGTGGCGTTGCCAACTGTTTGTACTCCCAAAAATAGTTGTCGTAAAGTGTAAAGTCAACATTTTGTGCTGCAATTAAGGCCAAATTGCAAAAGCAAATAAATTTGCCAAGTAAATCGCTTGAAAGTCACACAACTGCCAGCTGGGAAATGGTTCAGCAATCGAAAGCAGAGTCTCCTTCTCCATCTCCATCTCCCTCTCTCTCTCTCTCTCTCTCTCACTCTATCTATTCCCGTGCACGTGAGTCAAAAATATATAGTATATACTGCTACCAGTTTGTCAACCTTTCCCATTGTCATAAATACGTCTTAGATAGATATATAACCAATGTGAATCCTTGCAGAATGTGCTTAAAGGGAGCCTGTTGCATTGCTTTACAAATTTCAAGTTTTATGTTTTCTTTAATTTTTTTCGTGCTTTGATGGCATACCAAAAATAATAATATCAAATTTAAACAGTATATTTTTCTAAACGCCAAACCAATATGTAAAAAGCATTGTTTTTGATATCGATTTAACTTTGTGAAAGCTCGAAATTTGAAACGGATCTGCTAAGATTTAAGATTTTTCTTTCAATTATTTTACAATATTGTCGTTATTTATCTTGATACCATAATTTAAGACTAATATAATAGTTCGCTCTGGTAAGTAAGAGGGCGTTTATCTATTTGGCTTTATCAAGTTTAAGCCTTAAGTTTTACTCACATAAGTAAGAAATTATCGAAAAATCAGTTAGGACTATATATTGAGTCAGCTATAACACATATTTATGGAGTTCACTTCACGTGACGAGAAAATTATAATATCATTTTCAAGGCTAATGAACGCTTAGAAATTCAAACTGTTAGCTATCAGCTTGGCCATGGCCAGCACACAAGAGCCTTCAAGCCATGTTTTCACAGACAGAGAGGGAAAGTGAACGACCGTTTGGTTGGACAAAGTTTGCTGGGCAAAGGGTGCCAGGATGCGAAGGGTTAATGGTGTTAAGCCAAAACACAAGTTAGCCATGTCAGTTGACGTCATTTTGGGCTTTCGAACTCTTGGTTTCCGCAAGTTTTGTCGTATCGTTGTTTTGATTGTGGTTGGCAACGCTCGCATTTGTGGATTGCCAACCAGACTTCGTTGGTCAATCCAATTGAGATTCGGATTCTGAATCGGAATCTGATTCTGGTTCTGGTTCTTGTTCGGTTACAGCCTCAATTCAATTGTGAAATTGCATCTGGCAGTTATTTAATACCAATTGTGGTTGCCTTCGAATTGGTGGCGCTTTTTATTAATGTTTCTCCCGATTTTGGTCACTTTCAAGATTTATGTTTGCTATGTTTGCATGTGCGGAATATGTGCGGGATATCAATTCAAATTGTTTATGGCATCACATGGCGTATGCGCAATTTGTTATAATAAACATGTTGCTCGGCATTTTTGAACGTTTCACAGCCTTTCCTTCCGTTCATCCTGTCAACTTGTCAAACAATTTATTACGCCTGACCGGCAGCCCCACCCCCCCCCCCCCCCATCCACCCACCAACCGCAGCGAACCCAAGGCAACCCATCACATCATGATTTATAGCTGGCCGCCTGGTTTAAGTTGTCGCCTCCGTTTGCCATTTCTTTTCTCAAAAAAAATTTAATTTTCTCACATTGTTTGCTGATGCCACATACAAATTTCTAAATGGGTTTTTCTTCTTTTCTCTTCACACAAACATAATTGATGAGACGGAATTTAAAACTCATTCTCAATTTTGTGGCATGTGTTAAATTTATTAAGTAAACGTTGCTTGATTTATTTATCCGAATTGTTACATACTAACCCATACGACAAAATAATAATCTAAAAATGATAGATAGTCCAGGCTAATTATCCTATTACCATATTTATATATCGATGTGTATACATTTTTCCCATTAAGTGTTTTTTTTTTTTTTGTTTTTTTACATTCAGCAACAGCTGGTGAAATGAACCTAAATCATTGACCCCTGTATAATTGAGTTTGGAGTTCAAGTAAATTGATTGCTTAGCCATCTAATTGAGAATCAGATCGGCATTGGTCACGGGCCAGTTGACGCTCGGTTGAATGACCAGAGATTTCAAAAGCAGTCCCCAGTTGACAGTTGGCCAAGCTGAAGCTCATCTAAGTGGCAATGGTTAACCTTTTTGCACTCGCACACTGTGATATCTATCACAATCAAATTGCAAATTAAATCAGAGAAACGGAATTAAGCACTTGCGAAAGAAACGCAGAGAGTCCGTCCAAAGCAGCTGGAGTGACAAACGAAATTCCGAAAAGCCAAGACACGGATAGGGCTAAGCTGAAACTGAACTGAAAAAGGGATTGGCAAATAAAAAAAAAATAAAAAAAAAACCGACAATGACGGCAGTGGCAGCAAAATCAGCTTTGGTTACGGCCAAACGTGCGACCGCAACGTGGAAACTCTGTGAATAAGATGAGAATCACTTAAATGCGTTAGTTAAACAAGTCAAGTTATAAGTTCATTTTCCGGCAACCGCACACATCCGGCGAAGGAAGGTAAACGCAAATACCACAAACCTGCTCTGACAACACACACACACACACACACACACATACAAATATCTCCACGAGCCACACTCCCCAAACCTCCTCCACCACCATTCTCCATTCTCTCTGCCCCCATGCTCCACCGCACGGCAGCTGTCGCCAGCAGACTAGCGAAGCGTGTGATTCCATAAAATCGTGGCCAGCACGGAACCGGTAAGGATAAAGCTGAAGATAAAGGTAACGGCAATGGTATAGGTAAGGGCAAAATGAAGGGACTGTGTGCGTCCAGGGAATCATTGTCGCTGCAAGCGAAAACGAGCAGCATACAGAACATGGCACTAGCGGCAGCAGCAGCTCCACTGGCCAGCAACCAACTAACCATGCAGCAATGTCAAAACTGTCCCCACAACAGCCCACGCCTTGCAAGCAGGACCAAAACACTGAAGCAAGCTCAAAGCGAGCAAAAGCAAGTAAGCTTGATCCAGTTGGGAGTGAACCCGACCAGCAGATACCCTGCATCTGCGTAGACAATTTTGATTAGCTCAAAAATTCTCAACATTTATTTGCATTCATAAAACAAAATTCTTTTTTTGTAGTCTCATCCATTCAACTATAATATTCATAATCTCTTGCTTGCACGATTTCGTTATACTCCGATCGGCAGGGTATATAGCAAAAAAGATGTACAAAAAATGTAGGGGAAAGAAGTTAACGCTCCCAGATGCACGTTTTGTAGGGGTCTTCAGCTTCGCCTGCACTGGAGTGCTCTGCCACTCAACTGGACTAACCTGACGACAGAGCGGCTGGGAGCTGAGCATTGGGAACTGGGCAACTGGGCAACTGGGCAACTTGGCAACTGGGAACTTAGGCAGCCGTCCGCTGGCTTCTGGCAACTGGCGATTTTGGAGCTGCTAGCAGAAAGCTGAGAACTGTGAACTGTCAACTAGCTGCAACAGCTTTAACATCCGCATTTAGCCAATGAAAATCGCTTACCAAAGCTAAAAAAAAAAAACAAAAAAAATGGAATTCTGAAAAAAAGTACAGAAAATGCAATTCCCCAAGAAGCAACTGAAATTCTTTAAAGTCGACACTGCAAAGCGGAAATTTTGAGAGGGCCAGCAAACGCTTAGTTCGAGTATTGAGCAGTTGCAGATGTTGCAACAACAGCTGCAACTTACAGGGTGAGGCAACCTTATCTAATGCCGCATATTTGTGTCAAAGTGTTGTCAAAGTGCCAATGTAGAGTGTAAAGTGAAGGGAAGCGTTTAATTAGCGTAAGTAACTGGCATAGAAATGTCATCCATTCGTTGGGACACAACAACACCAAGACTTAACCATCAATGCACTCAATCTGACCCACCAAACCCCAAAGTCGACATATTCCAACCAAGCCCGTATATGGATGTGTGTCTGTGTGTGTGTGTGTGTGTGTGTGTAGGGGTGTGTGTCTATTGGGCAGCCAAACGTTTTGGTTACAATTCAAAGAAGGCATTTAACTATTTAATCGAGGTATGGGTTACATCTGCCAAGTTAGCCACATTTTCAATGCGACTTAGAGAAAACTAAAATTTTTAAATTTTCAAACGAAATGCTGCCGAGTCATTTTGCTTCATATCATCCTTCAGACCAAAAGTTTACTCTTTTTTTAATTACAAATTAACTGCTTACTTAATGTAATTCTCATATTTTATTTTTAAGATTATTTCAACGTGTTGTGGTTTGGCATATATTATATAATAGCAATAATTGGATTATTTCCATATTTTGGTGTTTAAATTGTATGAAAACAAAAACAATATTAACAATTTTATTTATGAAATTCATATATATATATATAAATTATATATTCTTGAAGGCATTTGGCACTCAAGTTGATTTTAAACATTTTTAAATGTTACTAATTTAAATTAAATTTGTATTTCATTAATTTTGTTTTTTTGCTCAGACTGCATTTTAAGTTGAAGTTGAAGTTAAAGCTAAAGTTGACATTAAATCGGAAACTGATGGTACATTTTTGAGGACGCATTTATATATATATTACGTATACGTAAACGTTATTTAAAACGTAATAAATGATTCTATGCTGTCGGACGTTGACTGTGTTTCTGACTGCGACTGAATGTGTGTGTGTGTGTGTGTGTGTGCATTCGTTTGAGCCATGTTGGCACCCTTCTGGCATGCATCCAATATATATGCAGGCAGTGCACGCCATTTGCCATTAATATGGCGCACAGTTAGACATTTTGGCCATTGGTCTGCTCCAGTTAAACCGTAACAAAAACACCCCAACACAGCACTAAATGCAACTAGTAAAACTTTTACGAATCTCATTTCTTTCCATTCTGCCAACGACTGTGACCCGTCTATGTCGATTAAGAGATTTAACTGCCACAAACTGAATGACCAAATTTTTGGGGCCAAAACCATAGAGATGCCGATTTTAATACTGATACTCAGTTCTATTCTGTGGCTCCGAGCGCTGGATGGAATTTAAAGTAAACTTAAATTTTGACTGCTTAACTGCGATGGCAGCAAAATAACCAACTGCTCAACTGGCTCAAATCAAAACAAAGTCCACACAGACTGCCCTCAATCCTCAGATCTCACCCCCCAGATGTATTGTCCACTATAATTTTGTTTGTGTATGTTTGAGTGTGAGTGTGAGTGTGTATGTGTGTGCGTGTGTGTGTGTGTGTGTTGGCATGACACCATAGCGACTACACTTTATAGTTTTTGAGTAAGCACACAACAATATGAGCGAACAAGTGCATAAATGAATGACTCGACACTCGACTGGTTGTCAAGGCAGACAGGCAAAGAGGGGAAGGGGAAGGATGGAAGGAGGGAAGAGAGGGCAGTTCAGTTACGTACACACATTTGTATATGTGTGTATGTGTGTGGCACGTGTCCTGTGACTCCCAAAGACAAAGAGCAATAAGATGACTTCAAGAGCTCATGCTCTGCATATCAAAGTGGATTATAAATATTTAATGCGGCTTGTAACATTTACTATTTACAGTATAGACACCGGTTAGTGGCTAACTGAATAGTAGTAAGCCACTTAGGTCCTCGACCAATTCGCAATTACCCTTATTGATTAACTGAAACGTTAGTTGGAGCCAATATTTTGTAGCGTTTGTCATATTTCAATTCGAAAATTAGTAAATTTCGCATAATATAATTTAATAATAATAATTTAAATAATATTATTTCTGACGGATAAATTGTACGAACATTTTTGGTTTATGTCGTAAGTTGTATTTATTTAATCTCAATAATTATCTTTGTAAAAATAACTTTTTATAAAATATGTCTAAGAGACGATTGCGTGTTGCACATTGTTTTTGAACAACCTTGAATAAATTTAACATTTTCAATTTTAAAACTAAATCATTAATGAATATTTAGAGTATTGTTGCTTCGGATGTTCGTTCACTTGGGCAATTTCTGGTCGTTTGGTTGTTGGGGTTTTTGTCACAACATCTTAAGTTGGCTTTGACAGTCATTTTTAGCCAACGCCTGATACCCATATGCTATATCATACTTATATTTAACTCCATATGCGATGTCCTTTACGAGTGCTACGTGCAACAAGGGCGTCACCCAAGCAGGGGGTTAAAAAAACGTGGGTCATTTTGGCAAGTTTACAGTGGCTAAACTTGATGGGATTTGCAGGATGTTTAGTTTCTTGATGGCACATGGATTTAGAAAGTTTACTTGCATTTCAGTTTTATTTCATAATTTCTAACTTTTTTTTTTTGTTGTTGTGTGGATAACTTGTGCTTAACTGGGATTTTTAACATCATGGATTTTGTAAAAAGTGTAAGGTTTTTTTTATTTAGTTTATGTCGTAGTTGAAAGAGACCCCTTACGAAAACTGTGGCACTGTTCTGTAACCACTCAGCTGCACTAATATAATTTAATATGAAAACTCACTAACTGCATCTCATTTCATAAAAATAAAAAAATATTATGCTTGACGTGATTTCAGCTGACTGAGCTCGTCGCATGCCTGAGTGAGAGAGAGAGAGAGAGAGAGAGTAAGTGAGATGGAATGAGAGACAGTTGTACGCATACTTCAATTAGCACATCATTTACTTTGGCCTCATCAAAGTTCATCAAAGCGCTAATTGAAGCGCTTTTAGTTTAAGCCATAAAAGCCAGGAGCGTGCTTGGTTTTTAGTGCGGTAACTGAAGACAGTATATGGCATACCTAGATAGATGTGTATGTGCTTGTGTGTGTGCTTGTGTGTGTGTGTGTCAAAGTGTTGAGGTCAACTCTTTGCACCTTTATGCAGTTATTTAAGGAAGTTGTGCTTGCCCCTGGCTGTATAGTGGCTTTTAACAGTAACCACATATTCCCCAATGACAAGCCACACTATAGTTTTCGCTCTTCGTCCTTCTCTCTTTCTCACTCTCTCTCTCTCTCTCTCTCTCTTTCTCTCTACCTATCTTTCGTTCACGTTCAGTCAATTATTTTGTAGTTTTTAGGTTCTCTTTAGCTAATTAAAACCAAAACAAATGCAATTGTCACCGCTGGCAAAAATAGCAAAAGCTGTCAACGTTAAAACAATGCTGGTGTGTGTATTTATGTGTGTGTGTGCCTGTGTGGGTGTGTAGTTGTGTCGGTGTGTAGGAGGGTGTGTGTCATTGCTTAGCCATCGCAACAACCGCAAACAAGCAGCAGGACAATGCAAATGAAGTGGGTAGTGGTCATGGGGGGGGGAGGGGTGGCTGAAGAACGACATGAGCAAAAGGAGCATAAAAAAAAGTCAAAACTTGAAACGAAAAATGCACATAGACAATGAATGTCACCAGAGAGCAACTACCACCCGTCTCCGCAGATTTTTAGTCTACCCTCGCCATCACTCGCTGCTGCTTTGTTTGCAACCGTTTGCTTTGTTGTCTTATTTGCTTTGAAACATATTCCGGCTGCAAGCATTTGTATTTATTTTATGTTTTCTCTTGAATATGTTGTCTTCCTTGTAGTTGTTGATGTTGTTGTTGGTGTTTCATTCATATCACTGTCGAACAAAGAGGCCCAAGGATCAACAGAGAATAGATTGCTATAATTGCTGGGTGGACCGACAAATTACTGTCAGAATATTTAATTTATTTAAATACATTTATTTAAAAAATACATAGCACAAATACAAAACTTATTTCAAAATCGGTTGCAAAGAAAATTTACAAAATGTCGCAAGTAGCTGATATATATATAAATAGAAAATTTATTTATTTAATAATTTATTTTTTTTTTTTAATTTATTGAAATACATTTACTGAAAGCAATAAAAACAATTAAGCTCCTTTTAATTTAATACATTTTTTTTTTGTAATTTTTAGATAATATATAATAGATGCTCATAATGGAATCGCCAAAAGGGAAGAATGTGAATACCCCTAATGTTGGACGTAGTTCAATCATGCATTACATATATATAGCATTATTTATTTATTAATCGAACTGCCTTCAAACTAACTGAACTGCCCCAGTTACTTCAGAGAGCCGCAAGCCAAGGCGGGGCAGGCATTGAGGTGATATGTGAAAAAAAAAAAAACAGTTGATGCTACCTTTTGTTGAACTACAAATATATTGTTTGAATAGAAGTGTTATCTGCTCGTCGCATGTCCATGCCAAACACGTGTCAAGCCATGATACAACTGCCACTTCCATCATCTGGGGGTGGGTGGGGGATGGTATTGTGTGTGGGTGCAAGGCAAACTAATGTCATAGTCACGCCGCATGACGCTGACAACCATAATGTTTATGTTCATGATGATGACGATGATGATGATCATGATGGCGGTTGTGGTGATGGTGATGGTGGTTTCTGTGTGTATAGAGGATCAAAGCAGCACCTGCACATTGAGCGACTGCCGAAATACGGCGCTTATGCAAGCAAGAACAGTTGCTATCCGCCATTGTTGGCAACTTGAAAGTGGATGCAACAGTCTCTGGTTTGCCATACACTTCTTTGTCTACCGTTATGCAGACCGTTGTCTCATTCAGGCTCACTTTCTCCTTCCCCGTCTCTCTCTCTCTCTCTCTCTCTGCCTATATTGGTCTTGCTACATATCTGTTGCCACAAATGAGCAGCAAAACTGTGAATCGAATGGCAACCGCATGTTGCCCGCCATGTTGAAACATGCAACAAACAACAGCAGCGGACTGCAAAAGCCGAATGGCAAATGCCGTTGCCAGGATTGATGCATTGATACGCAAGGTATATACAAAACAAAGGGAAGGGTGGTGGGTGGTAAGCATTGGGATCAGCACATATGTGTGTGTGTGTGTGTGTGTGTGTGTGTGTGTGTGTGTGTGTTTGTGTATGTGGTTTGCTATATGTGGGGCATAAAGACTTCAATTATGGCAATGAGAACGCTGCATTACCACACAACTCGTTACTGTCGCTGCGCCGGCAAATGCAACAAATTTTCAATATGCGCCAGCTGAATTCGTCTCATACTCTTTTCCCCCTCTCTCTCTCTCTCTCTCTCTCTCTCTATCTCTGTCTGTGTGTGTGTGTGCGAATTTTTATTTCCCTGCAAAGCTGACATCGCCTTTTGTGTATGACAAATGGCAAAAAGGCTCGCTGGGTCGGCAATCTGCTGCTCTGTCTCTGTCTCTGCCTCTGTCTCCCCCCTTCTCTGTCTCTCTCTCTCTATCTCTCTCTCTCTCTCTCTCTGGGTCGACAGTTGCATGTGCTGCAAATGTAATAAGTAATGCATGCATAATAAAATAAATGTGCCGTTCTATTTCTCTCTGTGTGTGTGGCATACTTTTAGGCGTTGCATAGCAAATTGTGAGCTTAGAATAGTTATAAATCACATGTTATGTGATTGTATGTGTGTGTGTGTGTGTGTGGGGGAAGTGTGCGAATATGTGAAAAACGCACTTTTTTAATAAAATCTAAAAAAAAAGGACGGAAATATATATATTTATATGAATATGTTTGCGAAATAACATCTCAAATTAACAATTTTACGTCAACAATTTATCAACCAGTTTTTTAATTGAATCACTTGAAAACCTATCGAAAAAAAACCAAACAAATTTAAATCATTTGCCTGCCTGATCGAGTTAAATGTAAAAATCATGTTATATTCGATTTTTTTTGTTTTAAATCGCACTTTTAGGCTTAAAGAATTAAATTGTTTTATTTCTCCATCAACGCATTTATGCATTTTCTGCTTAATATCCATTAGTATAAGCTTAAAGAGTTGCAAATTATGAAATTTTATAAATATTTCCTCATTCCTCCTCAATATGATTAGATTAAGCAATAAATAAAAAAAAAATATATATATTTATATATTTATAATAAATATATACACCACAACTCAAAACAAGGAATAACTGAAAATTTGGGTACTGAACTACAAATATGGCAGTTGCATGCCACAACTAACAGTTGAGGGGTGAGCAACATAAACATCATTAATTGCTGCATTGATTACCTGAAGAAAACTCACATTAACAAATGTTTTCTGTATATATATATATCATTTACACGATCCGTAAAATATCTGAGTATAAAAAATACAGAACACTTGATTTGTAGCCAGCAAACCGTGCTTTTAAAACAAACATTATATATCAAAAAAAATTTAAAAAAATTATATATGTATATATATTATAAATAGATTATATATATATATGTGTACTGTTTGTCCGATTAAATTTTTTGTACTGTACAGCATATCATTGCTGCACGAGATGTGCGAGCTCCTGGGTCTAATTAGCCTCTCCCTTTAAAATGAGTTTTAGTTCCGATAATTTGCAGAAGTACACATATTAGAATTTGGTTACTGCCAAGTAGTAGTCTTCAGAATGTGTTCTGGAGTCTCAACATCTGCAAGTCTGAATTTTAGCTTGTTTCTTTTTCATGCTATGGTCGGCAAAGTGCCTCACGAACCCAATGAAAGTTGAAGGAATGCCCTTTGACCCAGTAGTTTGCTAACCTCTTCCTAGTCTACAGCTTATACTAGACACTGCCCTAGCATCTTTGAGACAACCTTGCAGGCTCGCAGTGATAGTCTTGATAGCTCTATGGATTAATGTCTTTATGCGTGTACCTTCTTTCAAGACTATGTGAAGCCCACCTTTCCAATTCGTATACAGTCCATACTCATATACATATGTGTTACTTGCGAGAAGCTGGAAGAAGCGTGGCGGGAGGGGGGCAGCAAAGTGAGCTTCTAAAGCGGCACCAACTTTATCATGTTCTGAGCATAATTATGAAATAAATATAATTTCCATAGAGAGCCCATAATGATGCCAACGTTGACACACAACCCGCTGCCGTGTGCGAGTGTGGATGCAGGGGGAGGGAGCGGGAGCGGGAGCGGGAGATGGTGATGGAAGTAGAAGTGGAAGTGGAGTTGGTTTTAGACACCACAAAATTTTGTAATAATAAAGTTTCGCTACAGCAAATTGCAAAATGTGTGTCTCGCTTTAACACACTCACGCTTCTGCTGTGCCTCGGTGTGTGTGTGTGTGTTTGTGTGTGTGTGTGTTTGAGTGCCTATGTGTAATGTGACGGCTACCATATAATTCATTATTAAAAAGGCTTAATGACAAAACTTTTAACATTTTAAGTAAAATAAAAATTAAAAATAAAAAAAGTATAAAGTAAAATTGCTGAACTGGGGCACATTTTAAGGCAGCTTAAGGATTGGGGCCATACAATGCAGGCAGGTCAAATAAAGAGCACTTAACTTCACATTTTATACATTTTACTACTGCAGTTAATTATTATGCTTCGTTTGATGCATGCCACTTAGAACATTCACATTTTCGCTCTCATTTTATAGGTCAATTTGTAAGTTAACAAATAACAGTCCACAAAAAGGAATACGTGGTTGTCAAGAAAAAAAAAAAACTGCAAAGAATTTTTAAAAATTAAATACATTTTAATACCTGCCAGCTGCCAAAAATTTAATTTAAATTTAAGTCGCTTAAATAACCAACTTAAAGTAAAGCAAAGAAAGCAGAACTGTTCAGTTTGCCAAGAGCGTTGTAAAACTGAATTCGCTAGAAAATTTGCCACAGAGTAAATTGCTAAAAATCGAATGGAAATGTTATGAAATTAATACATAGACAAACCACAATTCAGAATAAATGACATTTAAGTATTTTGGCAGCCACCATTTCAGGAATAATATTATTATGATTATTAATTGCAATGTTTTATCGCTGGCATCACTTGGAAAAAGTCACACTGAATTTTCGAAAATCTCCATACCGAAGATAACAGTATATATTGGTTGGTCTGTCCATCCGTACATCTTTTTTCTATACACTGTACACTGGTAACTCCCGTTAGAGATCGATAAAAAAAAAAACTCCGCTTTTCCAAACCTATACAACTGTTAGTATACATCGATCAAACCATCTTACATAATTTAAAAACTATAGTTTTCAAATTTTAAAGGCATATGTTTTTTTTCTGATTGTCATTGTAGCTACAAAACCAATCCGCCACGCTTTTGACTGGAACGGAACCGGAAACTCTGCCTTGATGTCAGGCATTTCCGTTCTGCTGGGCCTGATTGGCGCTATGGCCACACGGCGAGGACATCTGATGTCGCTTTCTGATCCGCAGTTGACATAAAAAATGCCCGAAGCCAATTAATTATTAATTGCTTAATTATTTTAATTATTACTTAAACCTAACCAGGCTGTCCTGTATCTTGGGATGCATAACCGAAAATATCCGTTTCCCACTCCAAACAGATTAATTTCTTTTCCATTACGACAAATCTGATAAGCTAACAATTCATTAATAATATATTAACCATATGTGCATATACAGTCTGCAGAGTAAAAAATAAATTCAATTGGTAACATTAACAGAAAATTAATTATTCAAATATTTACAAAAAATTGTTATGTTAAGCTGCGAAATTCCATAAAATGCATTTCTTTTCAAATTAATGTAACTTATAAAAATGTGATAAACATAAATTAAGATTGTTTATAATTTGGAAAATTCGATTTGGCAGCGATTCACCAATCTTTTTGAAGTTAGTTAGTGGAATTTTGAAGCATTTCTTAATCACCTGTTTCAAACTGTCAATTTCCTGCATAAACTCGACGATACAGATTTCCCCACATGTTTTCTATGGGATTCAGATGGGATAATGTTAATGTCCACTCTAAAACCCTTATCCCAAAACTGCTCCCGTCAGACAAAAACAAAATGCAAAATTTTATGTGGCATTTGGTGCACCTTCGTTAAAATCCACTTCATTTGTTTTGATACTATTCATCCTAAACCAAAATAAATTCGAATGCAGATTTATGCCTTTTTAGCATTGATAGTTGTAGTTGTTTTTTTTTTTTTTTCTTAATTTCAATACATTATTATTGCCGATTGCCATAATTTAATTGGCATTTCCCTGTTGTTTATTTCAGTTTTCTTGTAAGAAGCTTCTTAGTTATCTTCTCAAAATGTGTGATACCTTCTAGAAGCTGGAAATAATTAATGAGTTGAAATTTAAATACTAAAAGCTTTCAACCATTTTGCAAAAACAATTTTTGTCACTACATTAGTTCTGTTGCCTTTGAGTTTTTCGTTTTCTACGTGATATATTTGTTTAGTTAAAGCTTTTTGCTGCTAACAATGTTAAAAGGCGGTCGGAAATTAACTTTGCCGTTTGCCAAACTACAAAACTCACACAAGTACCCAACACTTAGAAGCTAACTAATTACCAAAAATTGGCCCCAGCCAGGAGGACAAAGAACGCCGCCAACAATGTGAGAGGAGCTAAATGTATCGGACGTATCGGGGCGTATCGGGGCGTATCGGGGCGTATCGTTGCAGCCACACTTAAGTAACCAGCAGCAACTTTTGACTATCAAAGAGTTGAAAAAGAGAATAGGGAACAAGAAACGATACTGAAAATTCAATACCCTAGCAAATAATATTGAAATTCCTCCTAGCATTCGATACAATGAAAAAAAGCAAAGCACTATCAATAATTTACGACATTTGATTTAATCACATTTGTACCTAAGTGGAGAATGTTAAGTAAAGCTCAAATGAACAATCTCAAGAAAATATTTTTGATGAAAATATTCCATTTTCTCTCTGTTAATTTATGTATTTTGATTCATTAAATTGCTTAGCTGTTTTTATTAGCCGAGTGTGTTTAATTACTTCATGTTAGAGTATATAAAGAGAAAATTTGTTGCACAAAAAAAAAACCAATAGTAAAAAGAATAAGAAGAAGAAGAATAAGCGACAACAATAAATGGCGATAAATTGAGAGCTAGCTGCAACGGAGGCGTCTTTGGTAGAAGCAAAGTGCAACCGTTTTGCCATTTGGGGTAGACGCAGGACATGGCCAAGTTTTGTGCCAAGTCACTAGCGAAAGTTGCCACAATATAAACACCACATAAGCACACACTCACATACATACGCCTGCAATTGTAAAATGTGTTTTTTTTTTTTTAATTTGACCAACAATACTTTTGCAATAGTCACGGTGTCAACAAAAAACAAAAACTTGGCAGTATCAGGCAGTGCAAGGGCAGAGGAGACATGACAATGTGGGAAAA
The DNA here is from genome assembly GCA_035042345.1 of Drosophila fungiperda. Lineage (NCBI taxonomy): Eukaryota > Metazoa > Arthropoda > Insecta > Diptera > Drosophilidae > Drosophila > Drosophila fungiperda. Next base: position 117,344 of record JAWNLM010000137.1, on the reverse strand, counting down.
ATTGAAAACTTCAACTTGGCTGGTTGGGTGGGTGTTTAAGTGGTGGGCGTGCCACAAATGCAAGCAAAAGTTAAGAACAACAGTGTCGAGGCAGTTGGCCATGTAGCAACTTTGGCTATTACAATAAAAAATTACACGTTACGCTTCGAAGCGAAAAGTACACGACACATGAACTGCCAGGTGGTTGTGAAAGCACGTTGATATGTGTGTGTGTGTTTGGGGGGGGGGGGGGGGGGTTGCGGGGTAATACTTAATATAAGCTAGACACTGTATAGCTGGACATGACATATCACAAAATATATAATTCCTTGCAAAAACATCATATATTGAGAGCAGCGAAAAGCGAAACTATTCGTTTTTATTTTAAACTTAATAAGTGTGTAAGGCAAAAAAAAACTTAACACTTTTGTCAAGTTTCAATGGTTTTTTTCTTTTAATATACTAATATCCGATTTTTTGTTGTTTATATAAATATTATAATATTTTAAGATTTTGCCATACACACACTTTTCTCATAGTTACTAAATTCTATATAATTAAATTTAAGAAAGAAAAAAAACTGAACTATCGATTTTAAAAGCCGTGATTTTCTTGTTGTTGGAGATAAGCTCAAATTCACGGCCGCTTTTTATTTCCATAATGCAGCTAAGATGCGTGTAGCCAAAAAGTTAAGACAAACACAAATAAAGCCGGCGGGTTAACGGTATTCATGCATGCAAGATACGTTTTTAATTACTGCGAATAAACGCTTTTTGCATTTCATAACTCAACATTGCATAATTGAAATGATTGCGCTGTATATATATATATATATATATATATATATATATATTTAAAATTTCCTGATTGTAGTGCAATGGGGCTGAACGGCGTGAGTAAGCAACTATAACATGTAAAAGCAAAATAATTTCCCCACTTGAAGGAAATCGTCGATTTACACTTTTAAAAACTTTTAAGATTAAGTTGTTGCTTATAAAATTTGAAAATCATACCAAGCTTTTTAAATATTCATCAATATAAAAGAAATTATGATTCAAAAGCCGTCACAAATAAAAAATCAATACATTCAATTTATTTTTAATTAAGTCCAAACAGAATTCAAATGCAATAAATTAATGATAGCTAAGCATTTTTATTTATATTATTTTTTCGGTTGAATCTTTTGCTTAGCACATTTAAATTGAAGCACTTCATTAAATTGGTTTAACTGACCTTAAATTAAATCCACACAATAAACGAACGATTTAAATTTTAAAAATATATCTAACAAATTGCCAGACTTGCCGAATAAATTGTTAAATAAATAAATCTCAAAGTTATCTAGGCGTGTCCAAATTCGATTTAGAGCTGCAATGAACGTGGCGACGATTGAAATAAAATCCAATGGAAACGAAAGCATAAAGCAATTAAAATTCTCGGCTCAAATTGAGATAGCCACAAATAAAATATTGCAAATTCCAGGTAGGCCGAAGACTTAATGCTCTTTCGAATAAATCGATTTCTATTAGGATACAGTAATAAGGAATATTGACTACACTATATAAAATTAATAATTATACATTGATCAATGAGAAACTGTTAAAATTAGACATTCAATTAAATAAATTATTGTTTAAATTTTATGCTTTATCTTTATTACCTTAAAAAGGGTATGAAATCTTTCTGTTTATATATTTATGTTATACATTTGAAGCTGAATATTTTAATTGCTGTCGTTTACCATTTTTGAATACCGAATTTTGGTTCGCTTAAATTGTCCTTGATTTTATTTTTTTCGCCCACAATTTTCGCTAACATATTTATTTAAGCGCTCGTCAAACAAACATCAAAGATTAATCTGTCATGTTTTTAAGAATTAATTAAACTGCTCGCATCAAAAAACAACAATATAGAAAATTGATCGATGCGACACTTGCTAAGCCAGCAAAACCAACAGCGCAACAAACATCAAGCCAGAGCAAATAATTACACATTTGAAGAATACTTACCTTAATTAAATTTATGCTTGTCTCTGGATAAAAAAATGACATATGGATTTAAAAGTAAAGCTTAAAACATGTGTATTAAAAGCGTTCATATTCAGTATCTGTATGAGGATAATGGTAATGGGCAATTGCTACATTTAATTTATTTAATATTATAAATTATTTATACACCTCTCTTCTTTAAGTCAACATCTCGTTGACTGCAATTCTGAAAAATGAAAATCTATGTTAATTAAAGGCAGCTGATTGGATAGTAATAAATTGACTAAATAGACACACAGAGGTATCCGATCGAAATCGGCTTCATGTATGTTTAAGATACAACTAAAATAACGGGATGTTTATGGTACTGATGGAAAGACTGTAAGGACATGATGTGCTCGGCAACAGAGCTGCCTGTCAACTGACAAAGAACACGAGCCGAAACAGAAAACCCAACTCAGCAATGTGTGGTGAATTGGCCTAAGTAGAAGTGTTTGGTGTGAAAGGGGGGATTGTGTAGGGGAAGGATTTAGTTCACGCTGGAAGCAACCGACGGCTGCTGCGGGCTGGTGTCTGGTCAACACAATGTTGTTGTTGCAGCCCGTTTGCCAGTGATTGTTTGTCTATTTATATGCTCATTATGTTTTCGCGCTTGTTTTACCAGCCAAAGCAGCGGCAACAGCAACCGCAAGGGGAGCCCTTTAAATAATGTGCGGCCATATATTTTGCCAAGATACGTTGTGTGGCCAAAAGCTTTGGATGGCACCTTCCTTGGTTGGCGCCCAAAACCAAAAAAAAAAAAAATTCCAATTAAAACAAAAAATAGAAGCTTCGCAATTTGCCAAGAACCCTTTTGGCAAAAGGTCAAATCATTTTTTTATACCCTCCACTCACGAAGATCTTACAAAGCGAGGCTTACTTAAATTTGTAAAGCGTCTGATCTTTGTTTGCTCAATAGTAGCTTGAACTGTGAAGTTCTACTAATTTGTATACAGAGAATAAATAATATTTTTAAAATACAAAATCTGTAATCTTATTTAATGATTTATTCGATCTTCAATCGAAAATCGTAATCTAGAATTTTAATCGCCATTTGAATGTCTTTCTTCTTAATGAGATCACATTTTGTTTTGGTTGCAATATTAATAAATACTGTGGCCTAGGGTATATCATAGTTCAGAAACCCTGGTTACGCTTACAACCTAACCGCATGTCAATCATGTTTTTTTCTTGTGTTTGGAGGCATTAATTAGTCAAGGACTAATTAGACAGTTAGGTGTATCCGAAGCAAGGGCAAATTTAAGAAAACTAGCAACAAAAAAAAAAAGTAGCATTAAAAGATGTGATTTCAATTTATAAGCCAGGACTACAAAGGAAGAAGCAATATAAATAATGGCATCTAAATTTCAGTTGCAACGTTGCAACCACATCACTTTAATTCGAGTAGAGACATTTTTGCGGTTTCATTTCAAAAACAATTTGTATATATATTTCACCAACACTCATGCATATATCTATACATGTATCTAACATATTCAAAATATATAACTATGTTTTTTTTACAGTATTTCGCCTTTGTGTGCTTCATCTTGTTGCTGGCTTTTGTTAGCATTGGAGTTATTTTTATTTTATTTACAGGAACTTCAGTTTCTGATGGCACATATGATGTGATATAATGGAAGGTGTGCGGTTGTGACGAAAGAGGGAAGGGCGTGTGTTGCAAAGGTTTCTGGGCAATGAGACAGAATTGAAACTGACAACAAAATGTTGCCGTTTGCAAAGGATCAACTTTTTCTGTGAATATGGCGGAAAGTCAGCATTTCTGCATTTTTGCATGTTTGTTTCGGTGTGTGTGCGTGTGTGTGTGACTGACGTAGCACTGGGCGTGAATGAGCTGGCAGGACCACAGTGCTGCAGTGCCATGTCTTAAACGTGGCCAGCGGCTCTGTGTTTGGATGTGTGTGTGCAAATAAACAAACACGTATCGCAAACATACGCGCACACTTCCACACACACGCACACACATAGTTGACAGCGCGAAAGTTGCAGTCAAAACTCCCTTGGGTTCGTGTTTATCTTAAGCTTACACTGAATATTCCCTTAAACTTTGCTTCAACCATGTGCATACACTGGGCCAATTGTTGAAAATTATTCATATTTATTTATATTTATATCGAGATCTAGCAGCTATGTCTACAGGGATGTAGGTTTTGTTCCTTGTCATGTTCTAAAATATGAAGACTTACAATTAATTAATTTTCAATTGGTAATAATTGTATCAAAATTCTCAAAGCACAAAATTCAGAATTCACCCTCAATAGATATATAATTTATAGTTAGTAAGTTATTCTCTCAGTGTGAGCGCGCTTTAATAAATAGCATACTCTATAATGGGGCATCAAAATCATTGCACAGACTGAAAACTCACTTTCACATGGTGCATATATTTGAGTGTGCAAAGTTTGAGTTTGCGAGCGTATACAAAATTCGACTTGATTTGAAATATCAATTGTTTTTGTCATTGTTTTTCATCTTCTTTTTTATTGTTTTGCCCTGTCGCAGTTTATCCGCACAGTTTGGCCCCAAAGCATTTTAATTGCCATTGCACCAGCGCACAGTTTTCATTTTCATGCAATTTGTCTCGGAGTCTGGTTTTGACCACAGTTTCCGCACAGGGCTCAATGGCGGCACTCCGCGACAAACGATGATAATAATAATACTATGACATGGCCAGTGCATAACTATAGCTTTCATTTGTTCCCATCAGTATTAGCCACTGGCCTTGTCATTTGCATAGATTTCACAGGTACCCAGCAAAGCGATCGCATTTAAAAATTCTTAATGATTGTTAAAAGACTGAATGAGTAAATAATTGTGGTATTTTCATAAGGATATTTCGATAAAACAAATATTATATCGGCAGCTATTTCATGAAGTGGTATGGTATCATGGTAAAAAAAGTTATATATAAAAAAAAACATAAATGAGATAAACATGGCTATATTGACTCAACTAGTGTTGGTAATCAAGAATTTATATAAACTATGAGATGGGAAAAGTCTCCTTCAATGCGTATCAAAGTTCACCACAAAAAAATCGCACCTTAAATTTGTAAAAATAAATGAAACCATCCGTTCTATCTTCATCGACAAGTATATCATAAAAAATTTCAAAATTAATTTCTTTCAACAACAATTTTTCCATCAATTAACAGGCTGAAACAAGTTAAACATATTTAAAAATGTTCATTTCATGCTGCATGAAGTCATTCTGTATGTTAGTTCGCCTATTGTAGTCGTGGTCGTCACACAGCTGTTTTTCTGGTGTTGCCGCCATTTGCTTAGCACAGCTGTCTTTAGCTATTGTAGCGTTGCCATATATTTGAGAGACGTACGCAAAGTAAAAATGATTCAATTGACATTCACTAATCATATTATTAATTAAGCATTCTTTAATTTTGCTTTGTTATTATTATCTATTGCACCACTTTATTTGACCGCCAATATATTTTATGTTTGGCGCCAAAAATAAATTTCCCGCACAGCAGTAAACAGTCTGGCAGCTGTATGTCTTCCCGCCTTTTTTGGAGAAACTATTGGGTCTTACAATAAATTAGTACGTCGTAGTGGTGCCGACATATTTTTCAAAGAACAACAATACGACTAAACTCAACGAGAAAACGAAACGCCTTTAGCAACAATTAAAGTTGGTGTGCAAATCAAAAAGCATCAAATTCAATGTGCACCCTGCGCTGAGTGAGAAAAAGTAAAATTTTTACTCTTCAACGTCATGTCTTTGTTTTTGTTGCTATTGCTACTGCAGTCGCGCGCTGATTTATCGAGGTAAACCCGCTGCCGCGCGCGCCGCTGCTGCTGCCGTCGGCAGCAACGTTCAATTCTAGGCAAAAGTGTGTGAAAATTTTGCATCTGCGTTTGCAGTTGCAATTACAAGATACGAATACGTCAAATTGCCATCAACAATGAGCTGCGATGTGCAAGAGCAGGAGCTCGGCGCCGAGGTGGTAACTAGCGCCGAGGTGGTAACTAGCGCCGGCGTTTTCATTGACGATGGCATTGAGGCGATGCGGAGCAAATTCGAAAATCTGTGCCGTGATCTAAACATGGATCGCCAGACCGAGATCGATGCATTTCGAATGCTCAACGAAGTGCTGCAGCATTATTCTTTGGAGGTGCGTACATAACGTGCACACATACAGCACGCATGTGTGTGTGTGTGTGTATTTCAAATTGCACATTTGATATTAACACTGATTTTGCTTTGTATTTGGAGGGGGACATCGCGCATTGGTTCTGTTGTGCCCTGTACGCAGCCTGCCGTCAATCGGCAACGCCCACCGTAGATGGCCAAGATACTGTCGTTGTGGGCAATTGTGTGCCATTAAACAATTTGCTGCGGAGCTGTCAGATGAGGTGCGTAATTTACTGATTTGATTTCCCATTTAAGTTGTTGAAATTGTTGTCATTTGACACTTTCCCCGCCTCGCCTTTCTCTTTCATTGTTTAGCATCTATGAGTTTACGCCAAGGATAAAACTGTGGTGCGACATGACTAATCTGCCGCAAGAGTTTATCCAAAAAATGGAGCAACTGGAACGCAAGTTTTTCATCACACTCACGCTCTACAAGAGTTTCAGAAAGACATTCGACCAAGTGTTTTCCTCTCCTCCCAACGAGAAGAAGCACTCAAAATACAGGTGTGTGTATGTCCCATTCGATAAAATCGCAATTCGCCATTGGAAAAAAGCTACCAATAAATTTAATTTTTGTAGCACTAAATGCTCCTTTCTCAAGCTGGACGATATCTGCTGGCGCCTGTTTCTATGTTGCAAGAATCAGAAGCCGACGACAACGCTTGATCTGGTCACATCGTACAACCTTATGATGTGCTGCATTGATCTCATCTACGCCAATGTGCTGGCCGAGAAACTCACTGATCTCATCAACCCGAACTTTGAAGGCTTGCCACCAAATTGGAACTCGCCACTCTTTGACGAGAAGCAAGCCCGTAAACATTGTATACTCAAGTACTTTTGCGAGATGTTGGAAGAGGCTAAAACTATGAAGGCGACCGTCTTCAGTAACATTATGGGCAGCTTTTTTCAGGCAAATGTAAGCATCAACCACAGCAACTGTTGGCGACAATGCTAATGAATACTACTAACAATTGTAACTGTACATTACAGACCATTTTTGGTAACGAGGAAACGCTGCTCGGCCTGGTGGCCAATACCAATTTTGAACGCAATTTGAGATCTCTAAACGTCAGCTACGAACAGTATGTGCTGAGCGTGGGTGAGTTTGACGAGCGCATATTGGGGGCCTATCAGCTGGATGCTGGCGAGCACAACAAACTTAACGAGCAAGCGTTGCGTCCTCCAGTAACGCCTTTGACACGCAAACAGGACTTGCCTCCCCAGTCCGTGATGTCGGAACAAAAGTTCGAGCCAGTGGCCCATGCCACCAACAATGTAAAGAAGCTCAGCGCTATCGTTAGTCGCTTTACGGAGCCCACCGAATTCGTCAAGTAGGTTACTTAACATGACCTGATAACATTTTTGTGGTTTGTTTTAATGAATGATGAAATGCACCATGCATCCATCCATCCATCACTCATTACAGACAGGCTGGCGAAGAGCATATTGCGAAGATATTAAATATTCAAAATCAAATGGGAGACAAGTTTCTCGCAAAGTATCCAATGCGCAGTGAGGCTGAAAACCGATTCCGTTTGGGCAAATCGCTTTATTTCTACCTGATGGATCACATACTCCGTGCCGAGATTAAAAACAAGCCGCAAATTATGCGCAGGATCTCATTGGACATCTTTAATATGACACTGATGACCTGTTGCACGGAGCTGGTCCTCTATGCTTACAACACGGAGCTCAAGTTCCCCTGGATTCTGGAGTGTTTCAGTATTAATGCGTTCGAATTTTTTAAGATCATTGAAATCGTTGTACGCCATGGAAAGGACTGTTTGACGCGCAGCCTGGTTAAGCATCTGAATTCTATTGAGGAGACATGTCTGGAGCGACTGGTCTGGCAGCGCATCTCGCCAGCTTGGGATATTATAGGCAGTGCGGCCAATCCTTTGCCCCCCTACTTGGAAGTATGCGAAGCTAGAACCGCCGGGCCACTGCAGATATTTCTGCGTAAGATATATCAGCTCGGCTGGGCTCGTATCTTGACACTGTGCAATGAGCTAAATCTTGGTGAGAAGAAAGCCGAAAAGATTTGGACCATATTCGAGTATTCAATAACAAACAAGATTCAACTAATGCAAGATCGCCATCTCGACCAAATCATTATGTGTGCAATATATATATACATAAGAGTAAGTACGACAACTGACCACCCACTGCAAACAGTTGCAACATATTAATGAGCACCTCGACTATATTGAAACACATGCTCGTTTGCTATACTTTTTCATTGCATTTATTGTACTACGCCTCTGCTCATTTCTGTGGCAAAGTGTTTATTTAATCATTTCGTTATTGCAATGCAGGTTACAAAAATGCTGGAACCCAAATTTAGTAAGATTATGCACGCCTATCGCACTCAGCCGCAGGCGGTGAATAGTGTCTATCGAGAGGTGCTCATAAGCGTCAAAGAGAATGGTGAACCCGAGTTTAAAGATATTATACACTTTTACAACTATACTTATGTCCCAGAAATGACAAAGTTCTGCACCAACTGTCTCAATGCTAATACGGACGTGAGTAGTCAATTGTCGTTAGGTGGATAGCCACATCCTTATACATAATTAAACTTATATTACAGAATGTAAATCTTCTGCTGTCGCCACATCCCGTCGAGCGCACAATGATGCCCAAGCAGTTAATACCTAACCACTCTTTCTCTGTAACTATAATGTCCAAGAATGAGAAACAACAGTCTCCAGATCAGATGGAATACATCATTAGTTGCAGTCCGGCCAAGGTAACCAATTGAGTTTAACTAAACACAAATTTCAAATTATATATATTAATATTGGCACAATTCACAGAAACTGGAGGATATGAACAAGAAGGTGCTGGGCAACGGCAAGCGTATGTTGTCCTTCGGGGAAGAACCCGGGCTAAATACCATTGATACGATGAAGCGTCTAAGATTCGATCAGCCGCCGCATCTAAGAAAACTTCAAGCCGTAGTGGATGATCGCAAGAGCGAACGAAATTAGATAATAATCAACACAGCAAGCTAGGGCAGGGCTATAGAATTTCGGTTGGGAAGGGGGTAGGGAGAATGTTTGTTTTTTTATAATAGTATGTGGCTAACGACATGGAAGCACTTATGTATTATAAAATGCATATTGAAGGTATGGCAACAGTCACCAAGTGGTAAATGCAATGTTTTTTTTAATTGACAGCGGCGAACGCTTTTTACTGTTTAATTCTCTTCTGTTTTTTTTTTAAACTATTAGTCTGCCATTTTAATTTAAATGTGTTTTTCTAATTTAATTTTTACTGCAAGTCATTTATACATATAAATATAGAAATATAGAATTAAATTTACATATGTTTATCCATTGTTGAAATGGATAGCATAAGACAGATTTGATAGGCACTTTAGCTAAAACTTAATAAAAACAATTTCAACAACCATTTGGTGTTGACATTTAACTTTAACGACATAAAAAACTAAACCTAGTATAGATTAAGCAATTATTTTAGGCACTATGAGAACAAAAAGTCAACAACAACAATTAGCACAAGTAAGAATGCTGTAGTCGCGTGAGTTCGACTACGATATAGCCTGAACCTAGCTGTTATATATATTCTAATTTTATTGAAATATTACAATTTAAAAGTTTTGCAGCCGAATATGAGCGGACTTATTTATTTATAACAATTTATTTCTTATAACAATTTCTTTATTGACTGCTAAAAACAAGTGCAACTGCTTACAAAACATACATAAATACATACATACATAAATACTAAATACATACAAACATACATATAAGCACAGGTGACGAGGTTTTAGCAGAACCCAACCAAAAACATTGACGCTCCCGTCGACTATCATGCCATCTCTTTTCCACACATGCGTTGGGAACTTGGGTGTTCCTTTTCCGATCTTGATGAAATTTAAGTAGTTGATTTATAATATGCATATGCAAATTCTGTGTTAACAAAATTGTGGCATTTATTGGTATTGGAGATCAAATTGTTATGAAGGGTTATAGAAAAAAGTAAATCAATCTTGATCTGCGCCGAAAATACGCGAATTTATATTCCAAAAGTCTCTTACTTTTATTGTTTCTGAGATCCGCTTGTTCATAGAGCCGGACATGGCTATATCGACTTGGCTGTTGACAGATCCTGATCAAATATAAACATGCTTCATTCTGCCTGTTACATAAATTTGCACAAACCCATTCTATCTTTTTACCCATTAATGGGTTTAGGGAATAACAAGTAGCTTATAAAGTTTTAACGATCCCGCTCTATAGTACACATATGGCATATATATACTTATATGCATTAAATAAAAAGTTCCATAAAAAAATAATTGAGCAGTTTTCTTAAATTCTTCACATTTGTATGAAGTGAAGAAAATTTTTGAGACAAGAATAATACTAAGATAATTCATATTTAGAAAAATAACTATAATTAAATAACTCTCTATCAAACTGCATTCAAGGATTATATGTGCATATATACATGACTATATCTTTGAAACTAATGGGGCGTGGCCAGCACATATTTTTATCGAAACTGAAAGTCATATACCGTAAAAATAAATATATATTTCCGATTTTATGTAGTTTTTGTTTGTTTTAATATGTTGTTTTTTCGATTTGCGATTCTATGGATTTCCCAGCCCACCTAGTGGATCTGCATTTGAAGAAAATAAGACCAAAATATTTTTGCAAATAATACAATTGTGTAATTTTTAAAACGTTAAATGAATTGTAAGAAACATATTGATGTGATAGAATTAACTCTCCAGACGCAATGCACCGGCGAGGAATGTGAGTGCGCTCCGCTGCTCAGCGGTAAGGGAAGCGGCATCCAGGCGTTGCTGCAATAAGGAGCCGCATGTAAGCAGCGGTGCCGCCTGCTCGGGCACAATGCGATAGGCAACCCGACGCCAGGTGCCACTGACGCCGTCCAAATGCGATTCCAGTGCGTCACGGCAGGCCATTAAATCATCCGGCCGCGCACGTCCCACCATATGGGACATGGCCAAACAGAGCTGTTGCTGTAATCCATCCCGATGATTATATTCCTCAAAGGTGTCCAGCGCATTGGAGCGCTCGATCGCCTCCAGTAGCGAACGCCACATGGTGGCATAGTGCACACCAAAATCTGCCCGCTGCTCGATCTGCAGCAGGACGCTGGTCGCATTGATTCGCACCTTGAAGTTAGCATGCTGCACAATTAATTGACGGAGCGCCACAAAGAGTGTGCCCGCCAAGCTGGAGCTGGTCGCGAAGATCGCACGATTGCGCACCAAATTGCCAATGGCATAGCAGGCGTTCCACTTGACCTTAGCACTCCCCGCCGAGCGCACACAATCGAGCAACTTGGCCATCGCCCGCTGCATTAGTGCATGCTCATCGGACGGCAGCAGGCGCAGCAAATTGCCCAGAGCACGTACCGCATTGGCGCGCACCTTGTCATGGTCACCGCAGGCTAGCACCGCAGCTTCGATTAGCCGCCCGAGCAGTGCCAGCGAAATCCGTTCCTTTTCCAACTCCTGCATCTCCTGTCGCTGCTCCTGATCTGGCTGACCAGCAGCTGGTTGAGTGGTTGGCGCGACAAGCGCATCACTAATATTGCCCAACGCCCAAGCAGCCTTAATTCGCACAGCCAGCTGATTGTCGGCGGTTAATCGCAACGCCAGCTCAGCCGCATGCTCCACAAACACCAGATCGGCTCGAAGAGTAGGATGCAGCACATACACGGCCAGTGCCCGGACAGCCGCCGCACGCACCAAATGATCGGCGGCATCGTCACTGCTGCTGCCCAATAGGAAGGCAAGCAAACCATTGCGCTGTGCCTGCGGTAAACGCTCGAAACTGTTGCCGCCCATGTTGGACAGAGCATCGCACAAGGAGCACCTCAACGGCACTGTCACATTGGCTGCATCCATATAGGCGCCATAGATGGCCGGCAGCATGCGCAGCCAGAAGATTAAATAATGTTGCTGCAACTCGGGTTGTGACTGGGGCTCGGACGTCTGCTCCATTGCTTGACGAGCCATCTGAAAGCCAATGGCGTCGAGACAGCGTGCTCCATAGAGACGCACATCCAAGGAGCCATCCGACAAGGCGCTGCACAGCACATCGGCTAGACGAACTAAATGCTCGCGTAGCATACAGAAATGCGTCGTCATGGCGAGGATCACCTGCAGGCACTCGACACGAAGCGGGCTTGTACTTGCCGGACAATCCATAAAACGGAGTACCAGACGCAGCAGCCAAGAGTTGCGCGGAATGCGAACGCGCGCCACATTCTGAATGGCTGAATGAGATAGCTTCATCTGTTCCCCTGGAGTTGCAGCAGCAAAAACGTCCTTTTCTTTTTCATCCACCGCCGTTTCCACCTCCTCCTGCTCTTGTTCGTCATCGGAGTCACACATTTGTTCAAACTGTTGCTCTAGTTCCAGCTGGTGCAGGTTAGAGCGCATGGCGGTGGTCATGTTAGGCGTACGGCGTTCACTTAGCGGCAGACCCACTGCACATGCCATTTCCTGGGTGAGACGCGGCGTTGCCACCAGCATTTCCATGACGAGCAACGCGGACACCTTAACGCTGGTGTCCACGTGTCGCGTCAACGTTTTCACATGCGGCACAAACTCATAAACGATGCCCATTTGCAGGTGCTCGAATGGCGTTGCCTGCACCAGCACAGCCAGGCATTTGAGGCACTGCGTCAGCACCGGTGGCGCGTACTCACGCTCCAGTATAACCGTCAGTTGACGATACGCAGCCAGTACACTGCTGGCCAGGCTCAGCGCAAACGGCGTATAGTTGCTGGGCGCCGAAGTGCTGCTCGCTTGGCTCAAATACGGCTTGGAGCCGTATAGCAGCTGTGCAGCCATCTGCAGGGCGAGGGCACGACACCGCAAATTTCCATCACTGGCGCCGATGTGCAGCAAGCAATTCTTGACGTCGCCTCCATCGCTGGGAAAGAGCGCATGCCAGTAGCCGTAGAGGATGCGTCGGGGCAGCTGTTTGGTGACAGCGCCAAGCAGTTGGAGCGCTGCGACACGGACTTTAACTCGACATTGGCGTTGCTGCCGTGATTGGCCGGCTGCTAGCTGTTGTCCCCCTGCGCCATCGGAAGTGGGCGTGCAGCCGCCCTCGGAATCACCGCCGCTCGGAGTTCGACAGCCATAGTCGTTGTTGCCAAGCAGCAACAGCTTCATCCGATCCCCAAGGCTATGCCCAGTTGTTGTTGCTGCTGCCTCGCTACTCTCCTGCTGTACGTTGCCATTGTTGCGCTGTTTGGTCAATGAGCGCATCTTGCGCGACTTGACGCGGCGACCGGCCGCAGCTGTGTTTTGGTTGACAGCACCTGCCAAATTCTCCTCATCGTGGCCATAAGATGCCGCTTGCTGCGCAGGATGGACGCGATGTGGCAGCTGCGGCGACGTCCCTACCCCCTCAGCGGTGCATCGTACATTGGCCAGTGCTAGGCCGAGCAGTTCCGGCGCATGTTGTTGTGCATAGTCTGCATGCAGGGATGTTATTTTCTGCAGCAACTGCAGCGAGTGTGCGACCAGCAGTGTTAACTGCTCCTCCTGTGCATGACATGACATGACTGTCCGTATTACCAAACGTCCATCGTAATGTGCTTGCAACAGTGAATTGGCCAACTGGCCACTCACATGCAATTCCGGCTCCTGCAACTCTGCATTCGCGCAGCACATTGCACTGAACAGCTTGTCCTGGCAGAGTACGAGTAGCAGAGCCGCCTCCACACTGCTTGGTAACGGAATAGCTACCAAGCGTTGAAAGAGTTCGCATGCTGCGCTCACCTCTGGTGTGTCCAGCAGTGAGATAAGACATTTTAGAACATCTACACTGCATCGTTGTTCCGCATGTTGCAATACCCACTGAAGCAATGGTTGCGTATCGCCCAGCAGCTGCTTCCGGTTCTGGAGCAGCTCGTTTAGCCACAGCAGCCATTGGCTCTGGTTAAGTGAGCCATCTTCACCATGGGATCTATATAGATGCGCCTCCTCTGTCAGCAGATGTGCCAGCTCCGTCGCTTTGCGTGCGCCATATGGCCCAGCAGGCGTCTGGTTCTCGATGTTGTGCAGAAATTCCAGCTGGCGTTGGAGGTTTTTCTTTACCTCTGTGGAAGAGCTACATGCTCGAATGTTTATTGTTTGTAAAAGCTCCTCATAGGATTTCCTCTCCTTGTCCATTAAATAAAAACTGTTTACCTACTTTTCAGACTCATTAATGCATGTCGATAGTTCGATATTTTAATATTCATGTCATACTATTTTTACAATATTTTGAAGCACTTAATAAAGGTACTCTGTTCAAAAGACAAACTATATTGCTTATATATTAAATTAAAAATTAATTTTAATATAGTCCATATTGTCCATACGGGTGTGATCCTGTTCCATTGTCGATAGTAGAAATATCGGGGATTGCAAGCCACTTTACAGCACTGTATTTTAATGTTACTTTTGATGACTTGCCGCAATTTTCAAATTATATTCAGAGAAACTAACATATTCCATTCAAGTATCTGACAGCATAATAATTTGCAACAATTATTTATTTACATTGCAACAAAATATATGGTATAAATGAATATATGTTTAGATAGTTTTTAGAATCTAAATAACCTGTATACAAGGTTCATATTTATTGTATAGATTTACAGATATACATTTAGTAAATGTAAAAATAATATATATGCTAATTTATAAATGTATAATTATCATTTCATACTCCTTATATTGTATAAATTCTGCTCAGCACAAATTCATTGTATAATTTATATCGAAATTCGCGAAGCGTCCGTAAAACAATTGCATATACAAATTACGTGCTCCTATCACGAACCCATTCAATTCGTGATTAGCACAATCATCATTCATCATCACGAATGAGTGGAGCATTCGGCATGCATAAGTAATCCCTGAGCAATTGCATAGCACACTTAACCACAGATCAACAACTTGAATTAGACATTGGTTCACGATTATCTTATGATCTACAACGAATAATATAATTATATATATTTAAATATGTTCATACATATTAAACGAAGTATGTATGTATATATTATTTTTTTTAGGCGGGCGTCTAGTGTTTTCAACAGTGTTGAATTCAATCATCATAATTTACAATAAGATTTTGTACAATTTCTTAGTCTTAAAAAAAAAACAGTTTTAAATGTGAGCTTGTTATATGTAAGTATAACGTGTCATAGTCATATAGTCACTTCATAAAATAATCTTTTGTTGCTACAGAATGTGTATACGTAGGTGGTTTGGTCTACCTAAAAAAAAGACCGCCATAGACACCACAATATTTTCATAATTCTTAATGATTTGAGAATAATTGTTTACCATTTAGTTCTTTGGCAAGCCCGCAGATATTGATCACAAGAAATGTTTTGTTTATCTATGTTAACAATTCGTTATCTTATCTATTGAATTTTCTAATATCCTAATTTACTACAACTATAATTATGGTATATAAATCCGTTTCATAAACTCAAGTAACGCATACAAAACATTCAATAACATAAATTAAAAAAAAAAAACATTTGGCTAATCTTGGAGCAGTAAGTTATATGGGTGGTACGTAGGAGGGAATGCTTTCCGGCTGACTCGAGATATAACAAACTAAATCATTTCCAATTGGAGTGGAGTTTTTGTGGGTCATAAGGTTGGTTTGGAGTTTCTATTAAGTACATAAGACTATCTACTTTTATAGTCATGCGCTTCACAAAGACTAAGGCGTTATTCAGCTACTGGTTCGTTAGACTATTGGCGTCATTCGGATACAGGTTCACCAAAATTGCATAATAATGACAACCGGCGGCGAGCACCACAAAAAGATGCCAAATGGCGTGCGCCATGGGAATAAGGCCATCCGACTTAAAAAATAGAATGCCCAGTATGTAGAAGGCTCCTCCGAGTTTTAGCTGCAACATGCCATTAAAATGATGGCCCGTTAACATTACAACCAGCGCTGGACCCAGTCCCATTACAATATAAAAGAATGTCTCCAGGCATTTGTAGCGTTCGTGGTAAAGCTGTAAATGGCCAAGATGTGGATGAAAACACACTGCATAACATACTCATAACAGCCAAAGTACCTGCTGATAAGCAATACCAAACGCTGCCATTAGCCAAATAATCCATTCCATACAAAAGAGTATCGCCGAATTGTCTGTATTCTCCAACGTTAGCCATGGAAAGTATGAACCAGCTATAAACACATAGATCATGGCACGATCACAGCGATGCAAAACATTCTTCAAACTCTGATACGTATGCCAGCCCAGTGTGGGCCATTCATCGTAGTTTTTGGGCGGCCTTAAAGATACAATTCTTATTGTTGTTGTATATAAATGGGTAAATTGATATATTTTAAATATACTCACTTCTGTTCGGCACAGTAACAGGAGCAGTGGAAGAATGTAGAAACGGTGAACACCATACAAAGGGTAGTGCCGTACACCCAAGACACCAGATACTGGCTAGAGCTGTTGGACCGTTCAAAGAGCTTAATGACCGCAAACACGGCGGGCACTATCCAAATTCCATGAGTTATGACATTTGCCACCTGCTCTATCTGCGCATGAAATAAAGTTAAAGAATACATTAAAAATAAAAGTAGATCTGTGATATATGTATATGTGTTCACCTCTGTTGGCTGGTAGGCACATCCTGACTTGGCCTTTGCATTCTTCCACTGAATGCTACGCAGTTGTAGTTTGAGCTTTATATTCGATCGAATAATGCATTTCCATACGTGAGTGAACAGATTACCCAGAAAAGAATATCTGTTCTGTAAATCCTGCACTAGATTGTTCATCGTCCGATTCCGGCGCACTCTTCAGCTGGCCCCCACTCGCTACACTGTGGATTAGAATTGCCAGTATTGTTAACAATCATTTTCTTGAAATCACTTATTCTATATATGTATTTAAATGTATATGCAAATGTATCGACTAATTAATATTGATAAATTGATTGATTACCAAACAACGCCAATAAGCCAAATCAAGCTGCTCTGACAACAGAAGCTGATAAACAAGCCAGCCGACTTCCTATTTATGATGGCTAATAAAACAATGCTGTACTATTTGGCTTTTTATGCTTTTATTTTACTTTATTGCTTTGATTGTCAGCCTTATCATTCGCGGAGTCGACTTTATGCCGGATTAGTTATGTCTGACTTGAATGAGTCTATTCTATGCTATTATCTATACTTTTGTAATCTAAGTACTAAATTGGTTTGTTTACAAGTGCATCGGGCAAATTATAGCAAAATTTTTTATTTCCTCGTCATTTCTCCAAGTGAATTCAATTTGAGGTTAGAATTCAATTGTTGATTGCGAAGCCTGATTACTACAAATAAACATATTCAATGAAGCTAAATGCATTCTTATTTTAATTTGCAATCAACAAATTTGAAAGGCAACACAATCGCAGAGCTGAATTGGACTTTGAATCCCACATGCAATAATCAAAATCTTATGTAGCAATGTCTAATTTGCAGCATCAATTTCAATTCATCATCGCTCTTCCTAATAAATATATATGCATATGTAGATTTATATATAATATGTGCATTGTGAGGATAGTTTTATAGCTTATTATGCATATATGTCTATGTTTATTCAATCCAATTTGTCGTTGCTCTCAACGTCTTATCACCAATTCTCACAGTGCTATGGGCTCAAAGTCCAATCTTTGGTTGGCACAGAATGCCTTAAAGCCTGGTATCAAATAGAGATTATATCAAATATATATTATTACATGTATTTATATTTACATACACACCTGGGCAGTAAAATAGGTTTTAAGACATGATATCTTGTGTATTTTTAGAAGGACAGGCAAGAGTCAAAGGGTGCAAATTCTGTGGAGTAATTAAAATCAGAAGCATTTACTTAGCAGTGGTAGTCAAATAATTCCTTAATAAATAAACTAACTTAAAAAAAGCAATAGGCATAGTACTGGCCATGCTCAGTGGCCAATCCACTTTAATGTGCACTTTCAACAAAGAAATGTGCAAGAGAAAAGTTAAGCTAGAGATTTTTAATTTTCAATTAAATTCAACACTTACAAACAAACATGTTGTATTTGCGAAATTATAATTTAAATTAATATAAATATAAAAGTTTACAAGCCATCGTCTTCACACCTATTTTACTTGACCGGTGTGTGTGATGTATTTCCGGCATAAGGCCCAAGGTCAGCCAGTGCCAGTGACGCTCGCTGTAACACCTTGCATTGTGATAAAAAATAACCACCCCAGCACCCGCATCTTCCACCCTAATAATGACAACAACTGGTCAGAGTCAGTCAACAGCGTGAGCATCGTCGCTAGTTGTTATTGATATGTTCTGCTGGCCGCCTTTTAACTTTTTGCAATGTTGTTTTAAAACAAGTTCGACATTGTGATTCGAACAATGCACACAGACACTCTCTTACATAATATATATATATATATATAACACAGCTTATACACCGCCTATACCGAACGCCCTGGCAGCCAATCCTAAACTTAATTAATGTCTACGGCAAGCAGACTAATCTGTATATAAATAGCCCAATCGACAGCGAGTGGCAAGAGTCTAGTAGATGTAAGGGTAGTTGTTTTTGCTGTTGATAAATGGGCATAGGCTGCCACAGATGGAGGCATATATATACATGTATTTATGTGTTCGTATGTATGAATGAATGGATACGTCACCAATGTTTACATTGCAATGCATCTAATTTAATTTGCTCAGCGTCGTTTCTATGGCATTGATGGTCAATATTTGTTGTTATGCGGTACACATACAAACACACACACAGTAAAACACAAATGCATACACTCTCATATTTCATATAAGCCGAACCGCGGCATTCTACCTTTTTCTTCTTTTTTTTAAATACACATCCACTTCAAAGTCTTTTATCTGTACAGCGCGCGCAATTAAAATCGGAATGCAATGATAATTAATCTAACTTACAGAATGTCGCTGTTGTTATTGCCACTTTCGTACGTACTCCTTTCAGAACACTACACCTTATACTGCTATAGTTGATTCTGTTTGTTAACTGTAAATACATTTATGCTTTTATGTTTTCTTTCACTCGATTAATTAACTAATCGATAGCTAAGCAAGTCGATATATATGATACTGAATACTGATATGCAAAATATGTTACAGCATGTTGCACAGGTAAAAAAACATAGCTCAATCATTCAAGTTCCCAACCCGATATCTGTTTTAGCTGATTACTGGAACATCTACTTAGAATCGCAATGGATTATGGTGCTCGCTATTTTATTAATGGAAAATAGAAAAATATGGCTTAATTTTAATGATGGTGTTAAGATAACATGAAAACTGAATTTTATGGCTTATCTAACGTCGGAAGAGGCAGTGATATATTATTTGGTTTATAGGTTATTTAGATTATTTTGAAAATCCAATCCCGTTTTATCAACATAAAATTGTAATAAAACTAAATATTCGCAATTAAAACTTGTGGCTCACTGCATAAAGTATCGATGGCACTGTGGAAAATACAATAGTTGAGTGTTATCGGAACCATTTTTATATGAGCATGCAATGTTGTGACTATCGAAAATTCAACTAAAAAAAAAGAATACGCGATGCAACGTACATTTGATTTTAAAGAAAAATGCATGCATAAATGTGTATAAAGAATTTGTATTTTATTTTTTAACTTCTCTATGTTCATTTTGTTTTCGCAAATGTATCATAGTAGTCTTTTCCACATATTTTCATTGTCACCTGTGCTTCTCAGTAGTAGTAAAATAATTTTATTTTAGCTCGGACAAAATTGAAAAAAGTTTTTTATTTTTTTGCATTACGCATATATAAATTAACCAATTCCATTAACAAAGATTGCGCTTTTCTGTCGCAAGCAGTTTAAACAAAAATACAAATTATAAAGTTATTGTTGTAAATTGGTTGATTATTTTCGGTAACAATGCATCGTCTACAAGCATTTGACACATTTTTGCGAAATCGGGGGGTGAGTACTCTGTCCATAAGTTAGAAAGAATATGCAATTTATGTTTGTTTTTTAACAGCTTTCAGTCACATTTCGCAGTGCCACCGTATCTTGACGAAAACACCTAACTTGGAGATAGTTAAGCCGAGGTCTATCTCATACCTTTTCTCCGCATTCAGATCCCTGAGTTGTCCCTTAATGCGAACAATGTCCACCCTAATGCGACGACGACGCTGGAGCTTACCCCTCCAGATAAGCAGCCAATTGATGTGACTAATGAGCCAAATTTTGATCAAACCTGGCTGACACTAAAAAAGCATCAGTTTTCAAAAACGTCGGCTACGCAGCGGGTTTTGTGCATCGACACGGGTGAAAAGATGCTGCCCACATCCAATGTTGGAGCCAGTTTGCATGCCCAGCGTACTTTTGCCAACATAAAAGATAGATTGGACCGAGTCAGGACTGACAAGCGATTGTCAATGGTGAAGCCTCCAAAACTGGACAATAAGTCAATCTATACACGTCTAAGCGCAGTGAAGATAAACCCGGCATGGGATAGAAATAATTTAAATGGTACCTGGCAAACGAAGGGCACATTGAACGGATTCGCCAAATTGTATGGGCCGAGGAAGAGTTTTCGACTGTCCGCTCGCAACCGAGCACATTCAAATACGCAGATCAATGAGAACATAAACAACAAACGGCGCCAGATGAAGAAAGCCAAAAATGTGCCAAAGCCAAAGCCACCACAAACTATGAATAAAAAATGCGAGCAGCCGAAAAATCTCGTCGACCTCCAAACAGATCTTTTGGAGAAGAAGACATCAAAGGAATGCGGAAGCATTGAATTTAAAAAGACTGGCCCATTGGCTGAGCTGGTTAACAGCAACCCCAAGATACGCAACAATCTGTACGATAGCAAATTCGAAAAACATCTCAAAACACCTGTACTTTTCAATTGTCCATTCGCTAAAAATCAAAATCAAACGTATAATTTCAACTATCATTCGGCATTTATAATGCAAGATAGAACATATTTTTGAATCAAGCGGGACTTGAACGGCAACTAAGTAGCTACAAGAAGTAGTGAGACTAGATTTATAACAACATTTATAATTATAAATTGTATTTTATATAACTGCATCAGTCTAATATTCCATCGATAATTTAAATTCAAAGTTGCACAATTTAATTTAATTTCATGTACGTCTAAGAAATCATTAACTCAAATGAATAAATTGTCTGCACTGTGAATAATAAATAAAACATTAAATAAGAATCGATTTAAACATATTTATTGAGAAATTTCAAAAACGATTTTGATTGCAGAGCAATAAATCGTACAATCGCACTATATCAAGACAACATGTTTACCATAATTTAGTCGAATGCATTTCATCAAAACAAGCCTCAATTGCCGCACCAAATCAACACAATGACAACAACAAAAATTAAGCAGAGCACCCCTTACATTACCCCCGCAGCATGAATCAGGTCGGCTATTTTGGGACACACTGCGTCGGTAAAGTGCAAGGTCATCGCTTGGCGCTCACGTGTTCCGCCTTCTTGTTTTCTTTTTTTGGGCACCTGAATGGAACATTTCACAATTCTATGCAAATTTACATCAAACTTGAATAATACACATAATTTTTTTTTTTGTGAGCAACGACGCCGGCGTATTCAGTTTTTTCTTTGCCGAACGTTGTTGCTCGAATTTCTATTGAACAGTTGACTAAATTAAACAATTTGTTGTCTCATTAACAATATCATTGATTACGTATATATAACTTATTGAAACAAAAAAATAGGATAAGAATAAACACTACTTTAGCTCAACATTTTCGCCATTAATCGAACTTGGATAATTTTGTTTTTTTTTTGTTGATTTCAGCGTTTGTAGGTGTTATTGTTTTAAGTTATTGCGGGTATTTTGTTTATTTATTGTAGATGATGCTGCACCTTGCACTGTCGCAGCGCCTCATTAAAGCCTTCGCAGAGCGTGATATCCGATTGACCCTGAGCGCATTGCAGGAACTGTTTGATCTCCCAGGCGCAGGCGCCCTGAGGCTCATTGGCCTGTGCCGGCTGCGCATAATACGGCTGCTGCTGTTGTTGGGCAACCGGTGCGGCAGCGGCTGGGGCTGCTGCCTCCTTATCTCCGGAACCAC
This sequence comes from Drosophila fungiperda, assembly GCA_035042345.1. NCBI lineage: Eukaryota > Metazoa > Arthropoda > Insecta > Diptera > Drosophilidae > Drosophila > Drosophila fungiperda. The sequence continues at coordinate 94,995 of JAWNLM010000137.1, read as the reverse complement.
TGAACAGCGATGTGAGTCCATGGCCGACAGTGTGGCCAATTGCAGAGCCGACGGCAACGCCGCCAGCGGTGGCGGCCATTTGCTGGAACATCGATGGCTGCTGAGGTGCTGGCATGCCCACGGCGCTGGGTGGTGCGGCCATTGGTGCCGGTGGTGGTGGTGGTGCGGCGGCACGTGCAGGCACTGGTGCCGGTGCTGGCGCGGGTGCACTGCTGCAAAGCAAATTAAAAGTAAACACATAAATATATATATATAGTGTAAATATTGTTTTTGTTCTTGTTGTTGTTGCCACACTTTTGAACTTTGTACGTTGCATAGTCGTGTTTATCTGTTTTTAGGTTACGTAACGCGGAAACTTCCAGAAATCGCGTTACATTTCCCTGAATCGCTCGAATTTTAATAACGTCATACTATAGACACGCAAAAAAAAACTGTTTTTGCTGCAGCAACCAGAACACGTTGCTTGCATTTTAAGTCTCTTTTGGATCCTTAGTTCCTTGTCTTTGATAAATTGCTTGTTGTTACGTTTTACGACATTGCGTTTCACAACTTACCGTCGGGCAGATGGTGGGGGGCTAGCAGAACGTCCACGGCGAACCATTTTGTTTATTTATTAATCTTTTTTTACTTTGAAATTCACAACTTATTAAGTTATTTACGAGAATTTAACTGTGTAGCTGCAAACGCTTGCTTTGCTTTATAAGCTTTTACGCAAAACCAGAGATGCTCCAATTAAATGTCGATTTGTGTGTGCTATCGATATTCGCAGTGTTGGCAAGTGCTATACGCTCTGTCAACTGCAGTGCTGCCATATCGGGAACGAAAATTACCGTATATCGATACGAGCATGGTTATTGTAACGGTTAATGGCGCCCTCTTGATTTGTATGCACCTAACTACAGAAAAGAAACGTTAACAATGCAACTAAAGCATATTTTACTGCTTGGATTCTGTTTACTGCATGCCACTGCCTTAGCCGACGAACTGCTCGAACTGAGTTGCATCACGGACGTGCAGTGCGCCAAGTATAAACACTCCAGTTGCCAGGGTTCGCGCTGCATTTGCACAACACATGACGGCGGGAAGCGCATGGATTGTCAGCCCAAGGATGAGAAGGTGAGCAACATCATTGGCGGGCCGTGCCCCTGCAGTCAACCGGGTGCCGAATGTGATGTACAAACGCAACAGTGCTACTGCGCCATCAACCACGTGCCCAGCGTGGACAAGCGTCGATGCCTGCCGCAGCGGGTTACGCTCGACGGTCGCTGTGAGATGCAGCGTCAGTGCCAGTTGGCAGACACGTTTTCCGTGTGCCACACATCGCGGAAGCACTGCATATGCAAAGAACATTTTGAAGCGCATCAGGGCAAATGCCTTGCCATCTTAGGTAAATTAAATTAGCCAACAAATTCACAAAGAAAAACCACAATCAATTAACTTTTATGTATTGCCATAGATTTAAACTGCTTCAACAGCACTTCTTGCGGTAATATTGGTGCTTCAACATGTTTGCCGGAGGCTAATAAATGCGGCTGCAACATTGAATCTGTGTCCAATCACAACATGACTCTCTGCGTGTCCGGCTCTACATATAACGCCACCTGTACAACACATGCCCAATGCCAGCTACAACTCGGCGCTGGAGGAATTTGTCACAACAATCGATGTGGCTGCCGCAGCAAATACTATGCTAGAACTGAGGAGCATCTGGACCAGAAGACGAACAGCACTATTTGTGAGCCACTTGTGCCCTACGGTGCCTACTGTCGCCGCAACGAGGACTGCCAGCGGATGGAGCCCGATCACGGTCTGGAGCCAAGTATGCAGTGCAAATGGGGTGAATGCCGTTGCCAGTCCAATCATCGAGTGGTCGACAACGAGCTATGCGTCCTGAACTCGGCAGCAGCTGTGCACCGCCCGGCCAGCTTCCTACCAATCCTGCAAATTCCATTTGTTTTTATTCTTTATTCCTGTATATGGAATGTATAATACAGAAATGTTATGTTTGCGAAATATTTACATATGCACACAGTAAATTCGAACTGAAATGAAATATTGTAGAGCGAAAACTTTTATGTATTTTTGTACATCTTCAATTGTACATTTTGTTATCATTTTGTTATCAAAATTAATCTCTGGGTCTGGGAAGAGTTAGTGATAATTATATTTTGAATATTTCAGAAAGGATCTCGAAAGACAACATCTTTTTTGGAGCCGTAGTTTTCCCGTGCATCCATACTTAGAACTCGAAGGTTTCCGATAAAAATTGCGCAATTCAAGTAAAAAAAAAATTCGCGATGCAACGTACATTTGATACAATGTGTATAAGGTATTTGTATTTTATTTTTTAAATTCTCTATGTTCATTCTGTTTTCGCAAATGTATCATAGTAGTCTTTTCCACATATTTTCATTGTCACCTGTGCTTCTCAGTAGTAGTAAAATAATTTTATTTTAGCTCGGACAAAATTGAAAAAAGTTTTTTATTTTTTTGCATTACGCATATATAAATTAACCAATTCCATTAACAAAGATTGCGCTTTTCTGTCGCAAGCAGTTTAAACAAAAATACAAATTATAAAGTTATTGTTGTAAATTGGTTGATTATTTTCGGTAACAATGCATCGTCTACAAGCATTTGACACATTGCTGCGAAATCGGGGGGGTGAGTACTCTGTCCATAACAGCTTTCAGTCACATTTCGCAGTGCCACCGTATCTTGACGAAAACACCTAACTTGGAGATAGTTAAGCCGAGGTCTATCTCATACCTTTTCTCCGCATTCAGATCCCTGAGTTGTCCCTTAATGCGAACAATGTCCACCCTAATGCGACGACGACGCTGGAGCTTACCCCTCCAGATAAGCAGCCAATTGATGTGACTAATGAGCCAAATTTTGATCAAACCTGGCTGACACTAAAAAAGCATCAGTTTTCAAAAACGTCGGCTACGCAGCGGGTTTTGTGCATCGACACGGGTGAAAAGATGCTGCCCACATCCAATGTTGGAGCCAGTTTGCATGCCCAGCGTACTTTTGCCAACATAAAAGATAGATTGGACCGAGTCAGGACTGACAAGCGATTGTCAATGGTGAAGCCTCCAAAACTGGACAATAAGTCAATCTATACACGTCTAAGCGCAGTGAAGATAAACCCGGCATGGGATAGAAATAATTTAAATGGTACCTGGCAAACGAAGGGCACATTGAACGGATTCGCCAAATTGTATGGGCCGAGGAAGAGTTTTCGACTGTCCGCTCGCAACCGAGCACATTCAAATACGCAGATCAATGAGAACATAAACAACAAACGGCGCCAGATGAAGAAAGCCAAAAATGTGCCAAAGCCAAAGCCACCACAAACTATGAATAAAAAATGCGAGCAGCCGAAAAATCTCGTCGACCTCCAAACAGATCTTTTGGAGAAGAAGACATCAAAGGAATGCGGAAGCATTGAATTTAAAAAGACTGGCCCATTGGCTGAGCTGGTTAACAGCAACCCCAAGATACGCAACAATCTGTACGATAGCAAATTCGAAAAACATCTCAAAACACCTGTACTTTTCAATTGTCCATTCGCTAAAAATCAAAATCAAACGTATAATTTCAACTATCATTCGGCATTTATAATGCAAGATAGAACATATTTTTGAATCAAGCGGGACTTGAACGGCAACTAAGTAGCTACAAGAAGTAGTGAGACTAGATTTATAACAACATTTATAATTATAAATTGTATTTTATATAACTGCATCAGTCTAATATTCCATCGATAATTTAAATTCAAAGTTGCACAATTTAATTTAATTTCATGTACGTCTAAGAAATCATTAACTCAAATGAAGAAATTGTCTGCACTGTGAATAATAAATAAAACATAAAATAAAAATCGATTTGAACATATTTATTGAGAAATTTCCAAAAATGGTGCCTTGACTGCTGATTTTTATTATTAAAAATCTATAAAACAGGATTTATAGCTAACTCGTGGCTGGATCCGTTCACCCTACGAGTGGAATGCTTAGAAGTGCCTGAGTTTTTGACCTCATAATCCTGCAATGCAGTTCAATAGCGTTGGCCTCCAAGATTCCACTGCACCATCAATTCTGATAGCTTTCTTCAGTTCCCAAAGTATGCTATATGAATTTGTATGATTTCTATATTTAGTGGTGAAAATTTAAATGCTGATGCAGTATTTAAGAATCTTGTATCGCCAAAATGAACTCTAAACTTCATCCACAATATTAGAGGTTTAAATTGATTTCTGTTTATTTATTCAAATATAAAATAACTAATAATGCATTGTGAAATGTTTATGGGTGGTTCAAAAAGAAGCTAATCAACAAAAACGAAATTTCCATAGTTCGTAAAAAACATATGTTACATGTAGAAAACAATTTTTTTTTAGCATAACATTAAACCAGGATTTGTTCCTTCAGAATTGATGTTTACTTTCGGGTTTTATAACACACAAAAAAAGCACTTGTTTGATTCATTTGTATATTCAATTGGTTTTTTACAAGATGATTAAAAATAGTTTGATACAAGGATTTTGCTGCAGGATGGTGTATATTGCCATATATAGTTTATGGTCTACTTACTGGCATGAACACCAGGTCATAGTAAAATTTCTTGTGTGGAGCTGGAAGTGTCCAAATACAAACATATGCTTGAAAATGAAATACAGAATAATGATGATGGTGATAATCTCTTAGATCTTAGAGGCCGATGCGTGATGGGGTGCGTCTGGGCGTTGCATTGCCTGGCGTTGCGATTTCCTGCTTGGCAGCCAGTTGCTCCTCGCGGTGGACCGCCTGCTGTTTACGCTCCTCCATCTCTTGCTGGGCCTGTAACATTTGCTCCTCCATCTCCTTGAGATGCTCGGCGGCCAGTTTCTTTTTGTCGCGACCACTGCGTCCCGTCTCCTTGACCGAAAAGAACATCGGCCCCAATTCCGCCAGCCAATAGCCATCGACAGCAGTGGCACATTGCATATACTCCTTGGCGGTCATAATCAGCTCATGATAGACAACATAGTCGGGCGTGGTGCCCAGTCCATAAAGCGCCGATGTCGGATGCAGATGGCAGGGCATGCCCGTTCTCAGATTCACATACTCCCCGATGCCCTTCAGACGCGCCGCCTGATAGAAATAAGCGGAACAGATGCACTTGCGCACAATGTCCCAATCGGTGCCGCACGACTTCACGTTCATCTTCTGCTGCGTCATAATGTCCTTTAGCTGCTGACGCACCTCGCGCACCTTTCGCATCGCCTTGATGTGTATGAAATGCTCGTTGCACCAGGTGGAGCTATAGCTGCAGATCGAGCCAGAGATACATGGAGTGAATTAGAGAGGAATACAAAGAGAGAGAAGTGTTGCTTACTTGTTCTGCTTCCACTGCAAGTAGACATTGAGGTAGGTCAGATGATCCGATTCGGGCACCTGGAACTTTTCTCGCACACCATCCGCCTCCTCCTCGCGTCCCTTGGGCCGATAGAATATCGATGGCACCGACAACATGGAAACTAAAACATGAATTAAACAAAACGTTTAGACCACAATTTAATCAATTTCATTTAAGCCTTTTAAAGTCCCTATCTTAATAGGTAAAGCTATATATCAAATATGATAAGTTGCTATCGGAACAATCTGTGGAAAATGGTGGTCTTGCTGATAAATCCATTTACATCTTTAGCAGAACTCACCGGTTACAGAAACTGATTATACAGATATATATATATTTTATACAGATTTGTATATATATCAGATATTTTGAAATCTTAAGACTAGAATGTGACCAAAACTGAAGAGTTCTCAGAGTGTTTTGTGTTAGTTATCTCAGCCAAAGTAGCTTCTTTTTGAGGGATTTATGTATACACAATCTTAATCGAGTGGACGCACCAATGATGAGGACCTCGGAGCTGCACTCCATTTGGCAGGCAACGATGAGCATCTGGCATTGTGGTGGATCAAGCGGAAACTCGGCCATCTGTCGACCCAGGGTGGTCAGGGCGCCAGTGTGATCGAGTGCACCCAATATCCACAGCTGATACAGTGAATTGAGGATGTTATCCTGCGGCGGTGGATCCATGAAATGGAACTGCAACAGATCGACAACGCCCAGAGATTTGAGCAGCAGCACTGTATTGGCCAGATTGGTGCGCTGAATCTCCGGCACAGTGAGGGCCAACAGCTCATCCTTGTACTGTCGCTGGGTGTAGAGGCGATACGCCTGGCCGGGACCAGTGCGGCCGGCACGACCCGAACGCTGATTGGCATTCGCCTGAGAAATGGGATAGATCTGTAGGGCGTCCATGCCGATGCGGGGATTGTAGACCTTCAGTTTGCAGTAGCCAGAATCGATCACATAGATGATGCCGTCAACGGTTAGCGATGTCTCCGCTATATTGGTGGCGACCACACATTTGCGCACACCATCGGCACTCTTCTGGAAGATCTTTGCCTGCAGATCCGATGGCAGTTGCGAATAGATGGGCAATATGCTCAGCACGGGCGCATTGTCGATCTCGCTGAGGCGCTCCTCGAGCACCTCGCACGTCACCTCGATATCCTCCTGGCCGGGCATAAATATCAGCATGTCACCCTCGTTGGGCGTCAGATGCACCTGCAGTGCCTGCTTCACCGCCGACTCCACATAATCCTCGCACGCATTCTTGCTAAACATCACATCCACCGGAAATGTCCGTCCTGGTATGGTGAACGTCGGCACATTGCCAAAGAATGATGCAAACTTTGTCGAATCCATTGTTGCCGACGTCACAATCAGCTTCAGGTCATGGCGACGTGCCACAATCTACAAAAGAGACAGAGACAGAGACATCGATATAATATTATAAAGGAAAATTTAAATTAATTACGCATGGTGAAAAACAGAAAATCAATGTTCAGAAATAAATGTAAATCGCTTTGGCCTTAGAACAATCCAATTGAGCAGGTCAAGAATGTTATTTATGGTCAATTGTTTGCGGCCAACAGTAGTGGAATATGTTAAAAAAAAATTACATAAAATATACTTTAATTATATGTGAATTTGTTTATTGTCTTTTGTTTATAAAATATATATTTTCAATAAATTATTTTTAAAATATAATAGTGAAATATTTTCAGTTTTCCCTGTCTAAATATTATTTCTAAAAATTGAATTTAAAGAGTGAGTAAATTGCACTGCGTGTAGTATTTGAATAATATAATTATTTTCAAAGATTCCCCGTTAAGAAAGTCTTTAAAATGGTCTTAAAATGATTAACATAAAATGAAACATATTTTTATTAAATGATTTGAGAAGCAGCAATACTATTATTATGACCGCCACTGTATTAGTGTACGTATGAGGAACATATGAAAAGAGCAATAGAAAGCAACGCAGTCTAGAGCATTCTACGCAAAATTGCTTAAGGCTTGATTCGATAGCCTTGGGCCAGGTGCTTAACCCGCAAGACTAGTGTTGCGTATATAGTATATACCCAGATGCATGACCCAAATCCCGAACAGCGGCCTCGGAGCTTTGAGCTGAGCAGAGTTTGTATCTGGCAAAATCTATACAGTCGGATATCCTGACTGGTGCTGTGTTGAATTTCACGAAACTCACCACTCGCACACACACGACGCTCTCAAGAAAGACACAGAGAGAGAGAGAGAGAACAATTCGGCTGCGACTCAAGCGATTTAACAATTTCTCTCAGTCGCCGCACGAGTGAGTTTATCCGATTAGGTGCTTCGCACCAAATGGTGGCGGCGTCGGCGGCAGTGGCAGAACATGATTCGACTCACGTATGCAACTTTACTCTGATGGCGACGTGCAGCAGATCCTGTACGACATAGCGTCAGTGTGTGCTATGTAAACATAAGTACCTGGTATCTATGCATGCATGCAGCCAGGATTGGCTGGAGTTTTGTTCATGCAAAAAGAGAACAAACAACAAAAAAACTAACATAAAAAAGCTCATATTTGCAAACGAGCAAATTGCGCATTAGTTTGCGATTAATACGTAGAGGGAGAGGAGGAGGTGGGGAACAAGCCTACAAATACAAATGTTATGCGGAGTTTTATCGAGAGACGCACTCTTCTACATATGTGCCTTTATATGTATGTGTGTATGTGTGTATGCAGTATAGAGAGAAAATAATTTATGATACAGTTGGAGCTGTTGCTTCAACGCCAACGCACTGATTCAATAATATTATCTCTGCAGCCGACCGATGTCCAATCCATGCCAGTTTGATATGCAGCAGTATGTGATAGATGTATGTACAACACAATACATGCATTCAATAATATTACATGGCAATTGGACAAGCAAAGATAACGCTTACAAACTGTCACAGCTTAAGCAACATGCGGAAAATGTATCAAAATGGAATTGACGATAGTTAAAAGCATATATATATATGTAAGGCATGTACACCTTACGTATATTTTTTTAATAAGTACATCAAAATGAACCAAACACAAAATGAAATCGATTTGTAGCTGCATATATTATAAATGTTTTGTAATATGTTTTAGAGCCTGCAAAAGCTTCACTTAATCTAAACAATATATATAAATATATAAAAGAAAACTGATTTCTATTTAAAAAAAAATACAAGTGAGTATTAATTCTAGAAACGGTTGCTATTTTGATATAATACAGAGCAAATTACACTGATAATTACAAACCATTAAAAACGTTGTTGTTCTTGTTATTATTATTTAAAATATATCAAAAGTAACTTTAACTTAGAGATTCAAGTTCAAATATAGCCAATTAAATCCCATTTGAGTAAAAATAAACAGACATTTATGAGTCATTTACAATCTTGATTACGTTTAGTATATCTAATCTTGGGAAAAATTGTTTGCATAATAACACTCGTATCCAGTGAGTTTTGTCCGAATATCTTTATGGTGCTTAACAAAAGTTGATTGCCACTTTCAGGTCTTTGATAGAGAGTCTAACCTTAGAATTCGAATCACGATTAAGTTAAGTGAATAATTTGAAGGACAAATCATGTAAAGTATTTAACTTGGAAAATTGATCTACTTTTGACAGCGTTATGAGTGTGAACATTTTTGACAAATGCCCATATGACAAGAACTTATCTTTCGACCAATAGTTAAAGATTCGATTCGATGTGTAATTATTTCAAGTTTCATTTACATGTTATTACTTGCATATCTGATATTGAATGTAGACTAAAAAAAAACAAACGCAGTTTTCAGATAAATTTATTCGAATTTTTCTCCTTTGTAAATGATCTTTGTAAAAATGATGTTTCAATGTCAATAAATAAACAATAATAAGAACATGATGATTAATGAGATGTTATGACGAAATCATACACAAATTGTAAAGGTGACATCCGATTACCATTAAAGCAATCAAAAGCAAACGTGTTTTACAGATTAACGCAAAAGAATAAGGAAAGTGAATAAAAAAAACTTGAAAATTCAAGATAAAAACTTTGCTTAAGTATTCGTATAAGCCAGTTTGTAATATATGCTTTGCCTTGACTCAGTGCCAAAAGATTCGGTTTTGCTATACTATATATTATGCACCATATATTATCAGCTGGACTACCTGTGACTAACACCAACTAAGGCAATTCACTTGCTGTGGTCACACCCACTTTTAATATTCCTAGCACTACAAATCTGATTTGATGTACTTTTATACCCTGTAGCCATTTAAAATGGTTTAAAAGTTGTGAACAAGAATGTTTGTGACAAGACAAATGAAAAACCTTTATCCTTTATATATATATATATACATTCTTGATAATCTAAAGAGGTGACTTTGTGCCTGTTGCCTCTGACGATTTAGGCAAGAGACACTAAGTTTGGCATAAATATATTTACTCTTCTTCCATTTCGCTCTATTCGATTGCACAAAAATTGATAAAAATCGATGATGTTGATTGTACTTAAAGCTTAAAAGAGAGCTGGCGACATTATATTTTGAATAAATGTACATTTAATAGCTGGAAACGGATTATTTATATGCATATCTTAGAGCTGGTATAGGGTATTTGCAAGTCGAAGTCTTTCTGTCACGCTTGTTCTTTGCTTTTCGTTTGTGTTTATTGTGAAATGTTTTACTTTATCAATCTTGATAGCGATAATGCGGCCAGTAAGCCACTTGACTTAAGTTTGTGGCTTTAGTTGAAATATTCACTCGAGCATATACATACATACATACATACACACTTGTTTTTACTTACGGATTTGTGATTGAGTATATATTTTGCAGATTCAGTTTTATTTTTATCACATCATTCGCACAGTGCCTGCTAGCAGAAAACTTACAAGCGATATTTCTTATTGTGGATACCGATTTGTATGTGGTGCAGTGCACTGTCTTGTTAAATCCACACATATGTGTGTAAATTATTTATAAATCAATATAAATAATATATAATTTATATATATATATATATATATATATATATATATATATATATACATTTGAAAAATACTTTATCATATCGAGCAGGAAATTGCATGCGACTCTGGCAATCAAACTGTGCAAACAAATTTACAATGAATAATAAATAAAAAGATAAAGAAGAAAACAAAATAAATATATATTTATATATATATCTATGTTTGTCATTTGTATAATTCAATGGAAGCGAACATCTTAGTTTGACAAGAATTGTACATATGCATTTATCAGAGGCAAAGCAAAACAATACGATAAAATAATATAAATTAATAATAATAATAATAACAACAATATATAGATACTAATTATGTCAGGCTATCTTGATTAAGAAAAGACGTGAACAAATTTTTAGAACCTGATAAACTTAACCAGATTGAAATGCAATTGCATCTATGCATGTATATATCTATCCAACTGGATTATATATTGTATTGGGGACGTTTACGTTTATCGTAACATCAAATCAGCTGTCAAATCTTTTAGATTCTGTGCACTTGATCTTGAGACAGAAAGGTCGCACGTCAAGAATGCCTTTATATATAATAAATATTGGAACGACTACAGCGACTCAGAAAAATAGGGCAACTTGAGAATTGTGCCCAAAATACAGTCACACAAGTAAAATATTTTAATAATAACTGCAGATTATTTATTTTAAAAAAAGAAAGAAAATATATTCGTGCAATACTGTGTTCATGACTGCTTATATATATATATATATATGAGAAACTATGCCGTTAAATTCAAATCACAAATAGTATAAAGTCTGCAATTGTGTTAATTTTAAATGACAGAACCATTAATTGTTCATCAGAATCAACTTTTACAGCGCTAGAAGAACCGAATTCCACTTTAAATCAAGACGAGGATCTGCTTAATATTTAATATTTTAATATTTATACATACTAATATAAGCTAGAAGTTGTCGGATCAGTTCAGTTTGTGGGACAACAAACAAGTTTTAGCCCAATAACAAGATTTATGAGTTTCTAACTTTTATCAAGAGTATTGAAATTTCGATATTCAAAATTATAGCGATTCTACATAAATACAAATACAAGACAATGTATGCGTGTACATAAATTGTTGCTTGTTGTTTTTGTTTGAACGGCGCCAGCAAAACAAGTCGATGTATTTATGCATGTATTTATATGCGTACATATGTTTGTGCAGCCATGTAATTGATGTCCGCAAGCAATTTTCAGTGCATTTACATAGCAAAAGACCGGAATGGGTGAGTTGGAAGAGCTTTTTCGTAAGTCTGGTGAACTGAGTACATAGCTGTTGTTGTTTTTGTTTGTGAACAGAATGCAGGCTCCCAGGCTTGTAGGCAGTCAGGCAGGCGGCAGGTGGCAAATATGCAGCTTTTGCAGGGGCAGAGCGTCAAGCTTACAAAATGAGAGAGCAACGCAGCGCTACTGCTGAGGTGAGTTTTAGCTGCTGCTATTTGGAGGTGTGGCAACGTGGTTGTGACGTTGTATCAAAAATAATATATTTTTTTTGGCAAAACTACCCACAACAAGATGTAAACAAAACTGACACACACCCAGACAGACACTCAATAATACAGATATAAGGCATAAACACAAGCCAACAACCAAGACAAAGCAAAAAATTCTTTATTTATTTGCATATTTCAAAAATAAAAAATAAAAAATCGACGATTTTTTCATATTTTGTTTTTATCCACATATTTGCAAGGCAGAACAAGTGGGCAAAGGCGAACAATGAAGCCGCAAAACGAGTTATGAGCAGCGCTATCCAAGTAGCGGACGCTGCCGAAGCCGAAGGTGAATAACACCCAGCAGCGCAGCACAGACAAAATAGAGACCCAGAGAGCGAAAGAGCGCGAGCGAGTTAAATCGAAAATATGAGTGGGACTAATGCTCCAGTGGTGTTGGGAGTGTGTTGGACGAAGCTTCAAACTTGGAATTATGTACACACACACACATGCATACATGCATATAAATGCCCATGTGCTTTGTTAGCAGCGTTTTAAACTCAATTTATTTTATGTACTGGGATCGTCGTCCTACAACACCAACAAAAACTACAAAGAGCAACAGCTGCCGAAAGTAGTCCTTTCCTTCCGCCAAGTGCAAGCAACACGCATACATAAATAATTATATCGATATTACGTATGTGCTTAAGCCACACCTCCAAATCGAGGCAACAGGAAGAAATCGTCGGCGATTTGGTTTTGCAAATTTTATTTACATATTTTTAGCTTTTTTGTTGTTATTGCCGCTGCTGTTTTGTCTCGCAATGCTGCCTGTGTTGTATGATAATCTAAAAATAGCTAAGAGTAGAGTAAATGACAGACACAGGCATCGACGTCAACGTCAACTGTGGCGGTTTAGGATTCCAAACAGATATATATATTTTATATATGTGTGGATTGTGTGTATACATATACAATTACAATCGATTGCGACAGGTGGTCATCAAAAGCTTGAGTTTTTGTACCAATCAATTGATCGAATTTGTTTCGCAGAAAGCTATGCTACAGAAAGCTCACCTCACTCAGCGATAGCTACTCCGGACCCATTGCTGGGCCAAACGTTTGCTGCATTTATAAAACTCAAAAGAGTTGACACATAAGTTCCCAAAAAAATGAGAATGAGAATGTGTGTGTGTTAAATGCATTCTCTTCAGGTTTGTTTAAGCTTTGACTTTTACTTAGGGCTTGTTTACTTAAACCTGGTTGGGCCACAAAGAAACGTGAAAGAACCGAAGCGAAAACAAAATCGGAAATAGAATTAAGAAGTTTTGACATGAGACCAAAGTACAGTTATGCCACCATATCGATGGTATTGCAAAGTGCTGAAGCCTATAAGACAAAATGACTTAGAGGCTAACACAAAACGGAGCGCAAAAACAACGAGTTTTCTTTAACGCAATATATATATGTGTGTTTTATATATTATATATTAAATGTGTAGATAAATAGCTTTCGGCCCATGCGCTCATTATTTAAAATTTGACAGGCTTTTAATTTGTGTTTTGCTTTTGCTCATCATTTATAATTTATGCAGCTACCGCCACATGCCGCCTGCCACTTGCCAAATTGATCAGGTTGGGCAATACAATATAAACAAATACAGGTGGCTGGGATAGCAGAGTTCATAGTCTATTGAAAAATACACAAACAACTCAAATAGACAGCCAGCCAAAGTGCATAAGGAGAGCAATGTTTATATGCATGTGATTGGAAATACATACACACAGATGTTTGTAAGTATGGTTACTGGCAAGTATGTATTAATTTGTGCCCAACAATAGACAAAAAATTTACACTACAATCGCAAAATATGCGAAAGAGAAAAAAAACCACAAACAAATAATGAGTATAACGATATTTGAATACACTTTTCGTGATGCTTCGAAAATGAATGGAGATGTATTATTTTTAGTAATTTCTACTATTTTTATGATGAGCTATCTGAAAAAAATAATTTAAGAGCTATATTAAATGAAAATCAAGAACTTAACTATTGTGTGTATTGTGTATTGCACAACATAATTTGTAATTGAAAAAAATGTGAAATATTACAAGTAAGCTAATTTCCACACTATATATTTAAGTAGCTAATAAATATATGTGAATTATATGATAGGGCATTAAATCTTCTGTATGCGAATAAAACAGCTGCGACTTGCTATGGTTACTCTTCAGTGGTTGCTTGTTCTCTGTGAGTGTGTGTGTCTATGGTGCTATCTATATACATATACTTTTATTGCGGTCGAGTGTATATGTATGGCATTATTTGGGCACTGACCTACGTCTAAGCTTAGAAGGACTAGAGATACTATTGATTGCGCAATTCACAAGACATAAAATAAATAAACAAGAAAAGAAAAAAGACCATAATAACAAACAACGAGTGAAGAAAGTGTATCAATGTGTAATGTTGTGGGGGTGGGGGGAGCGGGGAAGAGAAAGAGAGAGATGCTTAAACCCGTTGCTGCAGTTATGCCAACTATGTAAATAGAAACCGGCAAACTGGTCAGCAAGATAATTAAACGCTGTTCAACTAAGCAGCGCAATAGTCAATTGTCCGCGAAAATGCGACTTGGCATAATCATGCTCACCCCATCCCGCCACCCCTCTCTACTAACCCAATGCGATCTAGTAAACACTCTCTCTCGCTCTCTTTTCACCTTTCCCTCTACACACTAGCCTGCTATAACCCCCCCTCGGCCCACAGTTTGACATGCTACCCAACTGCCCGACAAGGTTAAACTAAAAATAGATATGGAGAACAACATGGCAAACAGCAGAAACAACAACAGCAAGTTGCAGAGCTGCGGGTATTTATAGCAACGTCTACAACAACAACAGCGACGTCGGCGACGACGACTGTAAAATACTTGAGTAAATGAAAAACTTGAAACAATATCGAGAAAGCAGAGCTTTAGTCTTCGTACCGCTCTTTATATACTCTTTACACCGGCTAAAGACTGCAAAAAAAACTTAAAAGCTAAGCAGGCTTTAATCTTGAATTTAATATTACATACGGCTGAGGTCAAAATAATAATATTTAATATTGTTGGAAAATAGTAAGTAAAATATAAATCAAAAATGATGAAAATTTTATCTGAATACAAGTAATCAATACTGAAGATAAATCAACATTAATAAATGGCATAGCTTTATTATTTTTAAGAAATTATTTGAAATTTCTTTGATAAAATTAAATTTTTGTTCATTTTGAAGAGTTCTCGATTTTATTACCACATGAAACCTATTTTTATTAAATGCGTTGAGAAGCAGCACTACCATTATTTTGACCGCAACTATATAAGTGTAAATCTATTTTATTGATAAATTGTTAATTGAATAAAAGAATTTTAACTAGACTTACTTATAATTTAATTTAAAAACTACCTAAAATATACAAATAGTTTGTCATTCTCAAAATTTTTTAAGCATTCTGTATACAAGATCTATTTAATTACATTTCTAACTCGTTGATTAATTTGTATTTGGGAATTCTTTTCAAAATTCTAGTCCCATAATTTGCGTTACAAAAAATGAGCCGAAATGGCATCGAAAATGGACAATCAAAATAAAAAACTTGAATATGGAATAAAATAAAATAAGTAATATTTATCAAGAATAGGCAAAAACAATAATTGAAAAACGTAGCAACGTCAGCAGCGTTGCAGCACTGTTAGCATTGCAGTTGCTGTTACTTGGCCCAGATTTAAGCTTTGGAAATTTAATGGGTCATATTAATTGTTGTCCAAAACAACAAACTCAGCTTGGATTAGTCTAACCGTACGTGTGTGTGTGTGTGTGTGTGTGTGTGTGTGTGTGTGTGTGTGTAACTGCCGCGAAGAGTCGCGAATAAAAAAGCCGGACAAACAGCCAAGTCCATGCTTTGTACGACAATATCGATCTGCGATATGGTTTTGTATGGCCTCCTATGGATAATTGCCCGTCCTTGACCGGTGATTAATCCTTAGCCCATAAGTACGTTCTACATACATACTTACATAAACATCTGGACAGTAAAATCTGTGCGAAAACAAGAAACATGACTGCATTTTTAGTTAATTTAATATTGAATTATTGACATTTTGGTGGCTTACGTTCACTTTTGCATCTTTACCAAACAAGTTTATCCGATTTTTATGAAGTTCTTATGAACTAAAGCAATGTTATTCCTCAAATATTAAATTTTAAGGGAAATATGTTGGATATTCTGCGTGTTTCGCATGCATTCGTTGTTGATGACTCAATAGGATCACTTTTATACATTAACACCGTACGATTATTGCTTGCTAATGAATCTTACTCGCATTTTATGGCTTAAGAGCACTTTTTTATTGTTAGTAGTAAATTTTCGCAGGTTTGTTAGATTTTCACAAGTTTTTTTTTTCCAGTGCACTTAGCTACTTATACTAGTTTAAATGTAAGCGTGTGTGTGGGTTAGGTTATTTTATGCATGATAACGGCATTTAAATACCCTTGCAACCTGAATGTTCCTTCAATTCAAAATAAAGAATGTTGATTGACAAATTTCGCGGTATAGGCAGAAAACTTATCAAGTTATTATTAAAAAAAAATTATTAAATATAAATAGTTATACATTGATTATGAAACAGATTACAAAGATTCCGACAAAATATGCTGTCATTCTTAGCCGACTGGACTTTATTAACTTTTAACTGAAACTGATTTTACTTTGAGCTTTGGAGAGTTATTTTAAAATGTTTTTTTTTTATGTGGGTAAAGGTTTTAATGTATGTATTTATGATTGTTATCAACTGGTATAAGAGATAATCGGTATTATCAACAATGGGCAATACAATGAAATGATCACAAGTTATCATAAATCAATAATATGTGTGCTTATTTTTAGGGACGACCAGCCATGTGACGTACGTATGTAAGTACTTATGTCTATATTTGTATGCGTACTATGTGAAGAGCGCGTGGACAACTACGAAAATAGCAACAACAAAAACTACGACGTTAACAAAATAATTCAACCATATAAATTTCTCATAGGAATAAAAAGAAGGTCAGGCAGCGAGTGATGTGGCTGCTGCTGTTGCTGCTGTCGTCGCAAGCGTTGTCGACGTCGCAGTCATGCTTGACGTCGCCATCGGCATCTGGCTCTTTAACAACTGCATATGCGATGATAACATAATTAAAATCGAATCCCAAATACAATTAAAGCGATAACAAATTACAGAAATGTAACAACACAAACGACAAGAATAAAGCTGCATAAAGCGCAAAGCCAAACGAAACGTGCAACAAGCCCGTAGCCAAAACAGGAAAGGGGGTACAACGGTGGGTCAGCAACGCAACTCACCACGACAAACCCAGAGAGAGCGCGCGAGAGATAGAGCAAAGTTTACCACAAAAAGAGCGACGACGCAACCGACGACGACTCGTTTGCTAGCTGACAAAACGAAACCGGCTTTGGTTATAAATAAACCTTTCGCATGCTGGTATTTGGCTTTCGAGTCTCTTGCGGTGCAGTGACAACAACAGCAGCAGAAGCGAATACAGAAACACGCAGAAGCAAAAACAAACGGCGTTCAGGCGAAAAACACGAACATATCGAATGAAAACCGCTGTGTGAAAAGAAAATACAATAAAAAGAAAGGAAAAGACAAAAATAAGAGAGAAACGAGACCAGAGCAAAACAACAAATAAGCCAGTGAATCACAGACTCTCCCCTCTCGACCACAGACTTTTTATTATTATTATTTATTGTTCTTACTGAAACACAAAATTTTGGTGATTTATTATTAGGCTGCTGTAAGCAGCACAAATTTTGCTAGTGCAGAGCACGCGTGCCGAGCTTTATTTGTTTTTTTTTTTTTATATTTATATTTATAAATATATATTTATATTTATTGTTTCATACGACAAAATCAAAGAAAATTCTAATTGGATCAAACGAAATTATACGGGCACCAAGCCAAAGCGATAAAAAAACCCAAGAACAACAGCAGCAATAAGAAGCCCATTGGAAAAAGTAAAAAGAAAAGCAAAAAAAAAAATAATTATAAAGAGGAG
Source organism: Drosophila fungiperda (assembly GCA_035042345.1). Classification (NCBI taxonomy): domain Eukaryota; kingdom Metazoa; phylum Arthropoda; class Insecta; order Diptera; family Drosophilidae; genus Drosophila; species Drosophila fungiperda. The sequence goes on along the minus strand of JAWNLM010000137.1, from coordinate 77,011 downwards.
ACAATTGCGCGCGCTGTTGCAAGTGTGTGTTTTTTGCGAATTAGTGAAAGTTAAGCGCGCGTGTGCAACAAAACAGGCCACGCCCCGAACACCCACAGTATGAACCGATCAAACAGTTTTGTCAGCTCACTGAAATGGTGGCCACTGCAGGGTCACAACAATCAAGCAGCAACAGCAGCAACGGCAACGGCTTCGCCCCGCTCAAGCAGCAGCAGCAGCGCCGTCTACTCACAATCGGCGCCCAGCTCGCCCATATCCAATTGGCCACCGTCGCTGCAGCAGCACCACCAACACAAGCTGAGCGTCGGCGCCAATGTGAACGCCACATTTGGCAGCAGCGTCGCCGTACAAAAGCTGCGCGAATCGAAATGGTTCAAACCCGAAGAGCAGCGCATTTTCTGCGCCGTCGTCGAGTGCGGCTTCATTGTGGAGGTGCGCAGCAGCGCCGCTGCCGAAGCGGCTGCAGCAGCAGCAGCTGCCGCCGCAGCTGCAGCCGCTGCCAATGATGTCGATTCACTGGACATCGATTGCCCACCGCTTACATTGGCCCCACCACTGATAATACCACGCAACGGCAGCAGCAGCATTAGTTTTGTCGAAACGCAGGACGAGAATGAGACGCCGGTGGCGTCGTGGTACGGCATCGTACTCTGCAAAGTGGCCAAAGGTGAGTACGAACATAACAAAATAAATGCAAATGCAGGAAGCACAATTAAGAGTAAAAGAGAAATGGAGAGAGCGAAAAGCTCATCTCAAACGGCTGTTTACAATTCCGCCATTTTCCGACGTTGAAAATAAAGCTCTCTTTCGCTAACACTACATATTTTGAAAAGTGAAAAGAATCACATGAAATATTCATATGGTTGACGTTATTTGAAGCTATTATGAGTTCCATAGACTTGACTCCAAAATATTAAAGTGGAATTTGATTTTCTTTCGCTAGATGATGATTAATTAAACAACTACATTCGTCAAAGCAATTAAACTAATCTAACTAGTTCGACAAATGCTGATATTTCAAAATGACATTCAATAAAAATAATAATTCGTATACATGTATATGTGTACGGTACAATGTTTTTGTACACTTTTGTTCTTATCGAAGATAACAACAACGCCAACATTCTCGAGTACGGACAGACAAATAACACTGCTCACTGCTCAGCTTAGATTTTAAGAGGCAGCTAAGCAAGCGGTAGTCATCGCCAGCAGCAGCAAGCTTTGCGACGTACCGATTCGCACGCACGCACGCAAACACACATATATGTAAATATATATATATATAAATATATATATATAAATATATATATATAAATATATATATATAAATATATATATATAAATATATATATATAAATATATATACAACCACAATCTGTGCTTTCAAATCGCTCTCCCATTTGGAACTGCAGCATGACCATTCACAATGCTGCGCCTACAGCAGTCGAAACATTCCAGTTGAATACAAATTTATGCGCAGTGCAAATACAAAATGTCAACAATACAAATAATTTAAAAAAAAAATGCACGCCTTCATGTGACGATAGTCGCGCATACAACTTTTTTCTCTCTAAATCGACCTGTAAAAGTCTCAGTTTTGTGACGCGTGGTGAGGTTCTTCAAGTGTGTTTTTGCTCTTTGCTCAAAGCTTGATGAAAACATCGGCATTCACCACGGCGCACACGACTGTTGCATCTCGTGCAGTCAACAACTCACAATGGTAGTGTGGTGCGGTGGGTGATTGTATTTGTATTTGCATTTGCATTTGTAGGTGTGCATAACAATCAATTGCTAAAGCTTTCGCTCTTTGTCGCATGCCATGTTGTGATTATCATCTATGTCATTGTGGACATCGCTAAACAATTTGCTGTACCATGTCCGCGTATAATTGCAAACTGGCTGCATTTATGTGTTATGTTTGTATCGCAAGTCGAATAAGAATTATATTTCAATTTATGTATTCGTATAACACTTAACTGTGTTTGGGCTTATATCAATATAGAAAATATGCAATCTAGATTTGTATGTAAAGTAACCAAACTCTATGACGTCACAAACAGCACTTATCAGTTTCGCTGGGATGTGGCTTATCACAGAGCCATATAACGTGCCTCAACAGGTGCCGCTTTGTAATGCGTTCAATGAACCAAAAAAAATATGAAGAACGGCAATACAGATGTATGTGTGTGTGTAAGCGCAATTTATGAGCAATCAGTAAATGAGCTCATTTCAAGTGGTTTCTTCTTCTGCCACTTCCCATTGTTCATTTTCTCACGGCCCACAATTGCATCATATGGTGAAATATGTATATACACCTAAGCATGGTGATGGGTTATACTTAAAGCTTAATATAACATTACAAAATTGAAACTGTCTAGTTCATAAGCATGAACGATGTCATAAAAAAAAGTCGAGTCAATATGTATTAATGAAAACAGCTATAGAAATTTCATGCAATTGATTTTTATTTGCATTCTACCCAATTAAAAGCAGGCAGTTGAATGGAAAACAAAATAGATTTTGCTCGAGAACAGTATTCTTTCTTTTGTATATACATTTATATATATATACATGTATGTGCTTAAACCTTTTAATAATTGGCTTACATTCATTTTTGAAATTGGACTCAATGACTTTAATAAGGAAAAAAATATATATAAAAAATACTGCAAGTTACATGAGGATTTCAACAAATTGCATAGAAAATACGCATTTATCTGTTATTTGTATCGAAATCGTTAAAAGCTATCGATAAAGTGCGTTGCTAGTGTTGGACAATGCATGCATAAATTCCGGTGCACCAAATCAATCATTTCAAATTAAATTAATCGTAAGTGCTCTTTTTTTTTTGCAATGTTTCTACAGACAACAAACCAAAACCGGAAACCATTGAAATATTTTCTGTGAAAATACGCGAAAATGGTACATACAAACTGATCAAAATGTCATTGGCCGACATTTGGAGCCATGGCTGGGAATTGCGCATCAATAATTTTGCTGACAAGGAGAAAACCGCGCATATTGAAAAGGACATACGCAATCAGGTAAATATATATATATATATATGTACAGAATGTATGCATCCATCAGATTTCTAACGAATATTTGTTATCTTATCTTGGATAGGTGTCCCTGGCGCGCAAGGCCAGGCAGAGTCTGTGGAACAATAATAAGCATTTTGTGTACTGGTGCCGCTATGGGAGTCGCCAGCAGGATGTGCGCAAGCGACAGGTAACCACGAGTGCTAATCACGTGCTGCTCCATTTGATCAACTGATAAGTTTGCACCTATCTATATACTCTTTTAATGTATATAGGTACGAACACACACAACTTTATGTATATTCCAAATTCCCGCCACACACGAAATTAATCCTCAATACACACACACAAACAAACACACAGTTGCAGCAGCAAAAACTTTAAACACACACAGATACACACGCACAATCGTTTTTGGCCAACTGACACTAAAGAAAATAATTGTAACAGCAACAACAACAGCAACAAATCATGTTAAATATCATAAAATATTCATATGTACATATTATGTATTTGTGTGTGAAAGCATTCGACTGACGCCTATATAATGTATATATATATATATATATTTATTTATTTATATATATATATATATATACATTACGCACACAGCATTATATAATTGTCTGACTATCGACTGATCTGAATGCGAAACATAACCTATTTAACGAATAACGAATCATTTCATTAATGGCATCTTGGATAGCAGCAAATTGATGTATGTATGTACAATTGTGTAACAGCATTTTTCTTCTCATTTGAGTGCAATAACAAAAAGACAACGAACAACATGAAGAACAACAAAAAAATGCAAATATTACTACTTGTAATCCCTATATCTTCCAGATGTCCGAGTGCGTGAAATGGGGCAGCGTTGGCATGAATGCGGGCATGTTGCTGGTGCACAATAATAGGCAAAAAAGCTATTCTCACTCAAAGTAACTAATACAAAATACACACACACACGCACACATACACACACAGAATTACACTCTCCATATTTAATACATGTATGTGCACACACACTCAGTCACACACACATGCGTACATACTGCTTTAAATTGTTCTGCTAAAAGACAGAGAAACAAACAAAATCCAAAGCAAATTGTGATAAGATAATTCATGTTTAATAACAGCGACGACAATTAACAACAACAAATGCAAATACATATATTTATTTACATATGTATATTCAATATGTATATTTATATATATACATATATATATATATATATATATAGAGAGAGAGAGAGCAGGCTCTAAAATTGTTACTATTATTTCATTAGCAGTATTAGAATAAACGATATACTATACAAACAACAACAAAAGTGGCCCAAAACAGCGTGCATTTCACTCACACACACACACACACATACACATAAACAACACACGCTAGGACACATTAGGAAACACACACACTCAAAAACACCTGACTTTTGTTCATTTTTGCTGTTGCAACTTGAGCTATAATTTACACTTACATATGCAACACAAAGATGTGTTAAAAAAAATACGAATTGTATTTATATTTGTATATTTTGACAGAGAGAGAGACACACTGTGAAATTTGAAAAGACTTATGAACAATTTGTTGTTTTTTTTATTATTACTAATATTATTATAATTAATATGATTATGATTATGATTATCATTGTCATTAATAGTATGCATTATCATAACTATTATTATACGCGCCTTATATATTATATTATTATGTTGCAATAGAAATAGAAGTATGCAGGCACTCTATTTTTTCTTATTTGGTTTCTCTTCGATGTAAGCGCAGCCGTAAAACATAAATATTTCAAAACTAAATACATACTGAATAAACCTTTCTTAGACATTTAAGCAGAAATAAAAACACCTTTTGTAGCATATCTTTGTGCGTCGCAATAAAATCACAACAATTCTTAAAATCCATCACACAGCCCAATACAATATATACGTGACGTAACGTACCGTAACCTGATGTAACGTAACATAACGCGACATTACGTATTAGTAGCTACAATCATGCAATTAGTATATGGAATATAACCAACATATATACATACGATTGCATACATAAATGTGTACTTTTTGTTTTAGTCCCTTAAGCGATTTATAAAATATATTTATACATATACTATATACCGATATATATACATCAAAATTGGCAATATAAAATTTTGAATATGAAACGTTTGTAAAATGCTTTATATTTGGATATTATTAAATGTTTATCAACGTAAACAAACAACAAGTTTTATTTCATCAATCACAAACGAAAAACTTTTCTTTCTTTAGGTCAAATTGCTCTCAAGACAGCATTTAATTTGTTTTGTTTTAGAAAAAATTGGCAAATAATTTACCGTTACCGACTGCGAACGAGCAAAGAAAAGGATGGGTGCTAGTAAACTTCTTTCGAAGTTTAGAAAGAGCATCTTTTTAACTATGGGAGATATGAGCTTTTATCGTGTTTTGGACGGGCATGGGCGGGGACAACAACACCAAAGGGTGTTAATAGCAATATGCCTTTCACATTTTGTGCTTTCAAGTTGTGTACCGACTTGTGGGGTCTGACTCAAAAGCTACAGATGATATAGCCAGGGGGCAGCCCACTAGTACTTTGTCTGACGCAGGCACAGACCAGTTTATGTTTTCAAAATCAAGTCTATACCTCTAGAGTGCGTTTATACTAGTCTCAAATCGACTCGCTATTGATGAAATATATATATGTATATATATATATATATATATATATATATACAGGAACGGACCGAGATGACCCTAAATTATTGAACGCTTCCCTATATTTTAAAAATGCAATGTTTTGCATGGATATTGAATTGAATTAGCGTGGAAAAATTATCATACACAATCGAGAAAACACCACACTCAATCGGAAATACACCACACTCAACGGACAATACACCACACTCAGACAACACACCAGAAACTCACCTCGCGCAGCAATCCGAAGAGTACATCCGTTGATAGGGAACGCTCGTGCGCCTCGTCCATAATAATGGCCGCATAGCTGTCTAAGTCCGGATCGCGCAAGCTCTCACGCAATAGAATACCATCGGTCATATACTTGATGACGGTGCTCTCCGAGGTGCAATCCTCGAAACGAATCGCATAGCCAACATCCTCGCCTGCAAAATACGAGTTGAATTATTATATTAGTTGAATTGGAATTGAAACTTTTGCAATGTTCGAAATGATAAATTGTTAACACAAATGAAACTATTTAATGATGTAATCGAAAGAAAAGACTCAAGCTTGTCAGATGCCAGAAGAATCCAAAGCAGTCAGCAACGAGAATATTAGATAAGAAAGTATCATCAAATATCAGGAATGAAAACGTCGATAGATTATGTATATATATATATATATATATATATATATACTGACTGTACTGTAGACAGTACGCACCCAATTGTGTGTCCATCTCATCGGAGACACGTTTCGCAACGGACATGGCGGCAACACGACGCGGCTGCGTGCATCCGATCATGCCACGCTGACTGTAGCCGTCCTCGTGCAGGTATTGGGTGAGCTGTGTCGTCTTGCCACTGCCCGTTTCGCCGACAATGATTACCACCGAGTTCTCCCGGATGACATTAAGCAGCTCCTGGCGTGAGGCGAACACGGGCAGAAAGCGACGCTGTTCCCCAATAGTTTTCTTGCGCGAAAATTCACTTTTGCCGCCACCGTTTTTGCTGTCCTGCATGTCGCGCATATGATCGGCAAACTTTTGATCCTTTCGATAGTCGGCGGTGTCGTTGTCCTTGTCATATTTGGCATCGTCCTCGTCCTGCGGCCGCTGTACACCCATTATGTTGCCCAGCTTGGTGCCACCCAGCTCCCAATGTTTCTTCTGCGCCTTGCGACGCTCCTTTTGCTCGCGATAAGTGCGCACCAGGGCGCTGCCTTTGCGCGCCAGCAACGCCATATCGGAGGTGGGATCCTTGACGGGCACCACCGGCTCCGGCTGCTTGGTGAACACAATGCGACCATCCAAAAACGGCGGCACAATATGATGCACCAACAAATGGACACGTTCCACTGCCTCTTCATCGAAATCATCGCTCACATTGATCGATGTGACAACGCCCGAGGTGAGCATACGATTCCGTTCCCACAGCTCATTGTCCCGATTATTTTGACGCTGTTGGGCACTGATGCGCTTCTTGCGCTTCTGCTCTAGCTGCTCTTCGCGGCGGCTAAAGTATTCGGCATTGGTGGTGCCACCGAACGGATTGTTCTCATCGTCGTACCCTTCGTCAATGTTGTACCACTCGCGATCTAGGCGCCGTTGCTCCTCTTCCCAAAGATCACGCGACTCGGCATCACCTGTCCAGGGAGTTGCGCCGCTTCGCTTGCGATCGTGCATCCATTGATTGTAGCGATGAGCGGGCGTCGCACGCGTCGTATCATCCGCTGCATTATGACTCCGGCTGCTGCGACTGCGACTACTGCCTCGTTCGGACCAATCGCCAGATCCAGAGCCGCGTGGCGTTGGAAAATCCCAATCGGACTTCCGATGGCTACTGCCTTCGGCATCGTCATCATCCCAGGAACTATTTGACACGCTGCCGATGCCAGCGCCTCCACCAGGTGTGCCCGGCTCCCTGGGTGTGTGCAAGCTGCGCTCGGACATAGAACGATCTCGGATTCGGTCTCGATCCCTATCCCGATCCCGTTCACGACGTCTAACGTCTCGTCCTCCGTAACGCTCCTGGTCATGGTCGCGAGCCCGCTTGCGCCGCTCATCGCCGCGACGCTGTCTGTCCCTATTACGCTCTATATCGCGCTCCCTCTCGCGGTCTCGCCTAATGTCTGAGTCATCGCTCGACGATTTACGGACGGCGCCCTTGTGGCGATCACGGTCTCGTTGAATGTGCTCGCGCAGCCGTTCGCGCGCCTTCTCTGAGACGCCGCCTGTGTGTGAGGGTGTCTCATCCTTGTGCTCACGCAGTTGACGGCTCAGCTTCTCGAAGCTTTTCGTGTCCGGCTTTTTGAACGCGAACTCGCTGGCGTTGGGAGTTGTTGGCATTGTGCTGGAGGGTGTGCCACCGCCGTCATCATATTCACTATCCTGAAATGAGATCAAGCGTTCGGCTCGCGCCTTTTCGGCCCGTCGCTTTGCGGCCAATTTGTCCAGGCCCAGTAGGGAGCCCTGCGGAATTTTGAAGCTGCCGCTGATGCAGCCGTCCTTGGATTTCTTAAGCACCAGACCGCCACGCTGCTCATCGCCCGTGGATCCCTCCAAGCGATGCACGCCTGCATCATCATCTTCAGACATGCTAATATTATGCGTTTATTGGGTTTTTTTGTTTTTCATGCGCGTTTCACATTAGAGCTGGAAAACTATCGATAAGAAACTGAGCACAATACCTATCGTTTTCGTCAACAATCGCAATGAGTTTGGCAAGTATTGCACATTAATCAACTATACACCAGCTAATTAAGAACGGTTCCCATTTTTTCATAGTTCATATGATGAGCCATTAAGATTAAGCTGAGTTTAAGTTAGACGATTTCTCTTAAATATTATCGATTCCATTTCATCCCTAATTTACAGCACAGCTGAGATGGATAAATATAGTGATGTGGACATTTTTATAGACGTCGTTGCTACACTAGCACAAGCAACAACAAGCTGGCAACGCCAACACCAAATGTCAGCGAAAGTAAAACCTCAGAGCTTTATTTTAAGGAGTATAATCGTTTATTTTGATTTGCTTTTGCTTAACAACTTTAGTCTTTGTTCTCCGCTTTCTCCGGCACCGTTTTGGTTATCCAATTCAAATATGGCAGATTGCCTGCCTCTATGGGTAGGGCTATTACCTCGGCAACGCTATATGGATGATTCTCGCGCACAAACTTGCTCAGCTCGGCGATGCGAGTGGTGCGCGTCTTGATTATCATTAGGCATTCGTTGTCCTCATTGACTTTGCCCTCCCACATGTAAATGGACTCAATGTTTCTGACAATATTCACACATGCAGCCAATTTGCGCTCAATAAGGTCCAGGGCTAGTTTCTTGGCCGACTCTTTGTCCGGTGTGGTTACAAGCGCTACCGAGTTTGTCCCAGCCACATATTCTGGATCACATTCCTTGTCGCTCATTTTGTTGATTTGCTGCGAATGAATTAATGCGCAGCCAGCACTGAATAATGATGTTGATGAAGAAGACGACGCACAAGTAACTGATGCGACAGCAGAAAGAAATAAATTGCTAGGAAATCGCCAATGATAGGGCAGCGACCTTGCGTTTCTCAGATATTGCATTAAATGTACTTTGCTCGGCCAGTAAAACGTTGCGAAATGCAATCAAAACAACTGTCGACATACAAAAACACATCGATAATAATGAATCGATTGACTAGCCGCTTATCGAGAGCTTATTGCTTTTAATGGCGCCATATTGTTCAGCTATTCAAATTTGTTGGCGGCAAAATGCAGATTACGGCTTGCTATTCTGCATTTACCGAGTAGATGTATATCAAGACATTGTTATGTATATATATATATATTTTTTTTTTTGCATGCAATTTGTTTAAAATATCTAGTTTCAATCCATCTTATCGATTATGGTATGGTACTTATAATAATCGCAATAAACATTTAATTGATTTTGAAAAATGCCAAGAAAAAAAAAGACAATTTATACATAATTTTAGTACCTATTGCTTAAGCTTAAATCTATGCTAAATGATGTTAGTGGTTTTTCGTTTTCAATGACAACTCGCTGTGCAATAGAAGGGGTATTTTACATCGAAGTGAAAGTTCATTGTCTATATTTAGTCCGTTTCCTGTTTGTCAGATTCGAGTTGAGCTGTTGCTGGTGCTGCTGTTGGTGCTGCTTCGCTCGCTGCTGCTGCTGCTGGCGGCGGTTGAGCAACGAGTGTGCCGCCAGGCGATGGCGATGCTACCGCTGTCGATGCTGCCGCTGTCGATGATGCCACTGCAGATGATGTCGCTGTAGATGCAGCAACTGTTGCTGCTAGTGGCGCTACTGTCGGTGCAGTTGCTGGCTGTGGTGCTGGTGATGGCTGCTGCTGCTGCTGTGGCAACACTTGTGGCTGCTGCGGTGCTTGAGTTGACTGTTGTTGTTGCGAGCTATAAAGAGCACCACCCACAGTTACTGTTGATGATGCAGCTCCTGCTGCTGCTGTTACCGCGGCTGCTGCAGCTGTTTCCTGTAGGTGTCCCGGTGGTGGTTGCTGCTGCTGCTGCTGTCCCGGCGGTGGTTGCTGCTGCTGCTGTTGTTGTGGTGGTGCTTGTTGCTGCTGCTGCTGTTGTGGTGGTGCTTGTTGCTGTTGCGGCTGTTGTGGTGGTGCTTGTTGCTGCTGCTGCTGTTGTGGTGGTGCTTGTTGCTGCTGCTGCTGTTGTGGTGGTGCTTGTTGCTGCTGCTGCTGTTGTGGTGGTGCTTGTTGCTGCTGCTGTTGTTGTGGGGGCACAACTGTTGGAGCAGTAACACCAGCATGCTGCTGCTCCCTGGCGAAGTGCAGCGGCGTATAGGGCTGATAGGGCGGCAAGTGGGAATAATAGGACTGCGAATGGGGTCGCGAGTGTGGCCCATGCCCATATTGCGGCTGATAGTAGTGTGTGTGCGAGTGCGAGTGTGAATGCGAGTGTGAGTGCTGACCAGGACCAGGTCCAGCACCGGGTGGGCCACCATAGTTCGCATAGCCCATGTGCGGCAACGGTGGCGGCAAACCAGGCATGCCACCAGGTGCTGTCTGTTGCTGCTGCTGATGCGGTGGCATTGACGGATGCGATGAATGCGACTGACCGGGTGATGGTGATGGTGGTGGTGGTGGCGCCGCCGGCTGCGCTCCACCTCCTCCCCCGGCAACTACATGAGGATGTGATGGATGCATTTGTGGCGCCGCTGATGCTGCTGCTGCCGCTGCTGGTGGTTGCTGCTGCGTTGGCGGCGGAGTTGGTGTTGTTGCTGGTGGCTCATTTGCTAGCGATGGCGGTGGCGTTGCCGCTGGAGTTGCTGTCGTCGCCGTGCTTGCTTGCTTGCCGGACAAAGCGATAATTGGCGCCGACGTTGATTTTAGGGGATCCTTCATGGGCTCAATTAGCTCCAGTTTGTCGTTAAGCTTTGTTGAAACGGGCGGTGGCGGCGGCACAGATAACTTCGCCGTTGGCTCAATATCCATGGGCTCCGGATCAGTTTTGCTTGCCAGCTCATGCACTGGCGCTGTTGGCGGTGGCGCTTGGGGTTGTGGCTGCGCCGGAGGCGGCGTTGGCTGTGCAGTGACAACAACTGGTTGCTTGGTCGCCTCTGGTTTGGGTGCAGCACTCGCCTCGGGCGCCGCCGGCTGCTGTTGCGGCGGCTGTGTCGGCGGCTGTGGTGCCTCCTCCTTGGAGCGATTTGGTGCATCCTCTATACGTTGGCGATCGCGTTTGATGTCCTCATACATGCGATGCACCATTTTTTGAAATGTGTCCTCATCCACAGCTGGTTTGCAGTGACGCTTGAGCTCCTCCTGGAATGCATCGCTAGACTCGAGCATACGCTGCTTTTTCGCCTCGAATTTCTCTTCCATTTGCTGCAGCTCGGCCTCCAGTTTCGTTTGATGCATGGTTAGCGAGCTAACCTGACGCTTGAGCACCTGCATCCGCTGTGTGGTGACCACGGATCGGACATCGGGCACTACAGCCTCTGAGAAGATCTCGTTGATGAGACGGTGATTTCGTAAGTAACGTGCATACGCCATATGCTTGGCCGTATATCCCTCGTCCAAATCATCCTCATCCTCGGCCGGCTGGATGTCAATGCGACGCTCGTGTTGACTCTTGCTGCCGCCGCCACGCGATGGCGTTTCATGGACATCAGTTATTTCGGGTTTCACCTTTGATTTGGCCGAAATGTAGGCTTGATAAGCGGGCGTCTGATGGTACGCCTTCAATGCCTTCTCGTACTCCAGTTTCTCCACCTCGTACTCATCAATATATTCGGTTTTCTCCTCATCGCCCAGCTGCTTCCACATGGCGCCAATCTTTTTGCCCAGCTCCCAAAGTTTTAGCTCCGGATGCTGTGCCTTGACGCTGTCCCATACACGCTTTGAATACCGCATATATGGCAAAATCGGTTTCTCTGGCGGCTTCGGTGGCTTTGGCAAACGCGACTCGCTTTGCGTTTTACTGCTCGATGATTTGGTCACTTTCTGTGGTGTGAACGCTGGATTGCCATAGTTGCTGTGGGTAAATATTGGCGTTTGATCCTTATTACGATCACCACCAGCTCCGCCGCCTGAGGAACGTGATCGGCTGCTGCCGCTGCCGCCGCCACCACCTCCACCCCCGCCAACGTTGGGTAAAGGAGTCGCCGGCCCAGTTGGCGCAATTTGCTTATAGTTGCTGGGCAACGCCATGTTTAGTAACATAAATGTAGATTTTTATTCTTCACCCTTTTTGTACAAACACAAATTGATATATATTTTGAGTAAAAACAAAAAAATGTATATACATGTAGTAAATTCACGCGGACGCCATTGATAAGTTTTTCTCTACAGTGAAAATTGGCGATGACACACAACGCGTCACAACACTCGGTCGATAGTTTTCTTATGCGATACTTGATATGGTTTGCCGCACTAATTTTGGCGTAAGCGCACAAAGAAAAAAATTAGTTAATAAGAAAAACCACTAAATATTGCATTTTGACGGTAATTCATTTTATTTTATATAACTGAACATTTATTAGTTGATAAAAAAAAAATAAATAGATATTTGGTTGACCTGTGTTATAATAGTCAGTCAACACTCACAAAACAGGGTCAGCTGAAATTTCACATTTAGCTTGTTGGCAACCCTGGTTGCACGTAGTCGCATGTAAATAACTAACAATTTAGCTTGAAAGATGAATAGAGCGCGTATTTATTTTCGAATTGCGGAAAAAGTTGTATACAGAAATCGTCACAAAAGTGTAATTGCAATAAGGACTTATTTAAACAATGGAACTATTGCCAGCAACATCAGTCCGATATTGAGTAAACCAATAACCAGATTCTGTAGCAGCATAACAGAGCCGGAATCCTCGTTAGATAGCGTCACCTATGACCGTGTCTGCTCCCAAACGTTGGATGCACTCTACGATTACATTGAAGAGCTGACCGAAAATGCCACAGATCTTGCTGGCAGCGATGTGGCGTACGGTGTAAGTAAAATGATTCGCATTCAATTTTGCATTTGCGTTACATCATGCCAACAAACGGTGTCTTTTGTTTTGCAGGATGGTGTGCTAACTGTGAATCTGGGACCAGCGAACGGCATCTATGTGATCAATCGACAGTCGCCAAACAAACAGATTTGGCTCAGCTCACCCACAAGCGGCCCAAAACGGTTCGATTATGTTGCCGGAGGCACCGATGCCGGCGAATGGATATATAAGCACAGTGGCGAATCTTTGCATCAGCTGCTCCAACTGGAATTGGGAAAAATCTTTAAGGAGCAATCAGTTGACTTTCTGCAACTGCCCTACAGCCACAATTGACTCAGGTCAATAGAATTTAGTTAGAATATAAATTATACATTGACGGCTGAGTCTCTTTGTTAGAATGATTTTTTGTTAAAATAATAAATTAAAAATATTTAAATTATGGCCAACTTGAATATGAAATGCATTTTATGTATATTCTTGTAGACATATCCGACCACATATATAGACCTAGAAATTAATGATCAGCAAGATGCGCTAAGGCGGGCAAAATTGATCATATTGATTTGTTTGTGTGTAGAAAACTATTTTGTTTTCCACAAAAAACTATAGCAATAGCAAATCTTCATCTGTCATAATTTTCCTTATTTTGAAGCAACAAATTTTAAACTTATATATATATATATATATCATGCAGATACAGTACTTGTAATTTAAATGTAACAAATGGTTCAATATCCTAATAAATTCCGATATATATAAGCTGCTGAACCGTTGAAAACATACAATTTGTCTACAGAAAATATCACAATGAAAATTACATAAATCAATATGTTTCAAAGATAAAGAATAGTTGAGAACCCTCCGATTTATTAAAATATATATTTTATATCTTTTATGCAATGCCATTCTTTGGCTGAATTTTTATTTCCGTCTATTTACAGCCGCTGCTTTTGTTAGAAATGTAGAAAAAGAATGCGGTTTAAAGTGTCCACTTTAAAATAAACATGCTATTTTTCGCTGTATACAGCTCAAGGATTCAGGTTTAGGATTTCTTTCACTTAACTTTATACATTATAAATCCATTTTTCGTTTTTTTTTTTTCATTGATATATGTTGTTATAGTGCGGCGGATGTTGCTGTTGCTGTTGCTGCGGCGACATAAAGTTCTGCTGATTATTATTGTATGATTGCGGCGGTCCATTGGCCCAGGGATTCATTTGACCACCATAGCCACCAGAGGGAGCCATGGGTGGACCATATGCATTAAAATTGCGCATATTGTAGGGAGGCTGCTGTTGCTGTTGTTGTTGTTGTTGCGTCTGCTGGGGCGGAACGCCCGGATAACCAGATGGACCGTTCGACATTTGATCGTTACCATAATTATAATAATTGCTGCCACCATTGGCTCCAAATGATGGCTGTTGTTGTTGTTGTTGTTGCTGCTGCTGCTGATGATGATAATGTTGTTGTTGTTGTCCTCGATTTTGCATTAAGCCAGGCACATTGCGTAGTTGTTGCTGTTGCTGTTGGTGATGGTGTTGTTGTTGTTGTTGCTGTTGTTGCTGTTGTTGCTGCTGCTGCTTCTGTTGTGTTTTGGCTGCGCTTGTTGCCTGCTTACTGTTGCTGGTCAATGTACCCATTAGATTGGCAATTATATTCTCTGTGTCCTTGAGCGAAATCTTTGGCGACGCCGGTTTAAAAGTCAACGAATTGGGTGATGCCGATGCCGTCTGAATCATTTGAGATTTCTTGCCATTTGTATCCTTGGCCTTCAGCAGTAGATCATCGAAACTGTAATCATCATCGTCATCATCGTCCAGCATAAAATTCGGTGAGTTGCGCATAGCGGGACGTCGTTGCAGCTTCGCTGGTGATGACATTTCCCGCTCGTTGCTCACATCGTTGCGACGCAGTGCCGCCACGGCCGCCGCCGACGAAGTGGGGGACGACGATATGGCGGCCGACGATGCGCTGGCCGGACGTGAGTTGGACGCAGCATTTTCTGTACGCTCCTGACTGTTGGTGGACTGACAACCGATGGCAACGACTCGTGATAGATAATCGCTGCAAGATTCACCGTCGCTGCTTAGCTCAGAAATGTTAACATATTTACGCAAATGTTCTACACGCTGCGGCTCCAGTCGCTCCAGTTTGCGCAGATGGCTGATGAGATGCACCTGCTCCTCCTTTAAGAGAAACTTAAAGTTCTGCAGCAGCGTTTGCATATCGGAATTTGTTAGGGATTCCATACTATGATTACTGGCATCGCTGATGTTGGCCTTGGACGCCAAACTGGTGTTTAAATTCTTGCCGAATAATTTATGATCCACCTCCTTGATCAGTTCCGCAATGTCAATGTCCAGATCTTGACTAGCAACAGGAACGTCGTCAGCATTTGTCGCACTGCTCTCAAGTCCTAGGCGAAGCGGGACCTCGGCAAAGTTGAGGCCGCTGCTACGATCGGTCTGGCGTCGTGTATGATTCGTCTTCACCAGCAACGTAAAGAATTGCAACAACCGGTTCATATCCTCCGTATTTAAGTCATCCACGCCGTTTACGATCAGTGCGCTTGCCAATTTGGAGGATACGAGCTGGCGATCGAAGGGAAGCTGGAACTCCTTCTTATTCTTGGACAATTCGACGAGTTTGTGCTCATTCTGTTCCGGTATTTTATCATCTAGTAGTGTATATTTTAGAGGGAGGAATATGGAAGGAAGGAGCAACATAATAAAGGACATTAATTCATTTATTGTTACAATTGATTGATATTGTTCTCAATCTAAAATTAAAGCAATTACGACAAGGATTACATACAATTCAAAACAGTGCAGTGCGGCGCTTCCAGCTGCTGGACAGTGATCACTTAACCGGCATTTTTTAAATACTTTCGTTTATTTAATTTGTTATTTATTGTTGGTTTTTGTTGTATTTCCATTATTTTCAGCACTTTTTGCACAAAACTAACATCTGCGGTCGCTGAACCCACAGTTAAAAATAATTAAAAAGAGGAATTTCAGGAAAAAAAATTTTCCGTATAAAAATTACCGAACCGACAACTTGAGAACTCTTTTTTGTTAGATCACAGAGCAGAGAGTTTTAGTTGGAAACATTATTATTATTATTATTATAAAATAGTGTATTTTAAAATATTTTAAACGCTACTTTCAAAGGCGATTTTTGGATCATAAATAATAGTACTCCCCGGATGGTCAATAAGTTTAAATTACAGTTTCACATTAAAAGAACTTACAAGAAGCGAAATATGTATATATATATATATTTATAATTGTATTTCCTCAAACGCTTTTGGCAAAATTTTCTCAATTAAAATTTGCATTTAGCGATATGATAAAAAGTGTTCTTTAAAGTCGAACGTAGACTTCTAATTTTATTCAAAATTCAGCCTTATATCAAGGTCTTACATTTTAAAGAGTATATGAGTTAAAATGTAGGTCGGCATTTTAAGGAGCAGGTTTTTTTTTTTAATGGATAGGCTGAAAAAACAACTAATTTTGGATAAGTATCGTTAAGAATCCAAATTACACGATTTACATGGCAAGCTAAGCACAAGGATTGATAACACTCTGGACCGTATTTTGAACTCAAACGCACACACACACACTCACACTAAAGGAAGGAAGGATGTATCGAACGGATCAAACAGATGGCACACAATTACGGTTAAGTATATTTCTGACAGGACCAAGGATGGCAACTGGTCCCAAGTAGGACAAGGTTTACGGATACGGAATGCCTTTGGTTTTCATTAATTCCTTGGATTCTGATCACAAATACACGACCAAAATATGCACAGCTGTTGGAGTGTCCGATTCCAACCAAAATATGCAGACAAATACTTACCCCGATACATATATATATATGTATATATATTTATTTATATATATATATATATATATATATATATATATATGTATGTGCATTGGACCTGGTATAGGATCTGTAAAGTTAAACATCTTATTAGTTTGTATTGTTTTGCACTTACTTTTTTCTGTGGTCTCGAAGATGATGGTCGCAATATTGCTGATTAACTTTTTCACAACGCGCACTTTTTGTGGATCTTCGAGCACTTCCGTAATTAGAATGCCCTTTAGCTTCTCCTTGATGGTCTCCAGGAACACACAATTGTCGTCATTCAATAGCAGATCATCGGCGGCATTCGGCTTGACCTTTTCCATGGCCAGTGCCTTGCTGAGCAAATTTAGCGTCTTG
Organism: Drosophila fungiperda; assembly: GCA_035042345.1. Lineage (NCBI taxonomy): Eukaryota > Metazoa > Arthropoda > Insecta > Diptera > Drosophilidae > Drosophila > Drosophila fungiperda. The sequence continues at coordinate 59,572 of JAWNLM010000137.1, read as the reverse complement.
GGGCCGAGACTGCCCAACTGATCCTCCAATGCGGATAGCATGCGCAGCACACTAACCACGGTCAGTGGACCTTCGGCCGCCTCTTCAACAGGTTCCGCATCTTTGTTGGATGCACCAGTCATACTGGTACCCGTTGGCGATGAGGAACGTCGACCGCTAGCGGAGTGACTGTATTCTGGATAAGAGCGTGAATCGAGCACACGGAACGACTCCATGGACTCACAGGTGCGCGAGGAACGCTTATAACTATCGCCATGCTCCCTGTAGTAATTATCGTTTCTATCGCGCCCCCTCTCCCTCTCCTTCTCTCTATCCCTATCCTGTTCCCTGCCTCTGTCCCTCTCCCTTTCCCGATCGCGTTCACCGTAATCGTCGTGGCCGCGCGAATGATGCGACCTGTCACGCCCGCGGCTATATGTCGAGCGCGAGCTGTGCCGATGCGAGGAGCGCGACCTGGAGCGTGAACGCTGCCGGCGTCTAGGGGCCCCTGAGGAGCGAGACCGCGAACGCTGACTCATGCGTGACGACATCGGTCGCCGTGCACGCTTTGGCGACAACGAGCGTGACAATGAGCGGCCGTACGGTGGATGGTGGGTGGGACGAGAGGTGCGTCCACCCGGTATTTGCTGATCATCATCGCTGATGTTGATCACAGTATCTGGCCCGCCGGTGTTGGCACCGCTGCTGCTACGATTATTGGGTCCGCGATAGTTGGGCTTGCGGCGCACAGTGGCATTCAACGAGGATGAGATGGTGGCGGCGCCGGCATCGGTGGCGGCGGATGTAGGTGAATCGCCACTTGTAATTTTTGGACTGTTGATGCGTATTTTATAGCGATCCAAGAGCTCCTTGGTGTTCTCTTCGTCTTCGTCGCCCAGCTTAAATTTCTCCTTGAGCTCCTTTTTGATCTTGTTGACGGCAATGTTAAAGAGCTCGACGCGTCGACAGTTCCAATAGCTAATCCATTCGGGCTTGTAGTCATAGCTATTTGGATCGCATTTCTTCTCCTCCTGCAGCTGCTTGTAGCGTCGATTCCAGAACAGTTTCCACTCCTCGGAGTAGTCGGGATGCTTCTCCGGGTTCGTTTCATATGTTTCCGTCTCATCGCGCAGCTGTTTCAATTGCAGCTCCAGCAGGCAGCGAAATTTCTCCCAACGGTAGCGCTCCTGCGCAATTTGCGAGGCCTGCAACGACAGCTCCTTGGGCGTTGGCAGCTTCTGCTTGATGCCAAGCCCAGCCCCAAATGTTGGCTTGATACCGCTTTCCTGGTTACCCTTCTCGTTGGCTGCGGGCGGTGAGCGATTAATTGCACGATATGCCGGCTTCTGTTCGTCATGCTTTTTTCTAGTTTTCTTACCAGAAGACTGATGCTGATGCTGCAGCTGATGCCCCATTTCTGGGACAAAATTCTCATCGTCTTCACTGGAAATGGCATCTAGGTCAATTGGCTCGGCATTACCTTTATTTAAGTTAGGCGTAATTTTCACTGTTTCCGTCGGCAGATACTCGAGAAACAGTTTGTGCATCTCGTCCACGAAATCTATCCCGGAACATTCATCATAATGAAATTTATCGCGTATCTGTGAACAAATTTTTGATTGACTACGACGAAAATCATCGCAAGCAACGGCCAAGATTTGCGTGTTACGTCCAAAATGATTCTCGATACGTTGGACTAACTTATTAGTACAATTGGACATATATTGGCTGGGTTTGCCCGGAGAGCGGCGCAACTGCTGCAGCAGGTTGAAGGCCTTCTGAAAGTGAGTGTTTAGAAAGTTGAGGCGATGCGCCAATGACGTCAAGTGGATGAATATAGTGCGCCAATCGTAGCACGTGTTGCACAGCACACAAAAATAATCGGGACGCATTTGACCATCCTTGTGCAACTCGACAACATATTCGGTGCCGATGAGCGCGCCGTCTTTGTGATTCTCAATAAGCTTCTGTATGACCGCCGTGCCAGACATTTCTTCCTCGAAGCCGGGCGGAACGGGCTCGCCACTTAAAAAGTTCATATCAGATGTGGACGAATCTGCAAAAGCGCATCGTTTATTTTATCGATTTCTAAGCAAAGATAGGCGCGCGTCATACGATTCAACAAGGATCTACATATCGTACACGAATTATCGCAAGTAATTACGACTACAAAAAAATGCTCTCCAATCAACAAAATGCATTCTGACAAATCCAGTTGATGCTGTTATACCTGCACATTTAGCACACTTTATTTACGTTTAAGCACATAATGAAGATGGCAAACAGCTGTTTGACACATAATCAAAAAATATGCATATACATGCTTATTTTTATACATATATATGTACATTTTGGTATGCATGGATTTTTGCTTATTTGAATTATAGCATTTTTTGCATAATATAAGCGATGTTTGTAATTCATGTTAATTGTATATATTTAATGAATTTGCACTTTGTGCATTAGCCATACCATATTCCTTGTTGAATAAAATTCGGCGTGCACCGATCTTTAAGGCGAAGCAATACCGCCGACTATCAAAATTACCTGGTCTTCACTTTGGGAGTGGTGTGTCCCTCGACAGTTTTCTTTGACACTTTGTTGTATGTATGCTATAGCTTGCACTGATTTGCACTCGAGAAGAAATATACAAATGGGCACGTACGCACACACACGAAGAAATGCATTTACAAAACCACAGTGGCCGCAAGGAAAACGGGTATTTTGTACCCAACGCTCCGGGCAGAGCGCAGTAATGTTATGTTCTTTACTTACAGTGCTTATTAGAGAGTTGCTCACTTACAATCTTAATTATGTCAAACCTATTAATAACACAATATTTTCAGTAATTGTCCTCAAAAAATATTTTGCTTGCACTAACAATCAAAAACAGCATTGACGAAAAAGGCCAAGTGTGACCATATGTATATTTGTCATAGTGTTTGTTTCGATATTGTTGCACCATAAATTATCGCATGGTCGCATTTTCAATTAAGTGTTATCGCAATGGCGGGTCAAGATACAATTTTAAATAATATATCGGTATATTCATTGTGAAAACGCGTTAGAATAATTTTATAAAAAATTATTTTATTCGTATAAGGTGTAGCATTAACATAGTTCATTGGTTTTGTATAATGCACGTTATGCTATTTGCCCATCTGTCCGTCTGTATGGACACAACTTTTTAAACAATCTTATAGATAGAGACTTCAATCTTGGAACATGTACATGTTTGTACCCGCTTCATATAATGTGTAACGTCTAGGAGGCTAGGAGACCGATTAGATTGATAATCGCAAACGGATAAGGTCGCATATCTCCCATAATTCAATGCTCTAGTTTCCAAATTTGGTTTGCAGTTTGCGGGCGATGTGCTTCAATGATCGGCATATGTCACGCCCTACCCCGTCACCAGGTCGGCCGCCGGTATGGTAAGGAATGCATTTCTGAGAGTGGTCAAATTTGGTAGACGGCATTAAGAACCGACAAAAAAAAATTCCTTTGGCCAGGCCCACGCACCAACACATCTTTAAGTGTAAGTCCGTAAAAACAAAATTTGAAATTGGAAAATCAAGAAAAATATGTTGGGCCATGCCCAATCAAACTTAAAATGAAGATTACTAGGAACCTTCTCTAATATTTTTTAAGCCAGGCCTACTTCCGTTGACAAACGTTCGCACAGCTCTTATTTTCCGTAGATTACTGAGGACCTCACCTAATACAAGCGTTTCCAAGCGATTCCTAAAGAACTCCGTACATTGAAATATAACTATGGTTGGGATGCTGACTGCTGAAATTCGTAATTCATTTATTCATTAATCAGAAACAAAAATGTTGCCACATTTTGTGAATTATCTTACTTTCTCCTGTCCCTCACCTGCTTCAGGCAACGTTTCTAATTTATATAATGATAGCCCTGTGACAATTTGATGAAGTTGCACTTGAGCTTGAGCTTAAGCCTAACCACCTCCGACTCTCCCTTACTACAGTGAAAACGCGTTAATGCCTCCAAGCATTCAGCATTATGTGCTATATATAGAATTTGGTATGAAAACCACCACGGCGGAAAAATAGCTAAAAGTGTGGCAGGAGATGCACGTCCCAAAACAATTTCGCACCCACCCTACCCACCAAAGTGTAAAAGGGCCGGCAACGTATGCTGTGATAGATGTGGCACGCACGCACACATACACACACACACACACACACATACATAAATGCATTTACATCTGAATAGAAGAGACGCATTAATCGCTACATGATGATGATAATGGCAATATAAGCGACTGCACAATGAGCTGACCATATGCGCACATAGACAATCAAATGTGAAACTGGTAGAACTGGTGCAACTTCAGCAGCAGTAGCAGCAACAAGCAGTACAAGGAGCAGGGTAGAGCAGCTGTAGAAGCACCAGGACCAGACGGATGACCAGCCAGAGTCAGTTCAAATTTAATGAACACAACGGTGACATGAGTTATGGGCCATTTTTTTTTTTTTTTTTTTTTGGTTTGACAACGAAAAATTGCGAATCAGCACAGCTGTTGGTGGTGCAGTGTGGTTAGTGCGTAATGCGTCAGGGAGGGGTGGGGAAAGAGCAGCAGCAGCAGCAACAGCTATAACGGCGGCATCCTGACATCGGCATGAATGCAAATGTTATTTTGCATTAACATTGCGAATGAACATTGGGCATCCCAAAAACGCAGCCAACCAGTCAACGCGTCCACTCGCGCGCCACGCCAGATGAAGATGAGCACATTCCGATTACGGTGCAAATACAGACACAGAAGGCAGACGACAGTGACACCCCTTCAGATACGGATTCGTAATCGGAATCGGAATCAGCTTTAGATGTGGCGCGATATGGGCGCATAATGTGTTTTAGACAGAGTGGCAGACGGAGACATACAATGTTCATCTGTTCATATGTATTGTATCCTCTTCATACACTAAATACTCTCAGTCTTTTTTACTTCTTGTTGCACTTTGTATTTATTAAGTTATAGTTTCGATTTAGCCATGGAGTAGCCATGGAGTTGTTTGCATTGCATTAAGTTGCTTGCTCAGTCACCTGGTAACAACATTAAAAAAAATATATTTTGCAACATAAATGATCTGAAGAGAAATTAAGGTTTGAATATTCGAAATGGACTTTAAATTTCAAGAAAATCATAGTTTTTTATAAATATTTTGAATTTTTTACACAATTTGCGGCTTAAAGAAAATGCAGTCTTCGGTGTGATGACAATTGAATTTTTAATTCTTTGTATTTAATGTTTCGTGATGCATTCTAAAAGAAGAAATGTCTTGGCAAGTTGTGTGCAATTCATTAAGCGAAATCTGCCCGAATGCGAATAATGCAAATTGCTCTATTTCGGGCTAACTGCAAACGGCAAGCGACGACAAATTTATTTGCGGCCCATGTGGCAAGTAAGAACAAGGAGCCATCGCCATCGCCATAGCCGTTTCCATCAATGAAATGAATGCTATTTTCTTTCTGTTTCTGAACCCTGAATGAGTAAAAGTGTTTAATGGTTTATGTTAAATAAGCAGTAGAAGCCATCTGAAACTCCATACAGCATATATATTCTTGATCGGAATCAACAGCGTAGTCGAACACGCGAATATCAGAGACTATCGACTTTAAGTTTTAAATATATTTCTCGAAAACTGTACTTTTTTTTTTGCGAAAATCCATAGCCATAAAAGGCACACATTTTAAAACTGATACATAAGTGATCTTGATATATTATTGATTGTTTTTGTTTTTTGATTGAAATTTGTTTAATAAAACTATAACATCTGATTTCACAGTTGATTTCTGGTTATCTCGTAGTTGAGCTCAAGTTAGTACAGTATTCTGACTCGTTTATTCTTGCAGATTTAGGAATTTGCACCGTAAGTTCAAAAATTCCATTAATTATTCTGTAGAGTTTTGTTGTTGCGCCATTTTTGTCATTTCGATCGTACACGATTTCAGTGCTAATTTTGAAGAATTTCAAATTTCTTAATGGGTTTGCTGCATTTTCTCAGCGATACTCCTATTATCTTATGCAAGCAGAGAGAAAAAGGGAGAGAGACAGAGAGAGAGAGAGAGGGAGAGAGCGAGAGCCAGAAAGGTAGAGAGTTGCTTTACTTTGGTCTTTTTTGTTTCCATAACCCCTTTCTTTTATTGTAGTTGTTGTAATTTTTTCATTGTTGCTCATTGCTCATTCCCAAGCATCCCTATGCGCCCCAGCCTACCCCTTGCTTGGGCCGGATATGCTCATTGTGCGTCATTTCAACTTATCACTCTGGGGAATATGCCACTAGCCGGAAGCTCTCCATTTGCCCAGATGCAGCTGGTGTCAGTGTCAGTCCCACTCCCAGTCCCACTCCCAGTCCCACGCCCAAGTCCCAGTTCCAATTCCAACTTTGCCGCATGCTTCAAAAATGCGTAAATCAAACTAAAACAAATGACAACCAGCTTGCCATGAATTAGTATTAGTGTAAAACGGCTTTTAATAAGTCGGACAGTTGGCCCGCATCTCTCTATGACCATAGCATTTATCGGGGTGGGGTTGTGGTTGGGTTTGGGGTTGGGGTTGCAGTTGGTTCGCAGTTGGGGCATCCGCAACGACAAAGTCAATTGCGGTAGCCGCAAAATGGAATTTTGTTTTAAAAAGTTCTGCACTACAAAATGGCTCGCAATGGGCGCATAAATTTCAAAGTTGTTTTTTTTTTTTATTTGTTTTTGTTTTGGTCTTTTTTCTTCCCATAATCTTAGTATGGTGTGGAGTGGGGGTGGGGAGTGAAGAGAGGAGCATAAGTTTGGCAACAACGTAACATATGCTAGAATATATGTTCGTTTTGAAACTACTAATTTGAATTAAATGCGGTATTTGTAAATTGCATATATCATTTGATGTTGGGCTTTTAAAATGTTTCAGCCGTGCCTGAGAGACATAACTCAAAAAGTATTTGCAACTATCCAACCCAAAACGAGCATATAAATTAAAAGTAACCCAGGCAAAGGTCATGTTGTTTTTTAAGCATTTAATATTGATGCAGTGAACGCTAGCTAATTGCACTTCGTTTAGCCTAATATACATAAATCTATATTCAGACGTCTCCTTCTTGTTAAAAAACAAAATATGCATTTATAAACCCCAGAATAGTTTTTATTTTTTCGCAAAGAAAACATAAACTTTTCGATGATGTATTGCCATTAGTTCTATATTGCGAGTGGTCACTGTACACATACATATCTATAAAATATAATATGGTCAATGTATTTAAATTTTTTTTTCTGCGCATTTAACTTGATAACAATTTATGTGAGCCCTATGTAAACCGTTTTACAAGTATTTATGAGTATGTCAGACATTTGTGCCTTGCATGCTTAGATAACTGATCTATGTTTGTTGTTGTTGTTGTTGTTGTTGTTCTTTTGGTTTTGCCAATTTCAAACATGCAACATGTTGCAATGAAGCTATAAGTCAGGCCCCAAATTTTAAACTTTGCAGACGACTTATATAAGAAATGTACATACAAATATAGCTGTTGTATGGTGGTGCAAATACTTTCTTACGGGAGGGGTTTGTGGGGGGAGGGAGTGGGGTTCCGCGCGTGTGAGGGCAGCATGCCAAATGGAAAAAAGTTTTTGCCTTAATTTTTGCCGTTTTCATTTTTTGTTTTGTTTTTCGATTTTTTTTTTTGGTTTTTTTTTTTAACTCTGCCGTTTTTATTAACGTTGCCTTGTTTTTGGCAGGGGTGGTCTGTTGATGGAGCAGGAGGAGCGGTGGAGTGGGGTGTATGGGGGCTGTTTGTTTACTGGTGGCAGCGCAGCAAGTAATATTTTTGCCGCATAAAAGTCAAAATATGCAAATAAAGCAGGCTCTTCTTGCTTTCGCTGCCTTTGCTTATGCAGGGGGATGGGATCTGTATAAGTTAGGTGGGGGGGGCGGCTAATACACCAGCAGTCAGAGGGACAGACAGACAGACACACAAACGATGAGCTGTGGCTAGAACAATGTGCATACAAGGATGGCAGGGGGAGGGTAGTGGGTGTAGTAGTGGGAGTAACACAGGGCAAAAGAGAGAGTGAGAACAGCGTGGCTTAAATAATAAATGTAGTACACGCTTTGAAAGAATTTACTATGCTTTGGCAAATGGAAGTTATAAAAACCAAACACACACAATCACACACAATACACACATCTACATATAAGCACATGTGCATGGCATATAAATAAACAATGCCCTTATATAACCCCAGGGCTGGCCAGAGCGGCAGTGGAGAGAGGTAGCGGCATTTCCATATTGTTGCTATAATCAGCGGCTGCTTTGATTCATCTGCATGCACGCGCGATGCCGGGACATTGAAGCGGGGCTATCACCACCACCACCAGCACCACCGAAGTCAAAGCCATTGCCATAGCCCACAGCCAAAGCTAAATCCATAGCCATTGCTAAATCCTTAGACCCGGTGTGCCACCACCCCAACAATATCATCATCAAAGTCAACCCAACTGGGCGAAGCGAGCAACCAACCAACCAACCACCAAACACAGGCACACACAGACTCCGTGACTCCGTTGGCCGAACTTTAACTCCGACTTTTTGCCGTGTTCATTCAATTCAGATCTGCCGCCGTGCTCTCAATTCAAAGAGCACGAATCGGCTCGAGCACGAGCACGACTATACAAGTGAAAGGCAATCTCAGTATGTAGTCTAGACATTTATTATCATAATTTAATAAATAAATAATTTGTCTTCATTTTCAGATAATACCAATACACTATAACTTTAATTATTATTATAATTGGTGATTCTTTCTTCTGTATACGATTAAAGTCACGAGCACGTTCGCATTACTAATGCAATACAAATTTCGATTCAAACATGTTCGCGTTCGATGTTGGATCTCGTGTTCGAGCAACAACCACTGACTGACGCCCATTTCAAGTATGTGCGGTCAGTGCTGTAAAATCTTGGCATTGTGTCGCTAGCCAAAATGGCCGAAAAAGGCTAAGTAATCAGTATGAATATGGCTAAACTGTGTCATTAAATATATATTTCCAAGATGTTGTTATAAGTTTCAAATAAATGCATATGGTAAGTTTAAGACATTAAGGCATTAATATAACTAGTTCGTTGAGCATTTAAAAATGCCCAACCATTATTTTAAATATAGAAAAAGTAATATAAAACCATTTTGCATAAATTACATAATAAATACATACATAATAAAAAAAACATAATTATTTCACCTCACAAGGAGTTAGAAAATTGTTAATAAAAACATAAAGTTTCCAATAGATATTTTATAGCTAAAATTTAGCCATTTTCTAGCTGAAGCAGCTGCGAGTTTAGCAGCCCTTTACTCTGCTTCTCTGTGCTGTTCAGCGCGCGAGTTGTGTGTTTGTGTGTGTATTTGTGTGTTATCTCGCAGCCTGGTTCTGGTTCAGTTTTCGTTTTCCGTTAGTGCAGCATTTATCCTCGACGAAGTTGGTTGGTTTTAACTTCGCCCTCTGCCATTTTCGCATTCGCAGTCGCCGCTATTGCCGTCGCCGTCGTTTGTCGCCTAGCCGCTGGTGTTGTTATTTTTTTGTGTGTGTTGTTTTTTCGCTGCCGCTCTGCTGGCTGCTCCTCTTGAGTTGTGTTTTGTGTGTGTGCACGTTTTATTTATTGTTGTCGTGTGTTGTTTGTTTGTGCTTTTTGTTATGGTGCCCACTGCCAACTTACCTGATATCCCACAAATATAACTCACAAACAAGGTGCGCACAAACTGGACTCAGTTCTTCATGTTGCTGTTGTTGTTCTCCTTTCTTAACAAACAAACTAACCAATAACTAAATCATAAACAAACAAAACGAATAAAAAGCTAAGCGCTTCTGACAGTTTTTCTCTCGCTCTTTTGTTTTCGGCGTGTATCAAGCTCAGCATGTGCGAGCTAAAGCTTTTCGATTTAGTTCAGTTATTGTTATTGTTGTTGTTGTTGCCGCAGTAGGTAGTCCCCAAATCACACACGCACACACACCCAAGAACAACAAACAACAAAAACAGCAAAACAAACAACAGAAATACAATACACTCAATAAAACGCGCTGAGTGCGCTGCTTCACTAAATGCAGCCGACGTCAGCGTTGACGTCGGTGTCGTCACAGCCGTCGCGAATTATGGACCTAACCAAACAGCAACAACAGCAATAACAACAAAAGCAGCACTTGATACAAAAATAAACAAACAAAATCAATCAATTAATCAATCTGTGAAACACGCCCCAGGCGTACGTTTACGTTAACGTCTACGCCCACGCTTCCCGGACACGCCCACAGCCAGAACGCCCACGCGCACTTCAAACTGCAAGCAAAAGAAGAAGAATAACAAGACAAACCATAAGAAGCAGACGAAGAAGAAGAATGTTTCAGTCAATTGCACTAGTTCTACTCCTAGCAGTGGCCCAGTCACCGAAGGATACGAATGCGGACACAGATGCAGCACCAGCAGTATCGGCAGTATCAGCATCACCAGCAGCAACAACGCTATTCGGCAGCAAGCAGTTAACCAGATGCCGCCAAAGCTGCTATCAGCAGGTAAGCCCCGCTCAGGCCACTAAAGATAAGAGCTGCACTTGATGGACACTTGTATACAACAACAAGCGAGAGCTGACTCTCTCTCTCTATCTCGCTCTGAGCCTAACTTCAAGGTTAGAGCTGTGCATCCAAGAAAAAGTTGTAGAGTTGCACTTTCTAGTTCAATTCAGTAGTTCATTTTTGTGTACTATGCGAACGCTCATAAGAATTCCATTATCGTTTAGTCGTAGAATAAACGAGTCCAGCTCAGTTCAGTTCAGTATAGATTAGTTCAGCTAAGTTATTCAATTAAATCGAGTTTTCATAATAATGCTATGCTGCTAATGTATATATTATTTTGACAAGGTTTGAAGAGTTGCTCAAACGAACTACTCGCTCGGAACGACTTGGTACAACTCTAAGTGTATAGTACGGTAATGACAATGGGCACAGCCGGAGCTACACACAAGACACCATAGGCAAATGGTCGGGCAAAGGGGAAGGGGAATGAGGTCCGGAATGGGCAACGGGAAAACGTTCTTTTATTTTTAATGTGGCTGCCAGCCTTTATCTGTTCGCTGACATCGCTGTCGCAGTCACCGTCGTTGTCGCCGTCGGGGCTTCTCAGGTAGCTGCTGCCACTGTCAGTTGACAATGTCAGCTGGGTGGTCCATGCCAGTCATAGCGCTGCTAATACAGATTAGGCAGTGCTGGGATGGAGAGGGATCAAGCATGTCTCCATTGGGTGTGTTTTCCAAAAAAAAATTACGACTGAAGGGATTGAGGATTGAGTCTACAAACTTATTCAATTAAATGACTATAAAGAGAAGCTAGAAGTTTTTGAAAGACATAAGCCAAACAATATCCATCCATTCGGAAGGCATCAATATTATCAGTAAAAAATCAACATTGAAGAACATTTTCAATGCTTGGAAAATAACGTGATTTCTACACTTAGATAGGGTAAACTGTTCCAAGCCATGCTCAATGAACTTAAGAGATTAATGCATAGTTCCAATCTGCAGTAAATTGTATCCTCCTAGTTAAGTCATATCTAGTAACTAGTGCTATAAATTAAAGGCTTTAGCTTGTTGCGCTAGTATTTGAAATGTTAAATCGCTATTTATCTTGGACCTAGCTAAGACATGAGATTGATTACTTAAAATATACATTTTTTGGGACACATAAGTCTATGTCAAAACTAATTTTAAATTTATGTGGCATGTCTTCATGGATTAGTGTTGTTGTCTAGATTACTGTTCCATCCAAATCTGATGCATTTTTTATTATATTTTTTTGCAGTTTTAATACGAAATTTGTCGTTATTTATAATTGAAAATGTTTCGCTTCGAATTGAAATTGATATATCATCTAAGCTGAGCTTATACAATTTAAAGTTGGTTTGTTAAAGCGATAACGAACATTTATTGGCGATTGTTTAAAATGCTTTCGAACGCACTTAAGCCCTATTTTTGCATTTGGAATCAAAAGTGGTGACTTTAATTCTTCCTTGAATTCATATTCGGGAATCAATGCCGTTTTTGCCTTACGAAAAACGTGGTTAAATTTTGTTCCGTGATCCATCTGGCGTCACAAATGCAATCCGTTGACTCTTAAGGGTTGTCCTATGCAATCAAAGGGATGCTGCTGCTCCTTCTCCTGCTGCTGTATGCACTGAGGCTAATTTCACGCCAGTCCGGATCTAATCCCTGGCACAGGGCAGCAGTACACGAACGTCGCTCAATCAGCGCCAAATTAACACCATAAAAGTTGGCAGCATCCAAAGACTTTGTTCCTTTGACTTTTTGGGTTGTTTAGGGCGGTTGGGGGTGCTTGTACGTGTATACAGTGTGTGTCTGTGTGTGTGAGTCGTAAGACATCGTCTCCGTCACCGTCTCCGTCGAATACGTAATTTTAGATGCGTATGCCCAGCACGTATTCTTTTGGCTGGTGGTGGAATCTGTTTCGACAGGGCTTCAATAATTGAGAAGCGCAGCATTTGGCGATTACGTGCCACTACTGTTCTCTGGCCACTGTCCATTTGGGCAATAGGCCATTGGCATTGGTTGCTGAGATGGCAGCTCATAAAACTGCTCAAAACTGACCTGGATGGGTAATTTATGTGGCCGGGTCTGTCTGGGTGTGAAGCGTTCTCCAATTCCGTGGGCAATTGCATATAAAAGTTGTTCTGCTGCCTGCGTTTAATTTATATGGGGAAACAACTATGCCAGGTAGGCCACAAGACATTTAACTAAATGTGTGGACAGGGGTAGGCGAAATGGAAGGGAAGTGAATATGTCGGGAATATGTTGACTGAACTGGACTCTGCCTGCTCAGCGTTTTTATTGGGCGTGTGCTGCGTTTGGTTTTCGTTGGCAACGAAAGATGGTCACGTGACTCACGATTTACGATCATTTTGCCGTGTATATGATAAATCTATTAAATAAATTCAATAAACAAAGCGATAAAACAAACATATATATATATATATATACATATGTATTTAACTCTAACATTCAATATTTTTAATTTGCTTACAATAGCCTTACTTATTAATATATATGATGAATACATTATGTTAACAACATCAGGACGATTCATTGGAATACACTGGAATATATTCCAAATATAATTACAATAACAGTTTCAATTACGATACCGATAACTACAATGATAATGAGGCGATTTAGGTTGGGTCAATGAAATCACGCTGCCATCTCTAATTGATATTGCCTGGGCCATTCATTCACTCACTCACTCACTCACTCACTCACTCACACATTCATTCATCCATTCCTTCATTTGCCGCCTTATTGTTGTTACTTATCGCCCAAGTTGTTTCGCAAAGGCCAAAAATTCAATTGAGCGGAAAATATGTTGTCTTTGCGATTTTCCTTTTGGCATGCTCGTTTATCTGGCCGCCTTATTCTGTAATGATGACAAAGTGCCGCTGCTGCTTGTGCTGCTTGACGCTCGCCATCTCAGTCGCAGTCAGCGTGACAGTCGAAGTCAAAGTCGATGTTTCCCTCTTACTTCTTCCATCTTTCATTTCCCATCTCCGTCTCAGTTCGCATCAGCACATTCATTCATTTGTCTGCGTGCTCATTCATAAACGAAACGGACAACGGAGAAAGGACAAAGAAGGATGCTCGTTCGTCCAGCTGTCGTTGCTGCGTAACTAAAACGACAGTTGACAAAGGCTAAGCAGGCAGTCGCAGTCACAGTCATCCAGTTAGTCCACAGTTTCATCTCCTGTCGACAGCGTGAAAATTTCAATTCGCCATACAGCTTTGCGGTCATTTATTCAAACACAAGCACAAACACACACACATACATACATACATATATATATATATATATGTATATAGTAGCCCAGCTAGTCGTATATTTGTGGTCGTTTCTTTTTTTTACAGTCAGGCCTTTTATATTACAGTTACAAATTTGCGTCTATTGTTGATAATGACTGGGATGGGATTCTGAGCTGTGCTGGGATGCTTGTCGTTGTCGTCCTCGGTCGACGAGCGCTGTTGCCTGCGGTGCTGAGCCTGATTACTTTTTCTAGCTTACTTAAAATTCGATTAGGCCACGCCCACTAACTAACTTTTTTGCTTGCGACACGCTGTTTTTCTTTTTCCCACTCTTTAGCTCATCTCTCTCTCTCATTTTCTTCTATCTCTCACTGCTCTTCTTTTTTTCTTTTTGTTTGCAGTTTGCGAAGGATTGGCATTATTGCACGGATTTCGTTGATTGCAGAAATGTAAGTACATGCCTATGGCAAAGCGTCCCCCATTCCACTCCTCCCCACCCCTCTCCTCTTATTTAATAATGATGAGTAGAGAAGCGATAACAGCAGCCCGAATAGCCCTAAGCCATGGCTATCTAAACAGTCCAGCAACAGTTAATAATTGTTATTGCGACCCCACCACAACACAGCCTCACACTCCGTTAACCCATAAGCGTGCCACCAAATGAGAAATGTTTTCAAGCCACAGTGTGCCTCAAAAGAGTTTTTAATTTGATTGCCCCGTTTGTAACTGTAGCAGATCAGTGTTTAATGTATCAAGTTTATTTTGTTTAGGTATCAATTTATTAAATCTAGCGAGAAGAAAGTGCTTAACGTACTAATTCGGCTTACACTAAAGTTAACATACATTTTTTATTTAAATCACTTGATTTTCAAATAGTTTTTACTTTCTTGCAAAAGCACAATCACGAAGAAAAACAATAAATCAATTCAAATAAAGTTAACTGTCCAAAGTGGAGTTGTGCTTAAGCAGACACGATAAATGCAGCAGTAAGTACAGTTATTGAATTGATTGCTTTGTGAATGTTCATGTTCATGTTCGGTGTGCGTATTTTTAGGACGGTGTGCACCATAATGGGTTAAACGCTGTTGCTGTTGATTGCTGGGGGCAGCTGTCGAAATTGCGTTGCCAATTTGTGGCCGACAAGGTGGCGACTCTCTACACCAAGTTCTATGTACTCAGCGACACTTTAAGCAATGTATATATGTACATATGTATGCACATATGTATGTATGTATGTATTTATGTACGTATCTATGTTTGTACATATGTATATTGCTGATTGTATGCTGCCCTGTTGCACCTAACGTCACCCGACCGTCTCTTAACCCGTCCGTACATACCCCTCTGTTCAACACACAGTGCTGGCAAAACTGCCAAAGGCAATTTGCACCCTTTGAGTTGCGCGTTCATCATGCCCAGCGACAGGGCGCTTTGGTCCTCACCGACATCGGCTGGGATGAGCTGATTGCGAACGCATCTCGTCAATGTCTGATCACCTGGGAGGTCTCCGGCGGTGGGCTGATGGGCAACCTGCTAACAGACACCGCACGAGCCGAGCTATCACTCTGGCCGGATACGGTCTATAACATACAGGTCACCTGCAAGCACAAGGTAAGTAACCAAGTAACCCATACCTGCACCGTACACACACACACATGGATTGTTGTCCAAAAGAATATTGTCACACAGTCGTCCTTGTTATGTATTCTCCTTTGCAGCTAACGGGTCAGATGCGACGCTCATTGAAGCTCAACGTGGACACACATCAGCTGCTGTCCGTGGCAGCAAACAGTCTGCTGCCCCTATCCGTTTCTCAATCAGTTGCAGCGGCAACCGTTGCAACAACAACAAGCGCAACAACAAAAAGTACAGCAGCAACAAAAACATTGCAAAATGCTAAACCCACGGACCGAGTGTATATCATCAGTGCACTGCCCACGGCCAGTCAGCTGAGTGGCGTTGTCTATCCGGCATTTGGTGCGTTGGCCTTCTTCCTGGCACTGTTGGTCATGTTCCTGTTGATGCGTCCGCAACGCAAGCGGCCAACTGATGGCGATGCGGACACCGATTCTCTGCTAAGCGGACGTCGCTCCCGTCTTTCCATAGATAACTCCACGCTCCATGTGTAGGCGCTCCTCACAAAACTGGACGAAGGAGAGTAATGAGCACCGAGGAAAGCAAAGTGAACTAAATGAGAGAACTTGTAGTCGTATATGTCTGACTATGTGATATTCTGCACCCAAATTGTACATAACATACACACACATACACACGCACACACACACACACACACACACGAACACACTCACACACACACGTACACACTCACACACACACCAACACACACACAAACAAACATATATATCTACAACAACTACATGATATGCTTCTCCATATACATATGTCATTACATATGTATCTATCAAAAGCAAATATCTCACATCAAGTCAAAAAATAACAAAACAAAACAAAAGATGAAAAAAAAGTTCGCTCAAAACGTATCGTTTAAGTTTTACCTTTTTAGTATTTAGGCCAAACAACAACAGTCATAAATTTATATATATATATATATATATATAAATATATATATATACATTAACTATATATACATAAATTTACGCTACGTACACTATATATATACATATATCATAGTTATATATACATACATATATTGCATATACTATATACAGATGCAATTATTTAGACATAATCTAGTGGCTTTGGCCAACCAACTACATACACCAAACTAAATGCAACAAATTGCTACAAATTTTTATGCAACATACAATTTTTTTTCTCGTCGCGTCGCTTTTTCAAAACTTAAAAAAAAAAACAAAAAAAAAACCAACAAACTAACAAATCTTAAAGATCGCATGTCGTTTTCAATTCGTCGTCTAAATATTTATATATATATACATATATATATGTATATGAACAACAAAAAACAAGAAATTTAAAATCAAAACTAAATATTTTTAAAATTTTTAAAATATTTTTACCTAGCTAAAATGCATTAACAAAAAACGAATCAAAAACAAGCAAACCTAAATTTCTTATGTGTAATGGAAAAAGGTACTTGAGCATCTTGACAACAAACAAACAAAAAGAAAAAAAAAGAAAAAAGTTAAAAGTTAAAAAAGCTTCGCTACGCAAAATGCCTGTAAATATTTAAGCGTCATTGAAATAATTTATTTAATTGTTTATTGTAATTTTTTTCACTCTTTTTTTTTTGTTAAATCTATATAGATACATACATACATATGCATTTACATATATATATATATATATTGTCTTATCAAGCTCTTTTCCTGGTCAAAGTATCCTATACAGTTTAAGTGGCAGAAGAGGCTAAGAAATCAACTGGATCCATATTAAACATAATCTGTTTTATCTGTTTGTCTGATATATACATACTTACATGCATACATATACATACACACATCTATATCTATATGATAATCAGCTACAAGTCTGTAGTAATATATTACCTAAGACTAGCAATTTAATGCTTTTAAAAATCGGACCAACTTCAAGTTGATGTTTTTTTTTGCCTTGCTATGTTCTTTGTGTTAAGATTATTATATATATATATAAATATATATATATATAGTTTTTTTTTCGTGACTGACATACATACAATGCAACACATAAATATATATATATATTGTTCAAATATAATTCCCAGATAGGCTGCCAAATTGAAATTGAACTCAGTCTTAATACGCTGAACCATAGCTGTAGATAGATATTACAATAGAGTGCGGCATATAGACTAAACGAACTAGATAACAAAAACTATAAACACAACACAAACACACACACACACATACACACACACACACACACACACACACACACATTCACACACACACATATGCAAATACTAACATTCATAGAAACATGTGTAGCAAAAAGTAGTTAGAAGAAAACAAAAATTAATAATAATAAAAAAAAAACTCTTTCGTTGAGTCTGATGCTAAGTTTAATAATAGCTTGTCAATAAACATATACAATGCATACAAATCAACTAAATAACCGGAAAAGAGCATACAAGATTCGGTGCACACCGAAATTACTAACTAAAATTTATAAGAATATTTGTAAAAATCTTTCTTGTCTCTTGTCTCAATATTGTAATTATTATAATTAATTAATTAATTACTTTATAATGATTTCAGTTTAATTTTTTTTTTTTTGTTTTAGATGCAATGTGTTAAGAAAAAACTTTATCATTTACTATTATTTTGATTCTATTGTGTAAATATAATTTAAATTGTTATTCTGCAGCATTTGGGATTTTAGACGTATTTGTTTTGGGTTGGCATGGGAATATATTTGTATATATATATTTATTATATATATATATATATGCATATATGCTTTTCATGGCGCAGGTTGTCCAACTAGTAAACTCATCGATTTTTTTGCGGTGTGCCATGGATGTTGATAAAAACAAAATGGATAACCACTTACCATATAAATTGGAGCTGAAAAATATGCCAACGATAAAAAAAGAAGCAGAGGAGCAGCTTTTATTTGGGGTGTGTATGTGTGTGTGTGTGTGTGTCCCTTATCCAATTGGTTTGGTTTCTCCCCCTGCGTTACCTACTTATAGAGCTGGGATTCGACAATGCCACCGCCCCACTTATTGTGTTGCAGCACAATTTACATTTACATACTTTTATGCATTTATGTACATATTTGTGTGAGTGCTTTTTTTTGAAATATTTTCACTATTCTCTTGAGAATGAATAATTTAGCTCTTAACCCAACTTAACCCAACTTTCTTGGAGCACCATCATCAGCTCTTTCGTCATAAATTCAACATTGATGCGTTGTCTTTAATTAGACCATAATAGTTTTTTAATGGATGTTGATCTCCGCAGCGCAGTTTGACAGTTTCGGATGCATAAATGGATTTCTATTTATTCAAGCAGCAAACAGATTTGTACAGATTTCTGTATATATGTTGTTTGTGTGTCTATATTGTCTTATGGTTACCATGTCGGCATTCTATTCACAAAAGCTGCACAAACATTTCAAAATTCCCGAAGTATTATAGCTCTTCTTTGTCGTTGTCTTCTTGTTAAATCTCGACGCAATTACATGATTTGTTTAACAATGTAACACTTTTATTTTTATCTTAAGATGCCGTTACCACACAGCCTCAACATTGTTACATATTTTACCCACTTGAGGATTTGTTTTGAATTTCAATACAAAGAAAGCACAAGGAAAGTCAACAGCAACAAAAACAACAAAAAATAGATACCAACCATGTTGGGTGGGTGGGAGGTTTAAGGTATGAAAACATGGCACCAAGCAGAATCTCAAGTTGCATTATCTCAAGTTCCATTTTGAGTTAACCAAGGGGTTGGCTTCACCTACAAGGTCGTTTGGGGTCGCTCGCTATCTCTGTCTCTCTCTCGGTACATCTCTCTTTCTCTTTTCTATCTTGCTGGTGCTGCGACGTTGACTATGAAGCACTTGGCTGGCATTTGTTAGTCGCTTTGGCTGGCTGGGCACTTGGGTTTCAACTTTGCTCGTCATTCTACTCGTTGTTCTCAAGCACTTTTTATAAACCAAATTAAATTTATATCGTCCCCTCTGCATCTCTGGGCACCTAGATCTCACCCATACAAATACCCATACTCATTCACATTCCCATACCCATTTTCATTTCCATTCCCATGCTCTCAACGCTGTCAACTGCCAATTAGCTGAGCATTTTTCAACATTTTAAATTGTATCGCCGAGTGCGTGGCCCCATCTCTCCGATCTGCTCTCGGGGGCAACACTTGAGTGAGTCGTCTTATGCGACACCCATCTCCTTTCCCTTCCTGCCACCAACTTCTCCCTCAATGGCTTTAGAATTTACTCTGCTGATGTTTGTTCTCGATGTTGTTGTTGTTTTTGTTGCCGCTGTCAGCTGTGCAGCGCGTGCTTCATTTATCAAAAAGCAATTACAATGTTATGGGCAATTCGATGCCTGATGCTTGGATTTTTCATGCCCTATGGGCTCTTCTACCACACTCCATTTTTTTTTATCAACATCCAAAAAACAACCAAAAAAAACATCACCTGCTAAAACAAAAGAAGAAAAACAACAACATCAAAAAAGCACACCCAAAAACTCAATTTGATTTCGTTTTGTTTGCATTGAGCTGTTGTTTTTTATTTATGTTATTTTTTTTTTTTGTTTCTTACAAAATAAATGATGATATCAATATATAAAGTCATATAATATAAAAATTAAAAAAAAAAAAATTCAACTTGAAGAAAAAAAACCGAAAAGCATATAGAGCGTACCTACAAACATATTGTATTACAACATTAACAAACAAAACAAATTATTAACTTTAAGTAGACAAAACGGCAAGAGAACAAAATGCAGAAAAGGCAACAGAAAATAATAAAATTAGACAACAAAACTCAAAACAAGCAAACTTTTACAAAACACTAGTTGTGAGGGGGGCTAAGGAAACGGTGGAGAAGGGGCGCCAGCTAGAAACAGCAGCAGCAGTAGCACTGGAACAGTAGCAAGAACAAGCACAAGAAGACAAAAAGCGAGCATGTGTTTGTGCCATAAAAGGTTTCTCATTACAATTTTTTGGCCAAGGGTCGCATCGTTGCACAAAATTACTTTTTTTCTTCTAGGTTTTGTTTTGTAGATGCTTGAACAGCGTTGCTCTCTCAACGCCAACGGCTATGATATTGGGTAGAAAGGAGGAGGCGGCAGCAGTAGGTGTATTTGGCTCCCTGAAGTGCTAGGGCGGGGCGGAGTTGGAAACAGGCAGCCGCCCAAAGGGCGATTGATATACAAAACACAGCCGCGCTGCCATAGATACAGATACACACACACACATATATACATTTATACATAAATATGTATTGTATGTAGTACACACACAGAGATGCTTATGCTGTTTATAGCTCTGTCACAAACAAACAAATACACATATACACACACACACACACACACACACTCGCAGACTGAAAGACAGACAGACAAAATGAAAGACAGAGTTGTAGCTGGGTCGGTTGCACGTGACATGGCCAAACATGTTCGAAGGCTGCGAAGTCAGCGTTTGGTTCGATGCAAAGGATAAAACGTATCCATATCTCAATAGCTTTGCAGTGCGTCGGCGCCTCGCCCCGCCTCGCTCACAAAGGGCAGGAAACAGGCGGCGACGGCAACAGCAACAGCAACAAAAGGCTCAACATGGGGTAGCCTTTGCCTTTGCCTTTGCCTTTTGCCGTGCTCTTGATGATGAAGCTGCCTGCTGCTGACTGCCTACTGCCGGCTGCTGGCTGCTCTTAGCGTGGCACAATTCGCGAACGCGGCGCTCACATTTAACCTTTCCAAAGGTTACATGCAGAGAATGCGCGAGAGCTAAAGACGACGACGACGACGACGACGTCAACAACGACAAAGACGAGGTTAGCTGACGACAGCTGGCGTGTCTTTAAGGCGCTCGCTCTGGAAGCTTTTGCCTCGTCACAGCTGTCTCGGCAGATATGGAGATGATGATGAGCTGATACTCGACTAGGTTGGCTGGCTCTCCCGGCTCTTGTGTGCTGCCATTGCAATTGACAGCTGTGACGGGCGGTAACATGTTGATACGGGGCACAGAAACAGCAGCAACAGCAGCAGCAGCAGCAGCAGCAGCAGGAGCAGCATAAGCACCACCAGCATCAGCATTGTATTCTCAGAGATTTCATCTAATTCGCTTTGCGTTACACTTGATTTTCAGGCTTGTCTTATTAAAAGACAATCAGATTGGGCTTTGGTATATGAAGGGCATGTGTCATTGTTAATCTGCCTTAAGCGTTTGCCAAGCAGCAGCAGAGGCAGCAGAGGCAGCAGCAGCAGCAGCAGCAGCAGCTTTCAATTGGCAGTCCCCTTAAGCTCTGATGACTGATTTTTAAATAGCACTCGTTATGTACATATATAATTATACATATGTATATATATAAATATATATCACTGCATTCCGAACTGACAATCAATCACAGAGCGGATTTAACATTTAATTTATAGTAAGTATATACATACGTTTGTAGGTAAGTAAATAAATCTGTAGTTAAGAGCTCAGTAGACTTACATACAAAACTTTAAACTCTGCCGCTGAGCTGCTGCCACTTTGAAGTTGTCGAACCAGTTACGAAAAACTTTTATTTTGTACGCCTCTTTTATTATCTGCCTAAAGCAATTATTATAATACGATATATATATATATATCAAGAGCATATTGGCTGTGTATATATTGTCTGTATGAACGCTACTTTTTTTTTTTGGCATCCTTTAAGCAAGAAGCTTGATACTTAAATATGTTCCATCCACATATGTTCAAAATCCACTTGAAGGCTGGGAAACCGATACAATTTTTATTTTCAAATCAAGATATCAACATATCTTCCACAATTTATAGCTACAGTTTCCAAAATTGGCTACGCCCACCTCCTAAATATCTATATCGGAAATCTGAATTGTCTACCTTCTACAGTTTTTTAGCAAAGCAATTTTAAAGCAATTTAATTTGGAAGGTACAACTGCATTTAAGTATCAAAAAAACTATTGTATTGCCACGCCCACACCTGCCACCATAATTGCCAAAGGCGTTATATCTATAAGTATAAGTCGATTAAATCGCATATTTTCAACAATTATAAAGATGGAGTCTGTAAACTTGGATGGTAACTTGCTGGTAACGTCGCTTAAAGATCCTAAAAATGTGATATAAATTTATCATTTGTAACAATTTGTGAGCTGACGTCACAAAATTTTCTGTAAAAAAGTGCTACTTCCATATACAGTTGCCAAAATTTGGAAGTATAATGACAACCTCCTGAGAATTCAACAAATCATATATTTCCCGGAATTTTAGAGGTAAACTTGGAAGTTAGATTACTTGGAAACTTCATTTCCGTCAAAAACAAAGTCAAACTTGGAGAAACCTCCTTTAAAGATCGAAATTTATTGGCTACACCTAACCTGTGCTCTGACTCCTGTTATCTGGTTACTTATTGGTAACAGAGTATAATGCAGCCATTTACGCCCGACTGCAACGTTATCTATTTAATTTAATAAATAAAAATATATATATTTCCTATATGTTTTTAATATGTGTTATTTTGTGTATCAGCCTATTTAATTTTTAATTTCAACATTTTATAATGTGCTTTTTTTCAAAATAATTATTTCTTGGACTTATATTTAAATGACTTGGTGTGTCAAAAGGACCAACTCAATCGTTCACGGGAACTGAAAACACATACCAGCAATATCCACAAAAGCTTGCTATGATATATAAGATAGATCCAAATTGAATAAAGATATTTATTTCGATATGTATTCCAGTAAACTTTGATTTGAGAAACAGAGAGATATATCGTTTACACAGAATATTTAAATATAAGAAAATTTAAAGATACAAAATCGCCATGGAGAATATAAACAAAGCCAAGAAAGCGAAATGCAATATGTATTCCACTTATTGGTTGTGACCGGAAGTAGATATTTAACTGCCAGCCAGCTGAGCTTTTTGATGCGTGGTGAGGTAGTTCAAAGTATCATTGTCGAAGTGGCTCCCGATGAGCCTGTACCGCAGAGACTGAGATGGATATTGCTGGTACGAAGAACCATGATAAGCACAATTTCCAAAATCCATTATTATTATTCAAAAACACTTAACACTCACGTAAGAGTAAGAGCCATATATTATTTTGATAAAACATAATGTTGGTGTTTATTTCAGCTCAAAGGTTTGATGAATACAAAAAAAAAAAAATATATATATATATAAGATATTGTACAATATGTTAATCTTGATTTTATATTAAATATTATTAGTTGTTGTTTTTATTTTATTTTAATTTTTTTCTCATTCTGATGCTTGACATATTTATATTTGTTGTATAATCATACATACATAATAATAGTACATAAATGTTGCTCTCTTTTTACCCCCCAAAATATTAAATATAATTCGCATTGACGCATTACGCAACTAAAAATTACCAGTTATCAATTGCATAGTTTTTGTTGTGTTTGCTTCTTTAGTCATATTATTTGTTTTATTAATAAAATATATATGTATACATATATATATATATATATTCATTATAATTATCTAGTTTTCCACAGTGCTATCTGCAGTTGCAGTTTTTTATTTGCTGTTGCAGTTGTATCTGTAGAATCGCTTTTAAGTACGTGCGCACAGGAAATAACAGTTAATCGGGTGATGGGTTGTGGAAATGTAGGACACTCGGTGTGCTGAGCTTATGTGCCGGCTTCGAACTCTGCGCTTCTGTTTATCGTCTGTATGCGTGTGTCTGTGTCTGTCTGTCTAACGTCCATCGTCGGCAATTGTGACGTCACAGCACAACATAGCTCAATTCTGAATTGTGCCTGCACTGCTGCAAATTCACACGGCCCGCGCGCCAGCGCTTGAAGCCCTTATTGATTTTATATTTATAAAAAAAAAAAAGATTTAATACATACAACATACAAACATACATGCGTATAACAAATAAAGTTTCATTTATGTAATAATATCTATGCGCCCTAACTGCAATCTAAGTCGATATACGTACGTAAGTCAAACGATCGATAGAAATTACCAATAAGCAGCTGCTTTCAGGAAATGCTAGGCTTGAATAAATGCTCTGCGCTTTTTACTATACACAATTTGTCACATTTCAGTTGCGTGTTTGAGTTTGTTTGTTTGTTTGTCAGGAAAATACAATAAAATACATTAGCTGTTATTGTTAATTGTTGCAATTTTACAATTTAGAGCAGTGGCTATATA
Source organism: Drosophila fungiperda (assembly GCA_035042345.1). Taxonomy (NCBI): domain Eukaryota; kingdom Metazoa; phylum Arthropoda; class Insecta; order Diptera; family Drosophilidae; genus Drosophila; species Drosophila fungiperda. Next base: position 34,915 of record JAWNLM010000137.1, on the reverse strand, counting down.
AGGTAGCTTGACGATTTTAAATGACTTTATTGTCTTACATTAAAACTGAATGTTGTCTTTTACACAAAAACGATTATACGCACAAAAAGGCAAATAGTAATAATAATAATAAAATTAACAAGAGTAATAGCAATCAATTGCATACACGCACGCGGACACTAAACAAAGATGTTTTGACAAAAAAAAAAACACCATTGGGAAATTAAATACACATATATACTATATAAATTATAAATAATGCTTTGTGTATTTTTATAGCAACTGGTTACGAGCACACACATCCACCAGACGCCACGACAGTCTGGCAACGATATGCGATGCTGCTGTTGCCCAATTCTTTATTCACGGCACACTCACTCTGCTGGCGTCCTTCTATATGAGTGAATGTCTGTAAATGTGTGTGTGTTAACTTATTTTACAATATATGTGTGTGTGCCTAACACTGTTTTTAGCTGTGCTCCGTATGTTTGTATGTATGCTTGGGAGTGTGTGTGTGTTGGGAGTGTGTGTGCGGGATTGGGTGTCTTTAGACTTTAGGCAACGCTTGCTTCAAATACACACATTTATTCGTTCGATGGCTGCTGTTCTGGGAAGCCGCTAACCTCCGTCTGCTCCACCAGCTGCTGACCATCGAGCGTGTATTGAATACGCAGACGCATGCGCAGCACAGCCTGTTATCCCGAGAGAGAGAAAGATGAACGTTCAGTTTTAATCACAAATTTCATATTGCTTATCAAAAACTTACATTGGATGTGGCCACAACCCGCATTTCCTGTGTGATGACGCCACCTGGAGGCAGCACAGAGTCCGACGGCGTCAGCATTTGCAGTTTAAAACTCTTCTGCACCGCCGCCTGTAAGGCCAAAACAAGTCAAAAATACAGATCAGCCCCAAATTACAAATCTATAACAGTATAAACAACAATAACAAGAATTAGACGCACCTGCAGCACATATTGTTCCAATGTATTGTCTGAGCTATTTGTAGTTGTAATGCAAATCTTCATACAGTCACTGCCCGGCACCGGCAACAACTGCACCACCAGTCCATTCTTGTCCAGGGCCGTCAATTTGGCAAGCTGCAGAGGCTGCGCAAGTATTAATTGAATCAATTGATCAGTATTCGAAAGTTTCTATTGTTTATACGCATACGCACCACTGTCACATTGTTGGACACTGTTGTCGGATTTAGTTCACCCAGTAGGCTGCTGCTGTTAACATCGCCGCCAATGGGTGGCACAGCAGCGTTTGACGGCGCACCACCAACGCCAGCGTTCAGGGCACCAATCATGCTCGCCAGATCGTTGCCGTTAGTGGGTATGCTGCTGGGTTGCATAGAGTTCAAGCCTCCAAAACCGCTCAGATCGAGGCCACCGAGCATAGTGTTCATGTTGGCGGTACTGTTATGATCAGCTGCTAGATTAACGCCCATGACGGATGTCGTTGATGCCGCCGAAATGTCCAGATCGAGCAAATCGAGCAGATCCTGATTATTGGACACCGTTGCATTGGACGTAACATCATTGTTGGCGTTGCGTGTGTTCTTTTTATGCACCGCATTCGACAGATCTGTGGCCATGGCCAAATCGCTGGCGCCCGCCGACAAATCTGTGCTGCCCAATAAGTCCAACAGAATATTCTATAAGGTGAAGGAAAAACTGAAGTTAGATCCCTGCATGCCAGAATAATGCCAAATGCACTCACCGTATTGTCGCCCATTGTATTCATATTGCTTTCGATTAAGGGATGCGTACCACTGCCGCCTAACTCGATGCCATTCTCAATGACATCCGGACTGTTGTCATCGAAGGAGCCGCCGCTTTCGCCATTCTGCGAACTGATGCGACTAATCTGCATAGCTGGCATCTTCTCCAGGAGTGGCGGACGCAAATGCTTGTAATTTCCGAATAGTTGCGTAAACTCAACGCCGCGCTGCTGCAGATCCACATTCAGATGGCTGCCAAACGAGGTAATCAAAGCCTGGATCTCTCTGCAATCAAAAAACACATAGCGATCAAAACACTGTACACTGCTGAACAAATTGAGAACGCCTTTGACGACATCACTTACTCTACGCACTGCTGCAGGCGCGTACTCAGTTTGGCCAGGGAGATGAGCGCATATTGCTTGCTTGTGGTGGACACTTGAGCAGAGGTTAAAAACTTATGATACACAGCGATCAGATCGCTCTCCGTCGGACGCTCAAACTCTGCAAAAAGTAAAAAAAAAAAAATATGATTAACTTTTACTTTTAGAAGATATTCTTAGTTTATCTAACAGACGACTCCATTTAAAATGTGTATGTCTCTAAATTTCTCATGCATATATTAATAATACTGTGCACATGGTTGGCACAGGAAAATATCGATCAAAAATATCATCATTTCTTAACTCACCATCCTCGTTAACGCCGTACATAAAGAGATCGCCGTACTCGCCTATGGCCCAGACGGCGACCTGCAGCAGTGGTTGTTTGTCCTCACAGTGATTGGCCACCTGAAGCGATTCCCAGAATCGATTCGTGATATACGTTTGCTCCGGCACTGGACTGCTGGACACCAGCTGTATGGTGGAGGAGACCACATCATCGCGCACATAATTGCCGGCCGCAATCAAAACGCTTAACTGCGTATCGAGATGCCAGCGCGAATTCGGCGAATAGCGCTCGGCGGCCAGTATCATGCCAGAGCTACATTGAGCCTTGAACTCGGCGTCGGCCTTCTCGAGGAACAGCAGCAGCTCCTTGGTCATTGTACGTATATTTTGTGCATTGATCAGCGCAAATGACAGCTCCATTGCTCGCCTTCGTATCGACACATCCGGATCCTTGAGGCACTCCAATATGGTGGTACGATGCCGCTGCACCGCCGACGTATCGGCGTGAACCGTTCGCAGCAGCGTGTTCAGCGCCACATATCGTATGTTCTTGTCCGAATTGAGTAGAAAACGTCCCAGGATGTTCACAGCCAAGACGCGCAGGCCGCCTTCCGAGCTGAAAATTTGTAAATGGTTAAGCAACACACAGAGATTAATTGGTTAACTTTATGGCTACTGTTAATCCCAAAGATAGGGATGTTTAAAAATGTTTGGCACATACCGTATATCCATAATGGATAACACCGTCTCATAGAGAATGGTGTTGCCAACATTCTTGCTGGTCTCCGTATTGGTGGCCACCTGCGCCAATATATCGTTCATTGCCTCCGAGGCATCCGGATCGTTATGACCGAGAATGCGTAACAAGCGCAGGATTTTCACCTGCAGGAACGGATCACTGACGCCGCTGACATCGTGCTCGGGCGAGTAGCCGCCCAAGATAAGGCTTTTTAAGATGCGCACCAGATTCGGCACGATCTAAAGGCAAAAGGAGGTAGACGTATAACGTGAGTTTAGTGCAAGAACATATACGTATAAGTATGCGTGTGTGTGACAGAGAGATAGAGAGAGAGGGAGAGATAAATGGAAAGAGAAAAGCAATAAAACGTGATTGTGTGGGGAAAACGAGTCGGCCGATTTAGCCGAGTTACGTGTTTGGTGCGTGTGCAAGAAAGAGTAGGAAGAAAGAAAGTGGAAAGTGTAGCAAAAATGTAACTAAACTAAACTAAACTAAGAAAAGCCAAAATATTGGTTGTCTTTAAGATTGGCACAACCAGAAAAGCTACACAGAGTAAGTTTTTTTTTTAAATTGTCTTTCTTTGGTTTTTTTTTTGTTTGCTTTAAACCTAACAGAGTGTAAAAACAATACCAAAGTGTGTATAGGAAAATTGGTTACAAAAACAAAGAGTGACAAGAACAGGAACAAGAACAATTAGATAATCAACAGTAATAGTTTTTTTTAATTCTAAGTTAAGGCACAGATCACAATCATACCTCTCGATTTCCGCTATCCTGGCAAGCAAATTACAACAAATTTCATTTTGTTTTTGCGCGGTATTCGATCAAAAACAAACAAGCGTTAATTTGTAATTACAAAATGTTGTTAGGTGTCAAAAATAGTAAGTAGCAAAGCGTTAAGAACGATAACAAAACAAATTAGACAGATACGATTCCTTTCGCAGAAGGCGTTCAGAAAAAGCGTAAATCAGAAAAGGGCACAAAATCAAAAAATGGAAATATAATACAATATACACCAATATGGTCGCCCACATTTTTGAAAATGGGGGTGGTTTGGAGCGGGTCGCAAGCGATGCCTGTGAACCGTTGAAGGCCTTTTTTAAACTTTTTTATTTTGTTATGGAACAACGTTAGCTGATTTGAAGAGCCTATCTGCCTGTTAGCCTGATTGGCTGTCAGCTGTAAGTTAGTCAACAACTTACCTTTTTGAAATGCATCAACGTATCCGAACTGTTCTCGCACATTTCCGTAATGAGCGTTACCCCGGTAATAAGGATGCCTGCAAAAGCAAGTCCAGTAAATGTTAAGGTAAATTTAATAACAATATTTCACAAACACACACACACACTCACCGTGATTTTTCTCGCTGAGCAGCGAACGAGTTGCCGGCAAAAATATCTCCATCAATTCGGGCACGCGACGAATTACTCGAAATGCACAAAGTGTCGCCTTTTTGCGTATATACGTATTGGGCGATTTCATGAGGCGCTCCACCTCGCTGGCTAAATCACGGGCCATCTCTGGCGATGCAATGGCGCCCAGAGTGCACAGCGCCAATCCAACGACAAACTGAGTCGAGCTGTTCAAATCACTGCAAATCATAAGAACAACCAGAAATACTTGTTAAATAGTTCAGCTGAGTTTTAGCTATAGCTAAAATATAATTAGATTACAAAGTCATTCAGAGTATGATAACATAATCAAAAATAATTAATTAACTAATCACAATTAATTGCAAGCGCAATTTTGCTTGTTTTTCGCTTACTTTTTCAAACAATTTGTGATCAGCAAATGGACATCCTGGCGCTCATCCAGCAGCAGCATGGCACCCAGGTAGCCAATACGTTTATCTGTGAAACGCGTACTGGCCGTCAATTTGAGGCATTCGAGCTGGCCAAAGTGTGCCGGATAACCGAGCATGTGTATATACAGCAGCTTGGCAATATTCCGACAACTGCAAAAAAAATTAAAGCGGGTCAAAATTTTTGAGTCGTTTATCTAATGCAATTGTAATTAATGGCCCACTCACCGCCAGACGGAATCCTCTTCGCGGAATGTGCTGCGTATGTAGGCGCACTCTTTGTTAACCACGGCGCGCTCCTCGGCAGCGGTGCGGGCGGCGCGTATCTGCCGAATAAGATCACGCAGTCGTGTGGGCGTTGGCATTCTGACTGTGTGTGGGCGAACAACAAGAACAAGTCAGTCAGTTAGCAAAAAACCAAAGGTTTACTTACCTCTTTCGACGGCCTCTGTAAATGCCTGCCGTATGGTGGCCATATTGAAGGCAGGATTGAATCTGTTGAGCATAAAATTTGAATATTTAAAGACTGATCTGACCAACTGAGCAATATACGTATGTATCTATATATTTCTGCATGCATATTAATGCCAATTTGTACATTTGAAGTGGTCGCTCGAAAATTTGAATATATTGTTTCAGTTGTATTTTAATTGTCTGTGATTTTTACAAACACAATTAATATTAAATGTTGGAAATGCCAATATATTTTCAAATAAATAAAATGATAACGAAAATAAGCAATTTTGTCGCGAACATATAATAAATTTGATACTTTGATTTAGAGTATAATTCTAATTGTGGTAGTTGAAATTTTCGAGGGATCACTGTACATTAAAGACGCATACCCATGCTCGGAATTCATTGTGAGGCGATGCGGCTGCTGCTGTTGCTTCGGCGGATCTGAAGCACTTTAGTTGAGGCAAGCAGTCTTACTGCTGATCTACTCCTGTTGATGGTTATTTATCTTGCTCTGCTTCCTCTAAAACTTGCTAACCTATGCTTTAATGTTGAACTTCAATTGTGTTGCTGCTGCTCCTGTTGTTGTTGCTGTTTCTGTTGTTATTATTATTACAGTTGCGTTGGCGAGGTTGCAACGAAAAAAAAAATAAAAAATGCGATCTTCAGTTTTTCAACACTCGCAACCGTACTGCACAGAGCAATGACAACAACAAAAATTAGAAGAACAACAACAACAAGAACAATGACAGCCGGCCGCTATTTGAGCTGAGTGCAGCTTTTGATTTGCCTCACTCGTCGCACTCTTTTGCTCCCACTCTCCTACAGAGACACTTCACTCTATCTTGTAGTGCTCTCTTTGCAGAGCTGTTAGATTTAGCAGTCTGAATCGCACTTGATGTGTTATTATTATTCCTTACACAAATCCCACAATGCACTAACAATATCAGTAATCAACTTGATGCTGTTATGAAACGCTAACGCTACACAAAAATATATATATTTATATATATATATGGTTAGTAGCATCGTAAGCGTGTGTGTGTACGAATGCCGAGGCTTATACAAATATACTGCACACACGCACAGAAATACACATGATCTACTGTCGTCGCTCAATGCAAACAAAATGCTCTGTGCTCACAACACATTCGTATACATTGTAGTACCTTTGTAACTGGCATCAGTTACATATGTTCGCATTTAAATATATGTATATATGTGTGTATGCATTTATGTAGCTGGCAGTGCTGGCCAACGAAGCGCACAACGAACAAAAACTAAAGAAGGGAAAAACTAGGCTAGGTGTGTGGGGTGTTAATTAAGACGAAAAAAAATTGTAGAGGCTCACAGCAAATGCAAAACAGCTTGCGGATACTGGCGCTGCTTCTGCTACTGTTTCTCTGATAAAAATTAAATGATTAATTCAGTGTGAATAATGCGAAAATCGTATTAAAAGCGTGAGCCGAACCGTATAGACGATTAGCGCGCATTGGGATGACAGCGACCTACACTCACGCACACAAACAGAAAGAGAAACGGCAAAACTTATCAAAATCCAAATGAAATGAGGGCTAAATAATTCTAATTACATGCTTCTTAATACGTTACTCTATGCGAATGATAAACAATGCAGTCAAAGCTGCCACATAAAACGTTTACTACTGATTCAACTTTTGTTTAAAGGCTCAAAAGGCAGTCACAGTCACCAGTCATGGCTAAAACCAAAACAGCTGCCGTCATTGCTGACTCTTATCGATACGCGATATCGATATGGTCATGTATCGAAGGCATTGCTTGCGTTGCAAAAAACAAAGAAAAAAAATTCACACGAAATAAACGTATTTGTTGTTGCGTGTCTGCACTCTCCTTGAATTTTTGATTGAACACGTACTATTGTTGAAATAGCATATTACTTTCTGTTCTTTTTAATCGATGTGTTTTCATTGGAAAGCCCAAGTAGACACACACACACACAGCTACACTCACACACATAAGTACACGGAACGCACACAAGCACCCACTAAGTTAAGCGTATGCTCCTTTTTGGCCACAAGAAAAACTAAACATTAATTAATTGTGTGTTTGCCACAAACTGTCGGTTTTCTTTCTCCTTTGAACTCTTGATTGCACAAAACAACGTTTTAGACGTTTAATTCGTAGCCACCTGCCGCCTCCGACTTGCAATGCAAATTTTAACAACGCGACAAAAATGCTCGTAGAATGTTGATGATGAGCGCAACAGTAGTAGTAATAGCAGTTGTAACCAGCAGTGAGAGCGGGAGAGCGCTAGTATGCGGTTGACATTTCGTTTTGACATTGTTATCGGAGCATTCAGCTATCGATAACTTTGCCAGCCGATTCTGACGATGACAACGTATTTCGCGCAGAATGTGATTTAAAATAAGAATAGAAAATAGGAAACCAACCAGAAACGTCATCGTTTGCAACTTACCTGCGATTGTTCTCCGGTGGCAAAACGCTCCAATCCTGCTCATAATACGGATACATGATTCACGCCTCTATCCAATAATAAACAACAGTGGACACTAACTAACTCAATATATACTCCCCAACACGAACCCCGCACAGGTAATGATACTGGAATAATGATAAGCACTTACGCTGCCCCACATAGACAGGGAGCAGGCGAGCGAGCGTGCATACGTGTTATCTAATATTTAAGTTATTACGATTCCAATTTTCACTCATACACAAACACAATCAACTCAAACACGCCTCACTCTTTTTGTCTGCGATTTTTAGTTTAAACCAGCTTGGCTAACCATCATCATGATCACACAGTTGCGGTTTCCAGGTCGACGGCGGATTAACGGAACACCACACAGATACGCGCATATAATGAGCCACCCGCGCGATTGAAACTTTGACAATAGACTGAAAGTGTTGAAATTTTGAGTCCCTTTGACTCCATCGACGACTGCAGCAGAGAAACCCATGTACATATGAACAGCATGTGCACCTAGCGACGCAAAGTAGATATAGTTATCGTACTAGACACTCTCCCATGGCAGCCATGGTATACCATCATCGTTCGGTAAATACACACAAACTAACTTATCTGTGGGGAGTATGCCTGATAGCACTGATAGCACAAAATTCTAGCGTGAGAACGGTTTGTTATGGATAAGCAAAGTCGTCACCGGCTGTGCTGATAAGTGTCAATGCAAGTCCATACCAGGTAAATATTAATAGCCACCGCTCGCACTATTCATATGTAGTACATAAGGGTATTTGCACAAAAATGCTTAGCATATTATCACACTCGAAAAATAAAAAGGTTAAGCTCTTTTATCTTTAAGGGAAATATACTTAAATGTTTTTATTTTCACTTAATGACTGCTAATAAGAATACTATCTGTAAAACTGAGTTGAAATACTGCTGACATCTTTCTCGTTTCCTACAAGGGCAAACGTACATACCAGATGCAAACAAACTGGTGATGGTCACTTTTATGCTTAGTAAGGGAAAAATATTTTTCGTATCTATTGTTAAATCACATGTCATATTATGGTTTGCACAACTTCAGAAAATATTAAAATTAATTTAATTAAATGCTTGTTTTTAACAGATTTTCGACTTAGATTATATACAGATGAGAATCGCTTTACATTACGTAACATCCGTTATTGTTTGCTTATATCCTAACTACTTTCGATTTTTTCTGTTTACACTCATTTCTAAGTGAATGACTCCTATTTATGTGTGTATAAAATTAATGATAGCTGTTCTTCGTTAAAAAAGTGAGGGTTTTTGTATTCAACACATGCTTAACACTAAGGCCAACCTAATTTCTGGAAGCCAATATTATACAACGTTTTTACTATGTCCTATATTATATTCAGAAATCTTTCGTGGCATTTATTCAGCATGGCATCTTTGGCGTGCAGTTGCTCAATCATTTTCTCGGGGCGGGCGCACCAAAGAATGCCGCTTAATAGCCTCCACCAACCATTTGATGCCCTCGTCGACACCTTCACCAGTTAGAGCCGAGACTGGTATTGTGAGGCAATCGCGTCGTCCGATGAGGGCGCCAGCCTGGTGGAACACCGGTTTAATTTCGCGCACGCCCATCACATCGGGCAGATCCTGTTTGTTGGCCAGTATCAGAAGCGGCACCCCTGACAGTAGTTCATTTTTAATCATCTTATCTGCAAATTAACCAATAAGTTAGCAAATGTAAAACAAAAAAGGAGCTGAAATGACATTTTACCAAATATAAGTTTGGACTCATCCATGCGTTCGCGATCATTCGAGTCTATCACATATATGACGCCATGCGACTCCTGATAATATTTGTCCCACAAGGATTGCAGCTCCTGTTGACCACCCAAGTCCCAGAAATTCAGACGCACGCCCTGCACGTCGATGGTGCCAATGTTCAGACCCACTGTCGTTGTAATTTTTGCGGGGTTCAGACCCTTATAGTTCTTTGTGAATTTGGTTTTCGCCGCCTCCAGATACGTCTGCCAATAACAAATAAATTAGTAACAGCATTTGCAGACGTGTCGGGTCATGGCGCGTTGTGTTTTGTCTTGTCGGGCTTATGCATTATGCCGAAATCGCTTACCGTTTTGCCCGCATTGTCGAGACCCAGTATCACAACACAAAAATCATCTTTTTGTGTAAGATATTTGTAGAAGCCGTGCAACAATGTATACATTGTAATTATATTGCCCGGCTATGAAAACAATAAAAAAATGCTAATGTTGAATTACAATCAACAAACAGTTCCTATATACAAGAAACCAAAAAAAAAAAAACAATACTAGGGCTGTCGGCTTTAAGAATGCATTCAACATATGATGTAGACTATGATTTATGCATCTACGTCATAATGCGATGACTATTTGTGTTATAATTTGTCTAGCCATTCATAAGCGTTGTTTTATACTCCAACATTGTTTGCTTTACTCGAAAATGATTTGTTGACGCGGGGTAACTTTCTTGTTTATATATTTGTCCATCATGATTTTAATTTATATTAAATATATTGACTCACTTATCGATAGTAATATTAGGTGTAACCTTCTCATTACCATCACACATTTGCCGGTGGCTCCACAAAAATAAATAAATGTTTGCTGAGCAGTCTGGCAGCTTCACATAGAGTTGCCAGAGCGCATAGTTAAGCGGTTGATTTGAAAATCATTTTAAATGTCATGTATCAAAATTGTTGTAAAATAAAAGCTGCAGTTACAGAAAACCATTTGTAATTCCAGGTATGAGGTATTTAATATTTATATGCTTGTCGAAAACTATTTTATTTAAAACACCCCATTGTCAAGTAAAAATATATACTTATATATATATATATATATATATTTTATTAAGTAATTAATGAAAAATTGAAATTTTCTCGTCTTAAATATATAAAGTGACTTTGATTGGTATTGTTGCATTTCAATATATGTATATACATATATAATTATAAATATAAATATATCTATATATAGATTTTTTTAGCTTAATTAATTATAAAGATACACACATTTCACATTACAAATTGCACTTTTTTGCCGCCCACATGCACACGTGACAGGGGGCCTGACCATGCCAACTAAACTTCCCATATTTCTATATACATATGCATGTCCATACATATATTGTATATATTTAATATTAAAGCACTAACAAAAAAACAAAAAAAAATACGTCGCGAAAAAAAAGTTAAACAAATTACAAAAACATATGTGTGTGCATATGTATGTGCATGTATACAACTAGATGTGAGTGTGAAGCTACCAAATGCAAGAAAATTCTAATAATTGGTTTAGGCTTACAAAATAAAGTCGCAGCACACGATAAGTCAATAAACCGATCCAATCGACCAATGGGGAAATATATATTACAATAGATGCGCCTGCTCCTCTGCTCTCGGATCTGCTGAGTGGGGGGGCTGCCTCATATGGGTTGAATGCCTGTCGGTTTGCCTAGCTTTCAAAATCTCCTCTGTCCATCTGTCTATCTGGGCCTTGGTGATATTGTGGATTTTGTGGTTGGCCGCTGTAGCGCAGCCCCAGTTGGCGCAGACGTCACAATTGTGTTAACCTGTATTTGTGCGTGTGTGTGTGTGGATGTTTATTTTTGTGAATGGGTGCATGTAGTAATAAATAATTTGTGATGTGGATGTGTGTGTGTGTGCAAAAACCAAAAATATAGAAACAGATTACATATCGATGCGATCGGTTGCAGCTACATTGCGATTTACTTTGGAATTGCCATCGATGATCTCCACAGGCTCGGCCGGCACAAACGCCGAGAGACCCATTAGCCCAAAAATGTCCGGCGTATAGTTGCGCAGCTGTGCCAATGCCGGAGTGGGCGTGGCATCCGTCACTAGTTCACTAGTTGCTGCTGCGTTGCGCAGAATCCATATAAAAAAATTTACAAAATAAAAGTGCAATGTTAAAAAAAAATTGGTTTAATAAAGAAAAAATATTTATTTACATATTGAGTTTGTCCCTTTCTAAGGCAACGTATTTGTACAAAAAATGTATGCAGAGAGAGTTCTAAGTGAACAGTATCATTGGCCAGATCGATATCGTCGGATAAGTCTGACTTCTCTGACTATTCCCTATTCCCTTTTATTGTTTTCAATATTTAAGTGTTTTATTACTTTATAGGTAAAAAATAATTAAAAATCGATTTAAATTCATCTATATTTTCGGTTATGGAAAACTTTGACTTATTGCCATGTGAGAAGCACATATTCATCTGGCAGCTGTATGAACTTGTGATTCGATCCAGAGGTCTTGTGCAGAAGAAATGTGGATATATTACAAGATTAACCAACAACGAACAGACAGAACAGGCTATGTAAGCTTGTCAATTGATGCTGATGATATATATATATATATATATTCACTGGGTATATACATATTTTTAATTATATTTAATTAGCTTACCTGTCGCCGTGGCTGGCGCTGGTCGCATTCGCGGAAATCTGGGCGCAGGCGTTTGATAAACTGGCGACGGCACCGATGCTGCAGCAGATAGCTCGCCATGATGCTGCAGGTGATGCTGATGGCGTGGTTGTGGAGTGACAACATATACCTTCTCATTAGTCTGGGGCAGTATAGCCACCTTTGCCTGTTTCCACACCTCAATGGGTGCTGGCGTTGAGAATGTGCTGCGGACATAAAGCGGCGTCATTGGCGCCATCGTTGTCATAGTCGTTGTTGGCTGTGGCATGGTAGTGGTTGTTGGTATTGGTGTTGTACTGTGACGATGTTGTGAATCGTAGTAGTCAAGCAGAAGCAAACGATTATCGTCGACAGGCTGGTAGCGCTTCAGATGCAGTTGCTCCAAGTTGTTAATGGACGTGGACAGATCACCGCTGGCATTATTGACAGCGCTGACGCCAAGCTCAAATCCGCCACGTGTCGTCTTCGGCTGCCGCACGGATGGAGTGGATGAAGTTGGTGTCGCTGGCGTTGTGGTGGTCAGATATTCGCTGGGTATGTGCTTGGAACGGCCACGTATGGTGGGTGTGCTGGGACGATGCGACAAGGAGTTGTACTCCTGCTCTGTCCATCCATCGATGTTGTGCTGCAGCTTGGAGATGTCCACACCAAAGAAGGGCATCATGGGACGCCTCTTCGTCTCACGCTCTCGCTTGAGCAGCTCGCGCAGATTGGAGGCAAGTATTTTGGTTAAATATTTGGTGGTGCGCCGTGTATTTGGTGGCGGTGCCACTGTCGCTGTGCTAACCACCTTTGACTCTTGTTGCTCGTGTAGCTCCACATCGTTGTCCTGGTGATGCTGCTGTTGATACTGGTGTTCCTGCTGCTGCTGCTGCTGGGCGGGATGCAAGCGCCAGTTGGGTATTTGTGTCCATTTGGCTGGCTCGAAGGGTCGCGGCTTCTGTTTCGTCGTATATGGTATGATCACCTGCTGGGGTCCTGGTGGTGACATGCCAGCAAATTGTCCACTGGCATCAATGGCACCGTATGTGGATGTTGGCGTTGGCGCATGCGTCGGCTGCACCGGACGTATGTGGAGATCGGCGGGATCTCGGGTAAATGGACGTGCCCCGCTCTGCGCGTGATTAATGGGCGAATCGAGAAGACGTTTTGGTGTGTCCCGTTGCCGACCATCTCGCTTATGCGTGGCGACCATCAAGTGATTGTTCAGCTCAACGGCGGCGGCTGGTGTTGGTTGCTCCGTGGTATAGATTAGCTGATCGTACAGTGGCGTCACTGTGCTGGTTTCAGTGGGCAGCTCCTGATACTGTTCCGCATAGTACAAGTGCTGGTGCTCCTGATCCTGTTCCTGCTCATGATCCTGTTCGTGCTGTTGTTGCTGCTGTGAGGATGCAGCGGGATAGTTATCTGCTGGCGGAATCACTGTGGTCTGTGCCTCCAGGTGGCCCAGCTCGGTGAGGAGCTGCGAGGCAGGCAAATGCTGATGCACTAAACCACCGCTCAAATCGTCCAGTTGATAGCGCACAGTGCTAATGTCCAGCGGAGGCACTGGCTCCGATGGCTGATGCAGCTGTTGCTGCTGCTGTTGGAATTGATGATTTGTGGGCAGCGACGTTGCCACCGATGTCTGGTCGAGATCAATGGCATGCGACTGCCCATACGTAGCCGGATATTCTACGGAGGTAACAAAATCCGTCAACTGATGGCTCTGCACAATCTCAAAGCTGCTGCTGCTGCTGCTCTCACTTGGCTGAAATGGTCGGACGGATTGTGGTGCATTTGATGTTGTTGTTGGCACAATAGGCACCGGTCGCAGCTCCGAAAGGGCGCCAACATTTTCTGCGAGCGGTCGAAATGGTTGTGCCCTATAAAGAGGTGGCATCGCCACATGACTGAGTCCGGGCACCGGCGCCGCGATGGGCACAAATATGCTCTGTGGCGGAGCATGGAACTGCACAGCACGCTGGCGTTGCTGAGACGCCTGCCCCAGAGGCTGTTGCCAGGTTAAAATATGTTGCTGCTGATGTGGCAACTGTTGTTGCTGATGTGGCAACTGTTGTTGCTGATGTGACAACTGTTGTTGCTGATGTAACAACTGTTGTTGCTGCGGCTGCTGCTGCAGTTGCTGCTGCAGCTGCTGCTGTCCCATCATGGGTACCCAGGGATATTTGTTGCACAGGCCGCAGGGCTTGCCAGCGGCATCAAAGTGCTGCGCCGGCTTTGGATACGCATAGTTCAACGAACTGGCGGTCAGTTGCTGATCCCGCGGCAAGGATACAGCTGCAGTGGCACCGCCCAGGCCAAACCAACGTGCTACGCGTGTCATGAAACCACTATCTTGTGCCGCAGCCGGAGACGGAGCTAGAGCCGAGTAGCCAGCATGTGTGAGACGCTGCGCAACGGGCAGTAATACTGATGCTGGTGCTGCTCCCGGGGGTGCTGGTGGCGGCACCAAGTGATCAGCTGGCTGCGGTGATAGCGCCAGCGATGCTGCCGTCATCAGCAGCGTTGTCAGCGTCAAATAAAAAGTGGTCAACTGGCTCCTGTTTGCCTGCAACAAGACCAAAAACATAGTTAGTGAGTGAGAGTGAAAGAGAGCAAGCAAAAGTGAGAGTACACTGACAAAAAAAACAACAACACTGTTTAGACTACATGAGTCACTTTCAATTTGGCCTACTTAATTTACAACATTTCTATTACTTGATGTAAATTCTAAAAAATATATATTGAATATGCTGAAAAGTGATTTCCTTAATTGGACCAGGAAGATAAATTCGATCAATCGTAGTCATAAAATAACACATATTTCGCTCAGTGCATCTATGTCGGGGAATCGCAAATATGCTGGCTGCACTACATTTTCACATTTCACTTTTCGATCAATAAACCGAACGCCTCCGACTCGCATTGAGATGACAAGCATTAGTTTTTGGCCAAATTGGAGCAGGCCGTAACTGATTGGCATTATTGATCCGGTTACGCGACTAGACCCATTAAACGCCGTGCACCTGAGAGCCGGTTATGCGAGACCGTTTCACGGCCAAGGTCTGGACTGACTTGAGCTTGAGGCGCCACCGAATGTGATTGGGAGGGGTAGCCGACAATGTGGCAAACTGGTTGTCTGGTTTGTCAAAAAGCTCCGCAAAGCCCTAAAAATTATCTTTTGGAAAATTAGTATTATTTATTGGAATATTAAAATAACATATTTTTATGTTAATTCAAAGACGGAAAAAGCTTTACATATTTATATATTTATTTATCTTTTTTATATAAAATCTTCAAAATTAGCTGTTTTGTAGCTAAAACTGAATGATATTTGAGTGAAAATCAAATATAATCAATAAACTATTTTATTACATTTTCATTAATGCGTGAGATAAATTTGAAGTTTTGATTTGGGCTTCTTATTAGTTTATTTATAGCTATTTGCGCAAAACATTGATAACAGTATTTTTTAATTGTGCCGATAATTTTACTGAAAATGCCCAAAATTAAACAAAATTTAACCATTAATACCGATTATCTAATTGGAAGACATCTCATGTGATAACGCACCATTTCAATTGGAAACCTTCCCAAAAGTAATTATAAATAATTATAAATAATACGCTAAAGATAAAAAAGAGTTACCAAAACAATAATCAAAACGACATTTCCCAACTTTTATTTATTGAACCCACAATTGTAAGAATATTGCAAAACTCAAATATTTTCGAAGAAAAAAATTCGAGTCATTGCCAAATCTCTTCGCAACGGTTAATCACTTGTGGTCAAAACGATGTATGAGTGTGAAACAGTCAGTTGGCACTTAAAGAGGCTTTTTAAGATTATTTAATTAAATTAATCGAAATAACCATAATGTCAGAAAGATAACGACTGATATAACTCAGGCTGATCAAGTTAATCAATTAAATATTTGCGACTATGCACAGAAAAAATGAAAATCGACTGATTGAGAAATAATAATATTAACTACTTCCAAATTTAGGCAGTTTATATTTAATTCAAACTATTTCCCTGTGCCCAACCATATATATATATATATATATATATATACATCTATATAATATGTATGTGTGTGTGTGTCTATGGGTGTTTCCACTGAATTTTGGCTAAGTTGTTGCTTTCTCTGCACTTGCGGGGCGGGGTCGTGGCCCAAATTGTTAATTGGCCTAAACCAATTGCCAGCTACCGTCCGCCAGGTGGCGTCACAATTATCATCAAGTATCCAAGCAAATAATTTTTGTTGGCAATGCTTTTGCTTTTACTATTGCCATTGCATTTACTTTTTCTTTCCACGAGACTGTGGCGACCACAATAAAAATAAAAAAAAAACAACTGCATGCGAGACCAACGACGAACCCACAAAAATGTTGAACTTCCTTCCATATGCGACTGAAAGTCAATTTGCCATTATTTATGGTTACTTTTAGCATTCGTCTCGCACATTGACATCCGAACCCCTCTCCTTCTGCCTCCCTGTCTCCCTGTCTCCATATCTGTAATCTTTCCTCTTTATGGTTTTTTATACACCCATTGAAAATGGGTAAAAAGGGTATAATTAATTTGTGCAAAAGATTATCTAATGTTCAGATGCGCCGTAAAAAGATGTTGGAGAACCAGTCTCCCAAAGCGAATACGATTAAAAATAATACTCAATTTACTCTGATATATAGAAAAGTATTTAATCGAAGAGCACTTTAACAATTCAAGAAAAAATAATTAAATATTAAGAGCAAAACGTTATTTATACGCGAATCAATGTGAATAGATACGATTCTATAAAGGAGCACAATTTCTCAAATCTGTATATATTATTTCATTCAAAAAGACTTTGATTTCATATATACTCATCGAAGTTATACGAAATTAGTTCTAAAAACCGCACTAACTTAGACAGAGAAAGATAGATTCCCATGATAATACAGTAGTTATAAATATGTTAATAATAAAACCAGCATTGGATAAGACTATATATATATATATTGCAATTATTGGATGCAAGCTCATTATGATGGCTCTAATTACACATTTATTCATACGTATTTATGCTTTGACTCAGTGTCAGCTTTGACCCACAGTTACTTTTGGAGCTGACAACTGAGCTAATTATGTGAATACGACAAGCCTCACATTCAGCTCAATATCAATGGCACTGGAAATGGGTAAGTAGCCAAAAAAAAAAAAGAGAAGAAAAACATAACAACTAACAATGGGCGTTGACTTTCTCATAATTATTTTTTAAGGATGAGGGGGGAGTGGGTGGGCAAGTCGCTCAACTCAACTCACACCTCTTCATGTGGGAGAGGGCAGAGACTCAACGTAATTCAATTAGAGGCTCTGCGACAAGATATCAAAACAAAAGCAGCGTCCAAATCCACGGGGGTTGTGAGGTTTATGGCCAAAATATTCACGCTGATGTTTTTGTTGTTTTGGTTGTTGTTGTTGTTGTTGTTGTCATTGGTAATAAATTGGGGTCAACGCAATTTCGAAAGAAAGTGAAATTCTGCAACAGCTGCCAGATTCAGCTACAGCTGATGGATGAAACTAGCCTTTCTCGCTCTCGCTCCCTCTCTGTCTCTCTCTCCCACGTATATCTCTTAGAAACCCGTTTCGTGTCGATAATAGAGGCAACTGCTGCTCAACTCCTTTGCATGGTACAACCTTGGCTTTGCACTTGAAAACGCCATAAGGTTTGACAACAGACCCCAGCGTGCAGACACACACACACACACACAAGTACACACATCAACAGATATGTTTTCATATAAAATTCAAAGTGCACGCGATCCAACAATGCGCCTGGGAATCTTTTAACGCCGGCAGCGATGCTGCATCAAACCGCAATTGTTGTCGACCCTTTATGTCTATAAAATAGACCCTATATGCCACACACAGAAAGAAAAAGAAAGAAAGAAAATCTGAATAGCATTTATAAAAGCAAAATTTGATATTGCTTCAAAAATAATATAAATATTATGGAATAGGTTGCAAATGCTAAGTTTGGTTTTGTTTGTTTGTTCTCAGATAAAGAGTGTTTTACTTGATTTTAGTTATATTTCACATAGAAAATCTCGGTTATTGACGGATTGAATTAAGTACGGAGATTCTTATTTATTTCTCTCAGTGTGCCGTGTGGCGTCTTCCTCGAGTCTGTGGAGGCAACGAAAAGTGAAATTGTCGATCAAAAATGTGAAAAGAGGCAATAACAAAAACTGTCACAAACATGAAAAGCACAGCATATACATACATGTGTATGAATATGCTTATATATATATATATATGTATATAACAACATTGGGTTTTTTTCAGGCAACAACAACTACAATTGCAATTTCAGTTGCAACAGCAGCAACATTCGCAATAATTCACAGTAGGCGCCGCACATATTTCTTTTGCTGAAAGAAATTAATTATGAAAATACTCATCGCATGGCCCATAAATATTGCTAGAAAAAAAGCTAGCAACGCCCATACGTTCAATGTTGCACGGCAACACAGTAGCAGCAACAGCAACAGCCACAGCAATAGCAACAACAACAATAACAAAAGCAATGGCTTTTTATTGTCATATGGAAGTGCAAATGATTATTAAGTTGGAAATCATGACCCAAAAAAAAGAAGCATTACAATTTATTAGGTTTCTGAACCAAACAGCAAAAAACAGAAATGCAAAAAATTCAAAATAAAATCAGAGAGAATGATTGCAGTAGGGCGTAACCAACTACGGAATACTCTTTTATTCATTTAATTGAATTTGGCAAAAAAAAAACCCATTTAATAATCATTCCTCTAAATTCCATGCTGAATTTTCAAAATTTATATTTTTTTTTTTTTAGAAATGAGATATAACTTTATGTTTCTCTTATTTTCTACTTATATTCCAAATATTCTGAGATTTATTCTTAAGTTTTTTGTTTAAATATAAACCTGTGCATATTTTATATTTGAGAAACATGCTGTTTTTAAACTAGTTATTTGCTTTGTTCGAAATACTATAACAATGACTTTCAATTTCAAAAATAATGAACTCTGATTTGACTACAATAATGGGAATTTCGAAGGCACGTCCATTAATTCGCGACTTTCATTTGATTTCGCAATGTTATATATATATATATATATACGAGTATTTTGGCTTAAATAGTACTACGTAAAGACTTTTTCATCTTAACGGGAAGCCTTTAAGCGAATATTTCTGTTCCATGCTGCAAATCATTTTGCAACCTGCGTCTAGACAACTTTTCCTAAATGACTTTGCGCAAAATGCCAAAAAAAAAAAATTATAATAGAAATAAGAAAACAGCTGAAAAAAAAACTTAAATAATGCCCCGGATTTTGGGGCATAGGCAAAAAGATCATGCGACAGAGCCCCTGGAATAATTACAAATCAATTAATACAATCTACATTTTTCAGATAATACAAACAGTTCGCTGACACAAATAAAACGTGGCTCCTCAAATCTGGTCAGCTTTTTCAGATACTGCCTCGTTGCTTGAACCGTCGAAAATGGATACCAACACAGATATCGACAATGCATATAGTATATAGAAATTTACTTGCTTCTTGATCACTACATAAACAGAAATAAGTATAAAAACTTCATGTATGAAATTCAGCTCTCAATTAAAATACATCAGTTTTTATATAATTACGTTTTAGTACGGATTTTGTGTTGAGCAAATAAAATAATAAATATATAATAAATAATAAAATAGAAATTACCTCAAAGACCACAAGCTGTCAAAATATTGTTAAGCCCAGAGTTTAATTTTCATATTCGAAATTGTAGATTTTCTCCAACAGCAGTAAAAAAATTCATGTCAATTAAACTGTTTAAACAAAATCACATTTTGGAGTCTTATAATTGTAATAATTGTAATTAATTAAGTGGCTGACAACCCAACAAACACCAATATGCCCAGCTCGAACTTTGCTTATTTTACAGCTGGCTCCAAGTGCTTGGATTAATTTATATTAAATTTTTGTGTGATATTTGAATAGACGTAGGAAAAAGAGTTACAACCTCGACCTGTCTATACAAATATTGTGCCCTTGCCACAAGCAGCCAACCCAAGCAACCACTCAAATGTGGCAAATTATAATGCTATATAATTTGATTAGTTGCGCTTGTCGCTTGTCTCTTCTTACAAAGCCAAATAACCAAAAAAAAAAAATTGAAGACATTTTGTGCAATTTCTTTTATATAAAGTAATTTGTGAGCAATGCGCTAATGTTGGACGGAGCACATTGCTAGCCGGCAATGCAATGCGGAATAATGTTTACGGGAGCAGCACAGCACCTGCAAAAATATGGAGGCAGTCTGAGTCTGATTCGGGGACCGCGATGGATCTGGAGAGGGGGAATGGAAAATAGAAAGAGACACAGATGCAGAAGCAGAGCCAACAATTGTGACAGCACGCGAGTAATTAACATACTTTTATTTCTTCTGTGATTTGTCGCGTAATCGCATTATAAACAAATTATTGTCTGCCTCTCATTTTGTTCCAACGATCGATCAGTTAGCGAACCATCAAAAAGGTGGCGCCATCTCAGAGCTGTCGTCGCTTTCGATGGTGATGGTGATGGTGATGGTGATGTCAATGTAATCCAGCGATTCGTATTGTCTTTGCATAATGTTTGCATCAATCGATGCTATTGTCAATCCAGCTCCACTCAGCTCCCGGAAGACCGCAATCTGGCGAGGCATTTATCACTGTGTTTGTGTCAGCGTAGTTGTGGTATTTTTGTTTGGCTATCGATTACAATTTATATATACTAGTATGTCCCACGGTAGGGCCCAGACAAGGAAGGTAAAATGCAAAAACATAGACGAGGTCCTAGCACCAAATTCCACAGACAGATGCTACCGATTTCCCAGTTGATTATAGTTAAAAATATCTGTCCGACATTCAAATTAATGTTTTTCAAAGCAGAACCCATATATCTCAGACTGTTTTTTAATTATGTACATTATGTTTATTTAATATAATTATTAGACGTATCGCTGAATAAAAAGTATTTTCGTATCCACCTACTAGCGCACAAAGAGAGATGCGCACATATATATATATATATATATATATATTTCGTGGCCAAGACTCCAAGAGAGTAGCAGTGGGACTTCCACAAGATTTCAATAAAATACACAAAAAGAGCTGTTAATGTTGCTGCAGAGTGTCAAAAATGATGAGTATTAAAAATAAAAATAATAATTATAATAACTGCTGCCAAGACTGGTAACATAATCGGCGCATTGTGGATTTTTTTTTTTATTGTTATATCGCATTGTCGCAGGGCGCTCCAGTCACCCACAACCCACAATCCACAAGCCGAGCAGCCTCAGCTAACCAGCCAAGCACCTACAACACCACCACCAGCCGCGATCTCAGAGCCACAGCTCCACCTACAGCAAATTACTGTGAGTCAGAGTGCCGCATCCAACAATAACAAAAAGGGTTAACAAAAAAAAAAAATTACAATAACTAGAGCCGGCATGTCAGGCCGCGACCGGCAAAGACACCGCCGCTCAGGAAAATACAACACAGTGGAAAAAAAAGTGAAAATTTGTCCGCGTCCAAAAATTATGCGCTTTTCACACGCGCAGCCTCAGATTCACTCGCTGCCATCAGCACTTGCCTCGTTGTTTTTTTTATATCTATTTATGTTTTTCTTTTTTTTTTCCAACACGTGTGACAATGTGCGCCGTTGACTTTGCTTGGAAAACTTTGAACGTAGAACCGGTCGTCTGTTCCGTGCATCTTTCAGGTTTCTGCTTTAGTTTTCAAAATGCACGTAGCAGCCCGAAATGGGCGAATGGGTGACTTGGGCAAGGGAGTACAGGTAGGCGGCAGGAAAATGGCTTATAGGCTGGCTGGAAAGCCACTTCAATGGACTTTCGGCACATTGCAACAAATAATGGCATCTTTCCACCACACGATTTACATATTTGTTTACATACGAATGAAAGTCACCTTATGACTATGACGATATATGTATATATATGCAATCAGTGCCTTTTCTGTACAAATTTGTTAAATAAATTAAATAAGTATTTATATTCTAAAATTATTTATGTTCTAAATATTAATATTATTATCTATTTCATTACATTTTTCTTAGTTATTATCTTGATTCAATTTTTAAACAAATGATTGATTTATTATGAAATAAGATAGTAAAGAAAATTTGAGTATTCAATTTTTATTTTTAAATATTACTGTAGATATGGTTATGATTTTTGTGTGTTTTTTTTTATCATCAAGGCACTGGCCTTGCCTTAAAACTATGGCTGCAAATTAAATAAAATTCGCCGATTTATTTGCGGTTTCGGCCCACTGTGCAGGCGACACACGTTGTGACGTTGAACTTGGGTGTTGAAAAATTTAAATTAAAACAAAAGTAAAAGTTGTTGTTGTACTCGCTAGTTGTTTCTAAGCATTTTCTATTGTTGTTGAACTTTTTCGGTTTTTTCTTTTGTGGCCATTTCTTTTTTTGGGGTCAAATGCGAGCACCGGCGTCTGGCCAAATGCGTGCGCGAGTGTGTGTTCATGTGCGTGTGCATGTGCGTGTGTGTGTGTTAACGCTCATGTTTGTGGCCAGCAAGCAGCCAAACAACCACCCTTTGGTAATTAAGATCTTGTTGGTCGGCCTAAGTGACGCCAATTAAGCCATATTTTTATGGGCCGCTAGGCAGATGCATATGCCACCAATGAAAAGCTGTGGCATGTTTATTATCTGGTTGATTTATCTCACTCGCTGCAACAAATTCAGTTATGCAAGTTCTGCAGGGAAAAAATGCCGAAAATTGCTTCTTGTTGGCTTTATTCGTTTTTCTTTTGGGATCTGTGGGAAAAACGTTGGACGTGGACAGGCCGCAAATATAAAACCGGACAAAGCCAAGTCGCGTCGAGTCGCATAAATAACTGACACTCTTCGTAAGTTGTTAAAATTGAAGTGAAATTACAACTGATTATTTGAATTGTTTTTTGTTTTTTTTTTGTTTCATTTTTGTTTTTGGTTTTGCCCATTAAAAAAGGGGCATAATTATAGAAAAGCCACAGAGCCGCAATGCTGCATAATATTTGAGTTATAATTAAATGACGCGACGCTAGAGCGCTTATAAATAATATAAACTAGATTATGCCATTGTTACAGTTATAGTTATAGTTATAGTATTGTTTATTGTTTCTTTTATACACATTCGCGTCTCTGTCGTTAATTTCCAGATATTTACGTGGGCATCAGCTTAATTGGCTGACGCTTTAATCAAAAGCGTGTCAACTGAAAGCATTAATAAACTCGTACAAAGACTGCCACATCTAACTGTAAATATATGTAACACACGCTGCGTATGCCTAATGTGTGCTCTTTCTTCTTCTTCTTCTTCTTTACATAAGGTACACAATTGCAGAAGATTACATAATCCAATTTGGCTGGCAATAACACATTGACATTTGACACATTTGCACAAATGAATGATAAATGTTGTAGGGATATGCAAATGTTTTCCACAACAGCTAATTAGCTTTCCCAATTGGATTCCAATTACAAACAATATGGAAATGAGTTCGCCAAACAAGGCGGAAGCTGGCTTTCAAAACGGAAATGATATTGTAGCAGTCAAATATAACATTTCTAGCAATTGACTAACAAAATTTCACTCACATGAAACCAAATATTGAAAGTGCAAATAATTAGCATATACGATATACGCTGGTTTCTGCTAAACTATTTGTATATATTTTAAAATCATATTAAATTTTGGCTATTTAATCAGTTTTAATAAGCATTAAAACCCAGAGTTCAATTCAATTCAGATGCACAGACAGGCATGGCAAAGACCGACTCGCTTTTAAATACTGTTCAGGGGGTTATTTCACCTATGCGAAGCACTCGTATTTAATGGGTTCAGGGTATCCGAATGCTTCATAATCAATATATATAAAATTGTGCAAATCCATAGATTAAATGCTGAGCGCCTTTAGTTAACAATTTCCAAAACTGGGCGATCTGTCAATTACGCTTAACTGCATTGCTTTGCTGTTAACTTGTACGAAAGATTGATTTGGCTGTTTTGTTGGCATGCGAAAAGCGCAGTAAAACAGTAAAACAGACGCGTCTGTTAAGTTACATAAATGCCGAAAAGCAGTGCGAGCAATGCCCAAAAATTATGCTTAAATATATTACATACATTTGTTGTATTGCCATTGTTAAAGTTAATGTTATTGTTTTTGCCCCTTTTTTCGGGTTTTCAGGGGGAAGTGAAGTGTGGGTGCGGTGCGGTGGTTCGGTATTGTTCGGTTTGCCTTTGCGTGCATAACAGGTGCGCCCCACAATTGCCCGTAGTGCATTTCAATTAAAAAGTGAAACACAATTTGGAAGAGCACCAAAATCGAGTACGAGTACAACAACCGGGAGCGAGGTAGGCGGTATGTAGGGAGTATGCGACACGCATGCGCCATGTGCCATATTATATATTTGTACACATATAGATAATGGATAATGCCACGTAATTGTAGCACTTCAGATGTGTAGCATTGTGTAATTTTTGAATTTGCATTTGATTGCACTAAATTGTTTTTTTTTTTGTATTTTTTTTTTATTGTATTTTGTGAATGACCGATGCGTGGACAGTGGAGAGGAGCAGGTGTCATTGACTGCTTAATGCGCCCACAATCACAATTATATAATCTGTTTGATGGATGGCACTTTAATAGACTCGACGACAGACTGACTGTCAACGTCGGAACAAACGTCATTGCCATTGCGTTTCTTTTCTCTCTCTCTCTCTCTCTCTCTCTCTCTCTGTGTTTATATCTGGCTTAAGCTAAGCTGCAGACAGGAGTACACGCAGAAAGAAAATCAGACAATCAAGCGCAGAGAGAAACAGAGAGAGGGGGGATGGGAGGGTGTAGTGAGATAGAAGCCAGACGATGCATGAAATGACGCTGATGTGATAATTTATTTAATTGCAAATGCATTAGGAAGTTGCAAAGTTGTTGCCACTTTTTTTCTCTTAACTGGCTTACCCTTTTGTTAAAAGTATGTGTAAATTGTATATTCGTCAACTATGTTGCCAATTATATGCAATAAATGGCCCATTTGAGTCATGAGAGTTAATAAAATTTAACTACTAACTTATTCGTGTCCATAAAGATTGTCATTTACTTTAGTACATTTTTTAAGCAATTTTGAAACTATACTTGTACATTTGAGCGCTTATATGGAATTGTAAATATATGTCCTAGTTCGATTCGCAAAACTACTCATTTTTCCCACTCTTCATAGAATATAGAAATTTTCATTTAGCAGAGTAAATTAAACATATTGAATAGCTAAGAAAGTAGAGTCAGAAGTGCATTCAACACATATAAAATGAAAAATCACTCTTATTATAATTATATTATTAAAATATGAATCATATATAGGATAGTGGGTAGTGAACGAACAGGTAACTGCCATAAAACCCATTTGTAAGCCCTTCACATGTTGCCGACTCATCGTGATCATAGGAAACCTGACCTAACCCAAGACTAGAGACTTAAAACCCAAAATCCAAGACCCATTAACTGGCGGGTTTGTATGGGAAAATTCTCGGTAAATGCGTCATTTGTTTTTATTTGTTTTGCTTTTCATTGCTTTTGTTTGGCCTGCATTTTTATTTCCACACTTACCATTTTCACTGCAAATGCATACAATTTCCCAGGAAAACTCTAAACTATGAGTTTGCGCCTCGCTTTCGGGAAATTGTTTGTCTTTGTCCCACTTATCCAGTCGATAGATCTGTCCTTTAATTTGATTGATCCTCTATGTACAGCAGGTAACAAATACTTTCGTTGTTTCTATGCAGTTATTATATTCTTATATTCTTTATGAAACAATATATATTGAAAGTTGAAAACTTGTTGTTGGAATTGTGTAAAACAAAAAAAAAAAAATTCTCAAATTTTCACCACAACAACAACAAAAAATTCCATGTCATATAAATTTGTTGTAAAGAAAATTTGTACACTTGATTTGCTATTTTCACATGATATTTTTTATCGACAGACAGGCACGGTTTGATGCTCGATGCTCACACACGGATTTGTATCTGGAATCTTGGATATATATATATATATATATAATGTGTATCTTTCGACAATAGTATCTCGTTAACCAAGCGATCTAAGCCCAAGATCAAAACAAACTGCACATGCGCGCAGGCGCCCACAAACTGAGTCGCGCGCATGGAAAATGCGGCAGGTAAAGCGGCAAACAGCAAACAGCAAACGGCAAACGACAACAACGATAGCAACAACGTCGCACCGTGAGACAACAACGACAGCAGCAACAGCAGCAGCTTGAAAGAGAGAGCGAGATGGTAATGGAGAGCCGATTTGTGGTTGTCTCCAACAAACAGTACGTGAGCGCTTGCGGGCGGTTTCTGCTCAAAGGCAGCATGCAAAATATTGCAAATATCTGTGACAACAGCAGCGCTAAAGCTGAAACTGAGTTCGAGACTGAAACTCAATTTGAGACTGCGACTGTCTCTGAAACTGCAGCAATGGCAGTGGCAGTGGAAGTGGAAATGGCATCCGATATGCTGCACATTCAGTGATCTAATTGAGATAATTAAAAAACGACAACAATAAAAAAAAAACAACTGAGAACTTTGCTGGGACGAGCGTGATTTGAGCTCTGAAAAATGTTGTCATTAATGCGCCTTTTCTATTTGGAATCTATAATTGTAATAGAAATAAATTTAAATTGGTTTAATCACTCTTTGGAGTGATGGTTATATCTCTAAAATTGTGTTACGAGTAATATATCCTTTAATTTCGTTAACTGTAGCTTTAAAATATATATTAATCTTTAAAGTTGGACCACCGCCAGCCGAATTTTTGCCAAGTTGTAGTATTATCGATTTACAATTATCGTTATTATTGATTAACACATTAAGTTAGACGAATATATTCTCAAATATTGTTTTCAGTTTAAATATGTCGAAAGCCGTTGGGCTCATCCGAACGGACAGACGATAATTGCACAAAAACAAAATATACTTTTTTGGAATCGGGTAAGTCAGATCACCATTAATGTTTTTTTTTTTTAATTATAAATTTTAAAACCAGATAACTGTTTCAATATATGTCTGATTGAGATCTTGGTAAATAAATTAATATTTTTATATGGCAACTTTATGATATGATATTTGGATTTGGAAGCTGAACAAATGAAAATTTTGGTAAATTTGACAACAATAAAAACTACCATCCAAATTATTATAAAATAAAAAAAAATTACAATAACGATAAATACTGATCAGCATGAAATTTGGTTGAAGTTAAGTTCAAGTTCAAGACCTCAAAAATTTTTCAAATTATGATATGATTTACAATAATCTTTGTGCTTATAGTTCTGTGCATATTGAAATCCATATTGAACTTAACTTGTCCGAACTTCTCTTCCTTTTTTTCTTTTCTCTTTTGTACAAACAAAAATCTGTGGAATTTTTTTCGATTCCATTTTCATAGCAAGTCCCATAATTGTACATTTAAATGCTGATCTTGGATGTAATTTTTTTTTATTTTTTTCTTTTTTAAATTATTTAATGTTTCGGCACAGCAACAATAACGACACGATGAAAACAACGTGTAAATGCGCCAATTACATAACAAGTGCGAGTCTGAGCAACGCCTAAAAAAAATACAATTGTATCTGGCCATTTATCTTAGCAGGGGGCAGGTCGCCAATGGGCCCTGTTTGTGTCCCCAAATAATAATAATAAAAATAAATAAGAAAAAAAGTTCGCACGAAATGTTTGTGATTTGTTTACTGTTTGACTGGTTGACTTGTTTGCTGGGTCAGCTACGCAATAGCTGCCCTGAAGAAAGTGAGGAAGAAAACCCCATCTCTGCCAGATACAAAAGTTTAACTATATGTGTGTGTGTGTGTGTGGATGCAGGCAGCAGATGTACACACATAGATAGGCAGTTGCTCAATGACCAAAAGTTACATTTGGCTGAAAGCATATGACCGTTTAGGGCCAAATGGCACGTTTCATTTTCGGCGCTGCTCTAACGCTTATCACAACATCAGCAAGGAGAGGCGGGCTGGAGAGAGAGAGAGCGAGAGAGTGAGGGCTTAGTGTATGCCTACGTGCCTGGACTACGTTCAATGCCGGAATAATTTAGCATATGAGTGCCTGCCAGCCGGTCTGCCTATCTGCCTGCCTAGCATTTGGCGGATTGGAGCTGCGGCCTGCTTTAATTGTCGCCAGCGCTGAAATAATTTTAACGAGTTACGCGCATGCGCAATTGTCCAACCAAGCGACTGTTCCCGCTTCGTCTTCGTTTGACGCAAAGCC
The DNA here is from genome assembly GCA_035042345.1 of Drosophila fungiperda. NCBI lineage: Eukaryota > Metazoa > Arthropoda > Insecta > Diptera > Drosophilidae > Drosophila > Drosophila fungiperda. The sequence continues at coordinate 6,246 of JAWNLM010000137.1, read as the reverse complement.
CCCCATCCCCCACCCCTTCCCCACTTTCATCAACCCACCCGTTTGCTTTATGCAATTGAGTCGGCGCTGCGTCGACTTTCACTCATTTGAGAATTCATTGAGTTGTGGCCGCCGTGCGATTTAATTGCATATTTATCGGGCTCGTTGCAGATTTCCATACATTCCATATCCATAAGCCCACACACACAGACACATGTGTGTATGTATGCTCCTCATTAACACTATTATCACATTATTATTAAATTCACACATTTGCTTCCTGTTATTCAATATGCGGAAGATTGCATTTATTGTGTCTATTTAAATACGATGTTCTTTCGATTATAACATATAACACTTAATTTTCAAAAAGACGTTTACTTCATACGATCCAAGCAAATCCAAACTCCCCTTAAAATGTTTTGCACATTGGGCAATTCTAATCTTTATAAAAGTCGTGACGCATGATAAGATTACATGTTTCGTGGAAATTCCTAGTACTAAAGACAACTTCATAATTAACACTTAAGTTTATCTAAAAAACAATTAATTCAACATAATTATCTTTATAATAAGAAAAAGTAAGTAACAATTACTGAATGAAGTAACAATTAATCAGTAATCTGTAATCATTAGGAATTAATTGCAATTTCGTACAATGCAAGTAACCAATGAATTCAGTATTAAAACTAACTGAAAACAGTGAAAATAACTATCAGCAATCACACTGACAACAACAGAATTAAATTGATGAGTTCTCAATTAACCACATGGCTTCACGGGAAGCGGCGAAGGATTTCTTTAATTATTATAATATTTCTTTGTGCTTGAAGTGCCACTGATAAGATATTGAGAGATAGAAAGGCCATAAAGCGGAAATCGAATTGAATCGTTACCTTATCAACGTCAATAAAATTTCCAATTAAAAACGAAAAAAAAATTTTATTATAAAGATAGACAATCAAAAAAAAATATTTATATTTATACTCATACAGTTATGAAATGCTTAAAGTTACTCAGTGGAATCAGTAGTTTATTTTTCTTCTTCTAGCAAAATTATATCTCTTTTTCTCACTGTAACATTGAAAATGTTTGTGGCTCAAGGATTGTTGCAATCAAAGCCGTGCTCGCAAAATCTTTGCCTTGGATTGAACTCCATTCCCGGGGGGCAATCTAGGGTCTGATCCATTAGATCTCCATCGTCTGTCTCATAGCACAATACACATTGGGCACAGTTGCCAGTTTTGGGCAGAAAGCCTGTGGTGGCGCAAATATTGGGAGTGGTTCCAGGCGTATCTGTTGTTACAGGAGCATCTGTGGTTACAGGAGCGCCTGTGGTTGCAGGAGCACCGGGGGTTGTAGGCCCATCTGTGGTTGCAGGAGCACCTGGGGTAGTAGGCCCATCTGTGATTGCAGGAGCACCGGGGGTTGTAGGCCCATCTGTGGTTGCAGGAGCACCTGGGGTAGTAGGCCCATCTGTTGTTGCAGGTCCATCCGTGGTTACAGGCGCATCTGTGGTTGCAGGTCCATCCGTGGTTACAGGAGCATCTGTGGTTGCAGGAGCACCTGTGGTTGCAGGCGCATCTGTGGTTACAGGCGCCTCTGTGGTTACAGGAGCACCTGTGGTAGCAGGTCCATCTGTGGTTACAGGCGCTTCTGTGGTTACAGGCGCCTCTGTGGTTACAGGCGCTTCTGTGCTTACAGGCGCCTCTGTGCTTACAGGCGCCTCTGTGCTTACAGGCGCCTCTGTGGTTACAGGCGCCTCTGTGGTTACAGGCGCCTCTGTGCTTACAGGCGCCTCTGTGCTTACAGGCGCCTCTGTGGTTACAGGCGCCTCTGTGCTTACAGGCGCCTCTGTGGTTACAGGCGCCTCTGTGGTTACAGGCGCCTCTGTGGTTACAGGCGCCTCTGTGCTTACAGGCGCCTCTGTGGTTACAGGCGCCTCTGTGGTTACAGGCGCCTCTGTGGTTACAGGCGCCTCTGTGGTTGCAGGTGTGTCAGGGTCTTCGGATGCTGCAGGCTCTGTTGCCTGTGTCGGTGGATGCTCGGTTGTGCTTTCATCAACAGGGTCGGGTGGTATGGTAGGATTCACAATTTCACCGCCATCCCTAGCATTACCTTGCCAGGGAACACATTTGGCAAGGACCGCGTCGAACACCATATTGTCCTGGCATGTCAAAAGTCTCAAGGCATACCCACCATCTGGGCTTGGATCGCAGATATAGTATTCCTGCTCATTATCTTCGAGCGCAATGAAGCCAGTGGGGCTGCACTGATCACTGAATTCAGCATGGGCAGCACTGATCAGCAAGAGGCAAACGGCGCCAAGTGCCAATTGAGTTTTCAACATTTTCGGGTTTTTCTTCCTGGATATATCGTTTGTGACTCGTTTACTCGTTTCGACAGACTAACTGGGTGTGCAATTGGTTTGGTTCTTTTATAGTCGACCACAAACAAAATTTTGACTATCACTAAGATTGTGCCCGATTAGCTGATAAGCGAGGTGCTCCAACTGCTGCTGGCCATCACCATATGCTATAAGTACAAATTAATAAAGTGTTCAAGAATGAGCATGAGACGCTGCAAAGCTCAGCTAGATGGCAAATGGCTGCAGTTAGAGCTCAGCTATTTTCGGATGGATAAACATCGCATTCTTAGAAGAGTGAACATGCGATAAAACAAAGGAATGCTCATCAGAGCAAACAGTTCGATTTTTAACGTCGTCTATACGTGTTTTACACAAAAGAACTCTTGTCTTTATTGATGCAACATGGAAGGGGTGGACAAAAACATATATATGTATATATAATAACAACCATAACTAAAATTGAGACTATGCTATACACCAACATAGATTTCTGGTTTGCAATTAGAGTGGATTAGTTTTCAAGGCTGGTCTGCTCGGGAGATTCGGCGCTTTCCAAGGATATCGGCTTGCCGCTTTCAAGCTGCTCCTTTGCTTCCTTGGCTTCCTTTTTGGCCTGCTCCTTTGCCGCCTTCTTGGCCTGTTTCTCCTCCAATTTTTGCTGCTTGAGCGCGTCTTTCTCTGCAAGTTTTGCAGCCTTCAGGCGCTGCTTCTCCTCAACCTTGAACTCCTTCTGTTCACGCTTGATGGCCGCCAGATCGCTTGCCTCCAACGCCTGTCCCGGGTACATCTGCGACCAGTCGTAGCGCCAGCAGCGTCCCAGCAACGGATCAAAACGTTGGCCAGCCGAGCAGCGCACAATGTACTTGTGGAAGCCACCCTGCAGACTGGGCACGCAATTATAGTAGTAACTATCATCGGTGCCAGCAAATCGTCCGGGGCTCACGCAAAGAAATTCATCGTTCGTACACGAGGAAACATCACGCAGACAGCGACCGTATTTGGGTGAAAAGGCCAAGAAGGGTGGACAGATCATTTCTAAGTTTAGCAGTCCACCGGTTAGCGGATCGTGCACACAATTGTGGTAGCGCTGACAATCACCGTTAATGTCCGGATTTAGTCCAATGGTCTTACACTCGAATACGGGTAGAGGCGTTGGTGCAATCACTTCGACTTCAGTTGTCGAAGACGGCTCCTCGCTGGGGCTTGGTGAAGAAGATTGCTCCTTGTCGGCGCTGGCAACAGAAGTCTGTTCCACGCTGGGGATTGGAGAAGAAGACTGCTCTCCGGTTGGGCTTGGGGAAGAAGACTGTTCCTCGTTGGGGCTTGCAGAGGATGACTGCTCCTCGGTGGGGCTAGAAGTTGAGGATTGTTGAATGGGGCTGCCAGAACCTTCCTGTTCCTGGTCGCCTAAACCGGCATTGGATGGATTTTCATTTGGTTGTGCAGTAGTTTCCGCCTCTGGTTCTGGGTCGTTGGGGCTGAGCGTGGTCTCTATGCCCACATCTTCAGTATTTATTGCTGTTGTAGTGTCAACTTCCTCAATGGCGGGCGTTGTTAGTTCCTCGGCTTTGGTTGTATACTCGGGCAGATCTGTGCTGATAACTGTTATTTCCCATCCGCTGCCTTCGCTAACGGTTGTTGTCTCGCTCCAAATCTCTGATTGGGCCAGAATACCGCAGGACATGCTCAACAGCTGAAATTTGGATTTTGACAACGTTAGTTTACTCCGTATCATTGGCATACAGCTCTTCTGCATTGGGAACTCACCAGCGCCGCACAAAATAATAACACCGAGTTTCCAGTCATCGTTGCTGTTGTTAAAGTTCTGGTTGTTGTGGTCGTCATCGTGTTGCCAGTGGCTAACTTCGGTCGATCGTTGTATGAACTACTGGCGTTACCCACACCCTATTATATAGCAGATTTCCAGACAGCGGATGCTGCGGCTTATCAACGACCCTAACACCTAAATTATAAGGCTGGCCCTATCTCTCCATCCATCCATCCATCCATCATCTTCTGTCTGACTTAGTTTATACATACATTTATGGTGCAATTAAAAGATAAAAACAACATTTGGCTTAACGTCACACAAAAAACAGTTGTAAAGCAATAAAATCAGCTGTGCGAATGCGCACCTGACGCCCCCAATGATCTGTCCTCGGATGTGAAACGGAAGTGTGTATAGATATAGATATAGATGTAGGTATATATATATATATATAGAAATAGATATATATATAGATAAATATATATATATATATATATATAGATATATAGATATAGGCGTTGCTGATAAACACAAGCGATGACACCAGTCGGATGTGGATATGTTGTTGTAAATATCGAATGAAGCACCCCGGGAGGCCAGAGCGGGTATTTTTATTTTTTTTGCCTATCTGCATTATTTATAAGTACTATATACATTGTGCCACATACCTGCTCTTATTTCAGAGATATCAAACAACAAGTATGAATCACCAAGCTTATTTATTCTGTTTTTTTAATGTGACAATTAAGAAACAAAGTTTTGTCTTTTCTTAAATTTTACAGCTGATTTAAGTTTTAGTGTACAATGATCTGGAGATAGATTTTCATTAAAGCTATGCTAAAATTGTTATTTAGAAAAAATTCTGATTTTCCTAAGTATGCATTAGCATTAATCAGCTAAGATTTATTTGAATCGTTGTAAAAATTACTTATAGCTCTAAAAAAATAATATAAGATTTTGTAAGCGTTATTATTTAATGACTGATTTTGTATAGTATAGGTAATGGATCTTTGATTAATCTTTAATTAATTCAGATATACTGTTATAATTATAAATACTTAATATTTAGTCAGATTGTAAATTAAATAAAAATTTAATATTCAGCTTTCATTATTTTTGTCAAGAAAAGTACATTTATAAATTCAATTTATCATTTTATCATAGAAGATTACCCTACCGAAATACTGAAACACCACAATTTAATAACATAATCTGTAATGGTCGGTTCTCGGAAGTTTTAGTTATGTTTACATCGCAGACTTTTGGGTGCGATGTAAAAGTAGATCTAGGGTAGGCAATTATTTTTTCTAATTTTGGCATTCGTCGTGCACGAAGGAAAAAATCGTTGCATACGTTACGCAGCTATCAATACGTTGTGGGAAGCAAGTCCTGATCAAAGTGAAAGCTTTGCTGAGGATAAGTGCTGAATAGTTCTAAGAAACGATAACATCTTACCTTTCGCCATTGGAAAAACAATGCGAAAAACACTTTTTGCAACACATCAAAATTGCAGTAGACAAGAAGTTCATCGTCCGACTCCCATTTTTGGAAAATACTTCAGCCCTAGGGGAGAGTCGTGATCTGGCAACATGAAGATTCTTTTGCTTGGAAAAACGACTCATGCGGGATCCTGTGATTAAGTCCAGCTACATCCAATTCATGAAATAATACGAAGCCCTGGGACACATGAAGGAAATGCACACAAGAGAAGTAGCAAAGGCACGCTATTTCATACCACATCATTGTGTGGTAAAACCCGATAGCTCTACAACAGATATTATCAATAAAGATAAAATATCAAGAAGAGATGTCATGTCTAAAATCTTCAGAATTTTCGATCCTCTGGGAATCTTTTCACCAGTGGTCATGAACGCAAAAATATTCATGCAACATCTAGCTCCTCTATTTAATGAAGAGGAACCCACCCACAAGCATCCAGTAGATGAAGGCAGAGTAATATCGGTTCATTGGTCACAATGGCATTGGTTATGTTTCTTCTGTTGCCACTAACATTGGCACAATCAATAAACGTAACTCAAAACAATTAGCAAAAGCTGATTGGACGATAGTCGCCTACTTAGACTTAAAACCCTACTGAAGCGATATAGATATATTTTCGAAAGGTACTACA